>CANSNZ010001289.1:0-447500 GCA_947646795.1 Beta lomatogona
GGGGAGGGCTGAGAGAGAAGCCCAGAAATACGGAAGAGATAACGCAAAACGTTAGCTGCCCATTTAACGTAGGGTACTATGTAGAAAACTTTAAAAAACACAGGGGGTACAGTGTAGAATAAAAAACATTAGGAGTACATTATAGAATTAAAAAACAACAAACACAGGGTATATCATAGAAAACTTGTATATATATATATATATATATATATATATATATATATATATATATATATATATATACCGTAATTAACAAGATTTCACATCATTTAATTGCATCGGCTATATTCTTGCAATAGTATTAATAACCTAAATTTCAAACATAAGATTGTATTATATTCTTTGTAAAGTAATTTTATATTTATATATATGTACTATCTTGAAAACTCGCAGGGTTATATTAATAAATAATAATTTTATAATTTACTATGAGAAATTGAAAAGGAACCTGGAGCTGGTCACATTTCCGAGCACAATCCAATGCCTGGCAACTCCTTTTTCCACTTATCTCGAGTATCTAATTTAAGGTCAAATTTCCATTGTTAAATGATCTTATCGCTCGGGTCAACAACTAGTTCTCCTCCATTTCATCATTTGACACTTAATTGTTTAAATGTAAATAGAGACTTATAGTGAAAGATGTAAGTCTTATTTTGTAATGTTTAAGCATATTTATTTTTTGATTAAAAAATATATAAATGTCTATGGGTTGCATATGAGCATTTAGACTCACCCATAGGGTTCAAGATTTAGACCTTTAAAAATGGGACAGTCCGGCGTAGGTCAGTCATGGATCCACCGCCATCCATACATCTACCTTAGCATAATATTTGATACTTACACTACAACTTATTTCCTTAAACTAAGTCGTCCTAATGCTAATCTCGCATTAATTTGGGAAGATCAAGTATAAAATTTTGATATTTATACAAATACACACATTGAAATAAATTTAATGATATTTCCATGTCATTTTTATTTTTATAAACTAGTAAAAATTAATTTTAAATATATATTATATAAATAACGTAGTGCTCAAAGCTGTTACGATTCTCAATTAAAAGACAAAAGTGATATAATTTGAAGAAATGTATGCATCGAATTATATGCGCTGTGAAGACTGTAATGGATCGAAAGCTATTGATTGTAGACATGCTACAATAGAAGAGTCTAATAAGTTTAATGTTTGTGCCACATGATGACCGTAGTTTGTGTTGCGTGTACACGGACAAAAAGCTGTTTCCAACGGGCATGCATGCGCTCAACATTGCAAGCCAGAGCCATATAAAATAAATCCATCATCGTACTTATTATAGATTCACAAAGCATAAAAAGGATTAGCGTTAAGGTCAAGATATAATTTTTACACAGGCCAATAAGCAAATTGAACGGAATGAGGGAGCAAATGAAGAGGAGGGACCACCACCTTAATCGAGATTAATGCTTAATTAATCACATCTCTTATACATTGAGACTTTATAAAGGGAATTCTCCCGCAAATGGTAAGAGATGTTTGTGCCTAAAGATGGTAAATTCAAAGCTCAAACCCTGCCAAGTTGTTTTACATTCACCACTTAAATTCCATATTAAATTAAAAGGGCACTAATTTTCTAGTAGTGTCCTATACTATTCATTTTATGCACTAATTCTCATTTCTATCATGATGATAAATCAAATGGATGGACATTTGACATTTGTACTCTAAATCAAACGGCAAGTTTTAGGGTCTCTGCCCTCTGGATCTCTGGTAGCTAGTACAAATAGTCACGTGACTCAAAATTCATTCTTTTTTCCTCATATATTGCCACATCAAGTTGACACCACTAATAAATTGAAACACAAATTGTTATAAGCAGTCTAAAATGGTGCGTGACAAGTCCACAGGTAAAGTTAACCATTATATTTTGAGGCCTTTCTAATTACTCCCTCCGTCCCAATTCTAATATGCAGCATTTCGCTTTTATTGGCTTAGACCAATGAAATTGCCATCGCCCACTCAAGTGCAGCAATATTAGTGGGTGACTACTCGTGAAAAGTTGATTTTAATAAGCGCACTTGGTGCTGTAACCTACCACACAAACTGTTATCATTAAATTGCTGAGGATGTTTCGACTCTATTTCCCTCCAAAAAAATCGAACATCTTTTATTCAAAACAAATAGCTAGCCATACCGTGGTCTAAATACCGATCAAGGGACCAATTTTCTAGAGCGCTTTATAATGAACATGGGTTAACATTTCACCCAAATAAAATTGAAAGACCAAAACTTGAAATTGAAAGGAATCCAAATCCCCCCCTAAAAATCTAAAAATTATAAACCTGAATTTTTACTATAGCATAAAAGGTTTGTGCCAACCGCCCCCAAAAAATTCCAAGGAGTGTATCTTCATCTTTGAGAGGAGTGTATCTTCATCTTTCAAAGATATCAGCCACCAAGATCATCAAACAAATGAACCAAGCGAAGAAGAATTTGGGGGGCTCGGGGGCAGATCAACCTCGTAAAACTCATCAGCAAGTGATTTGTAAAAGGCCAACTTTATATTTTTTTTTTGCTTCACTGAGGAGTGTTGAACCATTTCTCGCCTTGAACATGTCCGGCATCCATAGCTTATGCTATGGCCTCCCTAGCAGCCTCGCACCCATAAAACCTCATCTCACCCCAACCCACAAGGTTACAGGGTGCATTGCCGGTGTTTGGATTCCATCATACCCAACACTATCCAAACAATACCATAATTCAAGAACATGTATAATTTGGTTCATGTGGATGAGAAATGGTTTTGTTTGAGCAAAATATCTCGTAGGTACTACCTAGCCATAGGTGAAACAAGAGCCTTATAGAAGATGCAAAGCAAAAGATTCATAATCAAGATCATGTTCATAGGTGCACTTTCAAGGCCCATTATTACAATAAATGGGTGGTCATTTTTGATGGGAAGATAGGCATTTTCCCATTCATAGAGAGGTGGCAAAGAAAGAGGTGGAGTCATAACGAGATGCAAGGGGCTTGTTGAAACCAAACCTCTACTTAGCATCACAAAAGAGGTTATCGTAGAAAAGCTAATAAACCATATATTGCACCATAAGAGAAGTGGCCGGAGGATGGATGCAAGCAAACTGGATTGTCTAAGACAATGCAAGGCGACACATAGCAAGTGATGATGCTCAATTCAACTTAGAAGCAAGTAAAGATGGGTTTGACATAAGACTAATCAATCAGCCAGACAACCTCCCGACATTGAATGTGTTAGATCTTGATTTTTTAATGCAATTCGAACATTAAAAGACAAGATTGCACCTAGAAGTGTGAAGCACTTAGTGAAGGCAATCAAGAGAGCCTATGAGAAGTATGATCCTAAGCTATGCAATCACATATGGTCGAGTCTACAACAATGCATGAAGGAGACTCTAATAGTGAAGGGTAGCAACAAGTATCACATACCCCATATGGGGAAGCAAGCACTAGAAATGAGAGGTGAGTTACCAATTTCCATTACACTCACCCACAACTTGTACATGAAAGCAAGCAATGGGCGAGAGGAAGGTCATTTAGAAGATGAACATGAAGAACCAAACCATGTAACTAGTGGGGAATCGATTCGGATGACGGTATTGGCATTATATGAAACACAATCAGCAAACATTAGGCGGTTTAAGGCCAATTTTTTGGGCATTGGAGTGCAAGATCAAGTAAACACACCACTTATAGGTTGGTTAAACATTTTGTATATGTATATGAAAACATTTTGTATTTAAGCGTTGCATATATAATATGAAAACATTTTGGGACATTGCATGAATAACACTTAGCATGAACAGAGAACTAGTTAGGCATGAGTAACATGAATACAACAAGTTCATACAGAGAACAAGTTAAAAGAGATAACAAGTGAGGCATAAGTAACATGAATAGAACAAGCTCATACAGAGAACAAGTTAAAACAGATAACAAGTGAGGCATGAGTAACATGAATACAACAACTTCAATTTAGTTGCTACATTTGCTTTATCACAAAGACCAAGGATATGGTAGTGGCCTACTTTGTGAAGACCCAATATTAAGGGGATTAATTACTTTGGGAAAAGTTGGTTTAAAAGGCATTTAAAAGTGAGCTGGGCCACCCAATTTAAGTTGGGGGAAATTGTAGAGGGAGTTGCCGACCTTTTTTACTCCAAAAAAATCAGAACATCTTTTATTCAATGTGCAGTTACAACAGGGTGTAAATAAACACTTAATTAGCATGAACAGAGAACAAGTTAGGCATGATTAACATGAATACAACAAGGTAAAACAAAGAACAAGTACACAAATAGAGCAAGTTAGGCATGAGTAACATGAATAGAACAAGTTCATACAGAGAACAAGTTAGAACAAAGAACAAGTTAGGCATGAGTAACATGAATACAACAACTTAAAACAGAGAACAAGTTAAAACAGAGATTCATTGAATCAAACAAATGAGTGAAAAAAAGAGAAAATCAAATTAAACATGCACAAGATATATTGTTGCAAGATATATTCAATCGATTTCATCTTTTTTCACTCACATTTAAGAGAAAATGAAAATCAGTTTGAACAAGTTTGGCATGAATAACATTCCTCTCAGGGAGTCCCCACTCATCCATATAACTCAACACATGCATTAAAACAAGATGGAGAATTGAAAAGAAGAGCACAAATAACTGGTGGCAATATGAGGTATATGATGTTAAAAGACATAATGGCCAAGATATAAATCAGCAGACCTCATTCATCATTGAGGAGTACAGTATTCCTCTCATGTAAACAGATTTCAATTCATTAATACCATTTTGGACATCCTATATAACACCACAAATAACATTCACATGCCTCATCAGTAATTCATACTACAATCCTATTCAATCTACCACTGATTAATTGCAACATGGAGTACAAAAGGATGTTTCATCCCATATCATCCTTGAGGATCACACCAAAACACAGACAAACAGAGGCAAACACAGGCAAACACAGGCAAACACACGCAAACACAGACAAATACAGGCAAAGATGCATAAAACCCTCAGAGAACAGAGGCAAACACAGGGAAAACCCTCAGAGAACAGAGGCAAATAAAGGCAAACACAGGGAAAGATGCATAAAACCCTCAGAGTACAGAGCCAAACAGAGGCAAACACAGGCAAAGATGCATAAAACCCTCACAAGTGCAGGAGGCAAACACAAGCAAACACAGGGAAAACCCTCGAGAGAACGGGGCAAACAGAGGCAAACACGGGGAAAGATGCATAAAACCCTTCGAGTACAGAGCCAAACAGAGGCAATAACAACCAAACTTGCATAAAACCAAGTATACAACATAGGGAAACACGAAAATCACACCAAAAACAGGCAAAGATGCATAAAACCCTTAGAGTACGTGAGTCAAACAGAGGCAAAAACAACAAAACTTGCATAAAACCAAGTATACAACATAGACAACACAATGTCAACACAATAAAACCAAATTATATCACTCAAGCCCCTACTTCCGATTGAATTGATCAAATTGTGCAACACGGTTTGTTTAGTTCGATCGAGAAACAGGGCTTGAAACATGATAAACATGTCGCTACATGAAATAAATAGAATATAAACCAACTTAAACCAACTACATTCAACTTAAACCACCTCAAAGCAACTTCACAATTGAACAAACATCCAAACCCTATAAGTGACCACAATGGAACTAAATAAACTTAAATCAACCCTAAATCAACTTAAACCAACTGAAATAAATTGAAATCAATGATTTTTCATGCAATAGCAATATTGAACCCTCAGTGCACTTAAATCAACAAAATCAGTTAACATGAACCAAGATTCGAACCCTTAAAGTAACCTCAGTTGAACCAAAATCAACTTAAATCACTGAAATAACATAAAAGCAAAAAAATATACTCAGATCCACCAATTTTGAACCATCAGCCAACTTAAATCAACAAAATCTCCATAAATCAAATGAAATAAACCTAAATATACGTTAAATCAACTAAAATCAGTCAAAGGCAACTGAAATCAACGAAAATCATGTGAAATATGCATAAATGTAGTATAAGCAACTTCATTCATCCATATACAACTTAAATCAAGCGAAATCTCCTCAAATCAACTTCAATGAACCAAAAATAATTAACTGAAATCATAACCCTAAACATGCAACCTAAAACGCAAACAAAATTATGCTTCCAAACGCAATCCCACAAGTAGTTCATTCAAAGAAAAAAAAAATTCAAATAAAACAGAGAATAAAGTTAAGGAGTGGACCGATCTTCCGCGAAATAATTAAGGGGACGTTCAAAAACCATTTCTTGATAGTTTTTATACCACACTAGGTAAGATCGCCATGAATCGAAGCCTTCTGGTGGGGGATCTTGAATTTTTTGCAATTTCTTTTGCGTTTTTAGACCACCAAAGTCAAGATCTGGTGGTTTCTCTGAAGGAGCACCGCAAGACCAACAAAAATTCTTAACTTCAACCGCCTTTTTTGAAACCCTAGCCGTTTTTGCCTCAGCATCAAACTCTTCAAGCAAAGAAAAGAGACGTTTCTTCGAGTTTGGAGTTAAATCGTCCATGGAAACCCTCAAAATACAGGGGACTCAAAATTTAAACTCACTCAAAACACAATAAAATTGGTTTCGGAATAATCGCAGGAAGGCGTAGATTATTAATCTATGTTTTTTTTGTGAAATTTGAACTCACAAACCCTAGATCTGAAAGTTTGAAGAAGGAGAAGAGAGAGGAAAGTGAGAGTCAGAGGAAACTGAGCGTCAGAAAGAGAGAGAGAGAAATGAGGTAAAAGGGGCATTAGGGTTTTGGAGGGAGGCATTAAAAGAGCGGTTGGCTTGGGTTAAGGGGAAGGTGGGTATTAAATGAGGTTAGGGTGGGGGATTGTTGGCTTAATTTAATGTGTAGATGGTTTAGGAGTGGATACTTTTTGCCATTTATAGTATATTTTGCAAATGTAGCAACTAAATTGGGACACCCCTAAATGGCAAAATGTAGCAACTAAATTGGGACACCCCTAAATGGCAAAATGTAGCAACTAAATTGGGACGGAGGAAGTAATATACTAGCTACTTATTTATAATTATATCTATATCTATACAAATATATTAAAAGGTGTGCTTGACAATATTTATGCGCCACGTGCCACCCTCCTTCTCCCACTATAATTTTGCCACGTATACAATTAACCAAAGAATAAGTCGGATGATCATTATTTAAAAAATTATATATGCTCAAGCCCAAGATCGAACCCCCGACCTTAGGTAAGAATTTCTAAAAACTCACCATTTGAGCTAACACCTTTTAATGATTCATATTTCCACAAAATAATGAATATGTTTGTAAAGAATTTCGTAAAGTGGCGATCCAATGCGTACTTGCAACGAAGTTTATTTTTCTTATTTGTTTTTCTTCCTTGTAGTCATCCCCTTGCTCCATCTCCACTTTTGAAATTCACCGTGAATGTTACACTCCTCTACTTCATAAATAATGGGCTAGCAAGTACAAATTCTACTTGCCGCTAATCGAACTCTAAATTGTTGTTCGAGAATACGGATTAAGAGATGGAGTTCAAAGGTCGAGACCGCAACGCCCATAAAGAAAGTCAGTAAAACTATTAATCTTAGCACAACTCCGTTGATTGCATATATATCTTAATTCGCTAATCACCCCTAAATCCCGTTAATATTCTCATTGCACATTGAAGATCAATTATCAATTATCAATTCGGTAATTACATAAGTTCGTAATCGAAATCTACCCCTCTCTCTATATGTATATATAACTAATAGTTATGGTAATTGTATGATCCCTAAATTTTTAATTTGTTGTTCCTCTTCAAGAAGATATTAGCTAATCTGGCATAATTTTTTTTGGGTTTTTTGGGGTAGATGAAACTTTATATTTCAATTCTCCTTTGTTTATTTAACTAATTCATTTTCTCTTGGTTTTTTTTTGTCAAAGGATTTCTCTAATCAATTCTCCTTCTAGGCAAAATTGGCCTCAACACCCCGAACTATAGCTCGGGTGCACCCAACACCACCAACTATGACTAGTAGCCTAAACACCACCAACTACGGGGTGGGGTGTAGTCTGTACCACCAATTACGGGGTAGGGTGCGTCTGTACCATAAAAACCCACCGTCTTCGGCAACATTTTAGGCTTCCGGCCTCATCTATGGTACGGAATGCACCCCACCCCATAGTTGGTGGTGTTTAGGCTACTAGTCGTAGTTGGTGGTGTTGGGTGCACCCGAGCTATAGTTCGTGGTGTTGAGACCAATTTTGCCATACTTCTATTATCCTAAAAGTAAGAATGACATTTAATTTCATTCAAGATTATCCATTGCATAACACGACTTACAAATTAGATGGTATTACAAACGACAGAAAGGAAATTATACAATAAGCAACATAAACAATAGTTAAACCATATAAAACTTAAACAATAGCCCTCCGGGGCATGCCACTCACTAGTTAATATATTAAAAGGCGTTCCTAAACAAGGAACGGTGCCATGTGGCGCTTCCATTAGAGTGTTTAACTCCATGTAATCCATGTATAATAAAAAAATAGAAAATGCGCTGTATAAGATTCGACCCCGTGATCACAAACGTATATATACTAAAGTCTTAACTACTAAACCAAGTGATATATAGTTGATGTTATCATTTTAAAGTTTAATATTAATAAATGAAAGATATAATTACCCGAGGCATAACCCAGGTCTAAAAACTAGTTAGTATAATTACAAGTTGATTTCCTTTAAAGAAGAAAGGACCATCCATATAGGATAATTTTAGTTTTGGAGGAGAAAGAAAGACTAAAGTATATATCTTAGGGGGTTCAGATCATATAGGTCTAATAAAATGGGTCAAGGAGGATCGGAATTAAATGGTAAAGAGTGGAAAGGGAGCAAAGATTATATATATTTACTTCTCATTCTATTTTAAAATGAAACATAGGGAATTGATTGGCACGAAGATTTAGGAGAGGAGAGTGATAAAGAGAAGTAAATACCAAATAAAATAATGTTTTATTTATTTTAAAATGGCCTAAAATGTTAAGTGTTTCATTCATTTTAAAACGAAGGAAGTATATATATTTTTTCAGTGCAAGTTTGTTGCAGATGTGTGGAATACTATCTTGGGTTGGATTGGAATTGACAGAAGATCTCATTCATGGCAGGCTGAGCTCCAATACAGAGGAATTAAAGGAAGCAGGTCAAAACATCACATGTATAGAATGGGATTATCTATCTCTATTTATCTTGTTTGGAAAGCTACTTCAAGCGGGTCCAGGGCATTCAAATGAATGCTAATGATATTTGAAATTAGTGAAACTCTTGATGTGTTAAAGATGCTTATGTGTTAAGAAGCTAAGTAACTTTGTAAGCTAGTGCTTCTGAGACTTATTGTTTTCAGCTGTAATGCTTTTTAGGTTGTAAGCTTATGTTAAATATGGGCATGGGCCGCACCCATCACAAGGAGAGATATTACACTTCACAACACAAAGGAGGTTCCACCTTAAAATCATATGGCAATAAGGGGAGTAGCCCCTTTGCATTATAAAGTGAAACCATCTCTCTTCTTTATTCAATGTGGGACACTCACATGTGGTGTGCGCTAATTATAGCTTCAACAACTTAGTAATATTTGTCATCTCACTTTAGTAATTAAATCCTCTATTATTTACCAAAAAAAAGAAATCGGTGAAAATAAAAAGTGAATAGTTTTAAAAGAAAAAATTGGAATATAATAAAACCCAAGATGTGTTCCAACTTTCTCTATCCCCTTTCCCTCTGAAAGAGATAAGAGATTGGTAAGTTTAATGTTCTCATAATTCACCGCATGCCCCTCTCTCCCTTCCCTTTTTCTAAAAAAAACTCTAGTATTCTTTTAGACAGTTTGAGGCCACTGCACTATCCATTTAAACGGTGTGGAAAGCCTAATTTTTACTTTTATTAATTAGTTTTTATTGTTTTCATTATTAATGATCCTTATTTCCTTCTCTTTTTGAGTGTTTTTTACCAAACTTTGCTCGGAGTTTGGAGTTTGAGTTCTTTCTCTTCCTTTATGGCTGGAGTTTAGGATTTAGTATTTATGGTTTCTTCAAAAGGTTCAATTTACTGCTCGTTTGTTATATAAAGGGTTAAACATAATATCTTGTTTTATTAATTGGCCTTTTATATATCATAAATAAAATAAATGATAACTTTATGAAAACGTCACTTAGGCCATGTTATTCTAGATTGAAGTGATACAGTATAAAACTATTCTTGAGACTCCAACCAGCAACTTAAATTTTTGGTTGAGTTGCTCATTTGACATTTTGATGAAATGAACTAAAATAAATTAAATGGAGATCATGAACTGAACTAAATTAAGTGAACTGCACTTGTAAGGGCAAATTGACTTAATTGAACTGATCGAACTGAAGTAAACTAAAATTGAACCAAAATTTGTAAGGATATACATATTGACTAAAATGAAGCTACTGGAACTGAACCAAAAAACTGAATAATAAAAATCTAAAAGAGTAAGGCCTCCATATAAATATGGATTCAACTATAAAATTACATTAACCATAAAGCTTAAATCATGTTCATAATAAAAAAATTTACATCTAAACATGCTCATAACGTTCAAACATATCTCATGTAATTCATATAGAAACTTTCATAAATCATCTTTTGTTTAATGATAGAAGCTTCTCCTAATTAGAAACATGTTTTCAAGAGTTCATCTGGCATCATTGTCAGTTTTCAATCTTTTGTAAGTCATATGATATATATTGCATAACAAACTTAAAATTATATATCTAACTAGAAACCATTTTTATTTGTTAAGATGAAGTAGACTTGCAATTTTTCGGTGAAGTATTAGTCCTATGATGTTGTCAAATGGATGAATGGTAGACTTATAGTATTTGGCAATCGACAAGTTGTTGGATCAAAATTAATGAGGCATTTGCACCTTTGGAGAAAATGGAAACGTAGGGGCGTTAGGCACGGGGATTTAGAATAGGAGAGAGATAGAGAGAAAAAAAGAAGGGACCCCGTGATGAGGGAGAGAGATAGAGAGAAGTGAATACCAAATAAGGTAACGTTTCACTTATTTTGAAAGCGCCTAAACTAGTAAGTGTTTTATTTAAAATGGAACGGAGGAAGTATGTGATTTTGAAGAAGAATTGTCCATGTAACATCACGGGTTTTGAGTTCAATAGATGAGAGGCAAAACTTTTCTATCAAAAAAGGAAGGGGGGGGAACCCTAGGAGGAGAAATAGACTAGTTCATGCAATTATTGGACGCCCTCAATAAGCGAATTAGGGATATGCATGTAAAATTAACCAGCAAAGAGAACCTATTAACGGATCATGCTTAAAGGTTTTGTCGGCCAGTTAGATTAGGAAAATGAATCTAATGGAAAAAGCATGGGTCACATACCTTTGTCTTTTCCTATAATCATAGAGATTTGGTTTAACATATTTATCTTTGAATCAATACCATACCCTCCCTATAATTTATCTAACGTACTACAAGTATATATGAAACTATATAGAGATAGATTCGGCTGTCAAAAAAATAAAATATAGATGGATTGATAATTGAAATTTGATTCTGTGCAAAAAGTTGGGGACTAAATTTTCAAATCCCTCCAAGACTTTAAATTACACGCGTATGAAATATCAAATCAAATGACTTTGTCACATGAGGAGTAAGGATAAACTATTTAACATTCGACATTATTTACCCCTTTCAAGGAATTTTCCTTGTTAAAACACTAAAAAAATTTATCATACATCCAATGCCATTTTTTGCTTATTGCTCATTTGAAATCATTCAAATGAACAAATGTACTAAAAAAGAAGAGTTCCAAATGAGCAAAAATTAGTCTTGAGTGTACCTATGCACATGCCAAGATGTATGATGAATGAACTCCCAACACACAAACTACTTTCTCCGTTTAAAACAAATCACACCATTTCATGCTTTCACGTTTACCGATGCATAGTTTCAAACATTAATATCTTTAATTATCAATAAGTAAAAATTGTAATAAGTTGATATTTAATAAATATACATTGAGACGAATCTAACAAGATCCTATAAAATATTTTTCCTAAAATATAAATGACTAAAGATAATCAAAGTGTAAGATGTGAGTACAAATGTTGCAACTATTTTTAAATGGAGGAAGTATTATAGTTTGACTCAAATTAGTTCGAACACATATCATGATATAGTTTTAAATGAATTTTGTTGAGTGATTATCATTTATTAGTTTATTAAAGTTCAAAGGTACTTTTTTTTATTGAATTAGAGAAAAAGTAGGATTACTTTTTATTCGAAGAGAGAGAATGAGTATATAGATGGGCCAAAGACATAGGAGAGAAGTATTAAAATGATTAATAGACCTTAAATATGTAAACTATAATGAGACGGCAGAAAAAGAACAAAATTCAAACTCATATGAGACATGGGAGTTCAAAAACAAAATGCTTGAAGACTAATATGACAGTTTTATTTGAAATGAGGTTATATAGTTTACAGTAGGCTCATACTCCCTCCATTCCAGTTTAATTACAATATTTATTTACATTGGTAGTTGCAATTTAATTACAACTTGCATTTAAGGTATGAAACAATTATTACTTTATAATTTCTCACTTTACCATTATAATCACATTTTAATGAACACAATGAAACAACAATTAAATATAAACGACCTTACCCACCTACACCTAATCAAAGGATCCGCATAATTTAGCTTAAAGCCCTCAAACTAACTCAACCTCTAATGACACGTAACCCACACAAACTCAATATGGCTCGACCTAAAACCCGCTCGATCTAAAATTAGCATTTTCATTTAGGATTTGAATGGTTTTTTTTTTTGTCAAGCCTTCATAAATATTACTGTGAACGTAAATTTTCCTATGGGAAGATAAGTATCATTAATTGGGTGACATATGACATACCGACATCTACAATGGATATTACAACAAAAAAAAAAAAAAAAAAAAGGTAACTTGGTTAGATAAAATTCTTCATTATTGTTTTAACTAAGATGATGATGAATCAGACCTAATAATAACAAATACTCCTTGTTTGTTTATCGATTCATATAGCAATTTATGAGAGTGTATCATTATGACACGCGTTTTGAAAAAGAACTTCTTTTTTCGACCTTGTAAACCACATAATATTATAACACACAATTAATGAACTTCATCTTTTGGTAAACTCTGGATACCAAACTCTAAATTCCCACAAGGAGAGAGAAATAACCTAAATTCCAAAGTCTTACTAATTAAATAAGAGAAAGAACCCAATAATTGAGTAGAATACTCTTAGAAAGAAAAAGAAATAAGGATTATTAATAACGAATTAAAACAAGTAGATTTTTTTTTTTTTGAAAGAGAAAATTCATTAATTGAAGGCCAAACGGCATCTACAATAGGTATTAAAGAAAAACAAGATACAATTAAACAAAGCTAAATCGGATTCGTCTTCGAAAGAATTACAATGAACCGCATCGAGCAATACAACGCAGCCCCTTGTATTTGCTGAATCAAGCAACTATTGATGAGGGAAGTCTATCATTCGATGTAGTTTGGGAAGAATATTCTTGATCGAGTCATGTTGACCGCATCCGAGATTCTAATACTTTCATGTTGAGTCTCGACCTTCAAACAATGAGAACAATTTCTCATACCTAAAAACAAAAAAAAATCATACTCACAACTCCCATAGGGGAGAAGGAGATTTCCAAAACAGAAACTAAAAACCCCATAACAAGGTTTGAAAATATCTCATAAAGAGAGACTAATTTATTAAACAAAACAAGAAAATGAATAAAAAACTGAAAATAAAAGGGGAAAAGGGGCTTACCATGGATCACTCCTACCGATGAAGAAGGGGTAGGGAGGCTAGGGTTTGAGAGAGAAAGAGAGAGGGGGAGGCTAGGTTTTCTAATAATTAAAACAAGTAGATAAGAGAAGATATTTAGGGATATCACCATCAAAAGCATGGTGATAAATGACAATCTCAACCGGTTGTGGATGTCCTCTAACTTAGTCAGTATAGTCTTGTTGAGAACTCGAGATGGTACCGAACACTTGGGATCAAATCCCTTCTATATCAGTGTGCTTGATTGCTCTATAATATTCAAAAAAAAATATATAGTAAATAATGTTAAATCGGTTGAAAGATCCATTCATCATACACCCGGGTGTATACCAAAGACTAAATCTTGCTCATTTACTCATTTGAAACTCTCCATTTTATTACGTTTTGTGCATTTGGATGATTTTAAATGAGTAATGAAGAAAAGAATAGCTTTGAGTGTCACGCCTCACGTGATACACCCATGTTTACGATAAATTTTTTTTTTTTAAATACTAGGGTTTTAAACAGGAATTAGGCGGCGGCCTAACAACAATTTAACTAACTGGCCTACTCATTCAATGCAACACACATAACACATGGTCATTGTTGGAAATAGAGGGTATCTTCAATAACTTTGCCCAAATAGTTTCAATTTTAAATTTTTGAGAAACTAATTATATGCTGAAGTAATAGTCTCCTTCAAATATCATTCGACTACACCCTTTCTTTGATATTTCAATTATTCGACCTCATCCTGTGGGATCCAGGTGTATATTAAAAACGACTAATTTGACGCTAGGTTAGGTTCTTTAAAAGGCAATAATTATCACAGGTGATCATATCACTTTGATTTTTGATTCCTCGTTTTTCATTTCGTGTTTTTATTTCGTTTTCTGTGGTTTTTTTTTACATTGAAAAAAATTTACATAAATAAAGACAGTTTACAAACTACTCCCTCCGTTCCAAAATATAGTTTCATTTCCTTTTTTTCAAAGTAATTTATGCAAAGTAGAATCCAAGAGAAATAAGAAAGATTTTTTTGTTTATTTAAATAAATGTTGTATGGGAAAAGATGATTTTAGGAGAGAGAATGGAGAATAATTGGTGAAAGAGCATCAATTGTAACACTTAGGTTGAATAAACAAAGTAAATAACAAAATTCAAGAAGCAAATAAATGATGGGACACGGTTTTTCTAGAAAAATTACGGAAAAATGTGGAACTAAATATGAAGATATTGAACTATATTTTGGGACACCCAAAATGGAAATGTAACTATATTTTTGGGACGGAGGAAGTACTTACTACCGGGTCATTAATAACCCTTATAATATTTAGAAGAGAAAGTAAAACAAAATTACAAGAAATTAAAAAGGTAGGATAAACTCCTCCGTTGGACCTTTGGTTGTTGGGATGACTTGGTTTCTCTTTTCTTCAATACTTCCTCATGTTAGGGTCGGAGAAGCACAAATTGTAAAACGCACAAGTTCGATTTTTTATGTCTTATGAAAACGATTACTCTAATTGATCTCTCTCCTCCCTATCTACCACCAAACAAAACCCTAGTTCCTCCATTTGACTTCTCTTATGATGTTCAACTTCGATTTCTTGATTGTTTTTTAAGTTTATACTTTCTCCGTTTTTAATGAATGTACCTTATTGACATTTTATACTATTTGGATACTACCGTTGACCGTATTTATTAATATGTAAAGGTAAGTGTCATTAATTTCATTATTGTTATCGGGTTAATCTCAATGTATGTTTTTAGATATCTTTTTATAATTTTTTACTAATATATAATTAAAAATATGAATTGCCAAAGTTGTGCGTTACAAGATGTCTAGTCAATATGATTTTTGTGATGATGTGTCTAATCAATACGATGCATATATTAACAATCAAAGGAAATATATGTATTATTCTCTCTTTATGAAAGTATTTTGTCATTGGTGAACTTTGTCTTCTATTGTGAGAATTTCAATTTCTCTAATTATTATGAGGATTGGTATGAAGTTTTCGTAAAGTCTTTTTCATGTTTTATTTGGCGCTTCTACAATGATTATCAATACATTTTATACCATTTGATGAATTAGTGCAAAAAAAGTTTCTTCTTAATTATATGATGAAGTGATCAATCCATTAGTAGAAAGTATCAGCGCTTTGAAAATGTGCCAAAAAGTATTGTTAGTGTTTTGATTCATATGTCCTTCGTAAAATATCTATTTTTTATTATTATATTTGTTTTCACTTTTATGGAATATCTATGGCTTTCAATTATAAATTCATTTATTCTTCTCAACAAGGATTTTCATATAACTTCATATCTATGTATATATACACATGTATTTTTTTAAGACAACAAATATATGTATGTATCAACTTCGAGGATTTTCAGTCTCTAGTGAAATTGATTCATCCCTCTCAGGCTCTCACTTGATTGGTACAACTATTTGTCTTTTTAGTATATACTCCCTCCACTTGCCAAAATCTTCCTACATATCCTATTCATTTGTTTTACGAAGTTCTTCCACTTTTGTTATATATACCTAATGTAGTGCGTGTTTTATTTTCCTAGCCTATCTCACTCAACTTGTTGGACCCAATTAATTTCATATATTGATCTCATAACCACACTCTCTCCTCCTTACATTAGTACATGGAGCTACAGTATAAGAATAACTCGGAGGAACGAAGGATGTACAATATAAAGATTGTAATATTGTTGTTTGTTTGATACTGTATAATTTAATATGAAGCATAGTGTACACGTCTCCATAATTTAAGATATATTTTCTTTGAGTGCGTCTTGGGTGTAACATATTCGCACCATAACTTATTGTGTAACAAAACCTCACACATACATTTATTTATTACGTGGACTCCAACAAAAATGATATGGACTATATGGATATTGACATGATATTTGATGTCATTTTGCCATTTATTTCATTTTATTTAAGTTAACATTAAAGAAGTAGTGGTTTTAGAATTGTTACACCATAAGTTATGCTGAACAGCTTATACCCAAGAATTCGTGATATTTAAGCCTTCTTAGATTTTTAAAAGGCACTTTTTTTTTTTTTGTAATATAGGTAGTATTGCCTACCTCTTCCTTGAGGAAAAAAAATCCTAGACCTTAGTTCTCCGTAAGGAAGATGAGCCAAGATACCAATGAGCTATAGCTCCATTAGTTAGTATTATGTAGGTGTGCTATAATATCTTGTTAAGCTCCTTCTGCTCTCTTTCTACTTTCCAATTTCATCCGATCTTTTATGTTCTACCCATTTCAACATAATTGATTTTTGAGTATATATATTTATCTCTTTTCCTACCTGGCCCAATACATAGACCCTTCTTAGGTTTTTTGACCCATATTTCACAAGTTTTTGGCATTCTCTCCTTCAAAAGGTAGATATACCTCATCCTCATTCTTCTTCTTTTTGTTAATATCTACATTATATGGATAGAAGTTAGAACACAAGAAAGTAGACGGAGGAAAATTTTAGGTATGATTTATAGATTGACTTTTATGTTACATTCTTTATCTCTATGTTAATCTTATTTATTGGTTCATGCGACCATTGAGGGCTACTAGCTAACTACATGAAAAAGCAAAACATATATTTTAAAAGAAAATTTTGTGAGAAACAACCTCATAACACATCTTTGTTGTTAAAAGCTATCTTTTAAAAATACGAGAACTACCTTTATATTACATTTTGGTGGCAAAATGATACCACACTAGTTAACCAATTTATCTAGAGTAGAATTTTTTTCTTTGTTTCACTTCAAATTCTGTTCATTTTTTTGTTTCTCTTCAACAAGCTTAATTCCTAGATGCTGGGTATTACATCTACAATTACTACTGCTTAACGAATTGGTCCACGACATAAACGAGACTTCATCTAAATTCAGGGGCTTGAGAATGGAACAAAAGATAGGGAGACTCGCTCGTGATCTCCCAATGAGAGATGCAGCGGTGTTGAAGAGACAATTATCTCACTTGCAAATATATCTAGGTGGGATCAAATATACAACCTACATTATAACCCGTCATCGAGAGAACATCATAGAGCTGAATATTATATATGCTCTCTCGTCTTTTTTTTTTCCAATTAAAAGGAAAAAGGTCAATGAATTTAGGTCAACTCGTCAAAATCCAATGGCTAGTACCTTAATGCCAACGAAAATGGTCTAGATGTTAATTTCCCACAACCTTTTTTTTTTTAGTTAAGCTTATTTTTTTTTTTGACAAAAAAATGAGATTTTACAAGCTAGGATGTTTATAACAATTAGCTGACTTACATATCATACAAATGGTGCATCAAAAATTGATAGAGGATATTAGTTCCACTCATAGGCAGTACAGCTGACATTTACTTGATCAGAAATTCTAATGAACATCTTCCACAATGTCAAATATATCTATTTATCAAGGAAATTATCCGTAGAACATGGCTTTTTAAGAATAGTTATGGAATGAATGTCATTATGGTACTTAGGTTTATATGTTACAAAATTAAATCCTATCATAGGTACTGCATAGTTATTCAGTTTTGAGTCTCATTTTTGTTTCTTTAGAAAAAGAAATTTTATTCCTAAAATGTTTTCTTCTAGAGAATGCAAGAATAAAATTTGTAACATATAGGTATGGCTACATTGTTTTTGCCTATATACGTATGACTACAGTTTTGGTTTACTATATCATATGTAAAATTGAGTAAGTTTACTCTAAGATCAGTAAGATGTATCTAAATACATAAAAAGAAGGGGAATAAAAAATAGAAATCAAATCACTTATCTTATGTAAATCACTATTACTTCACTATTCTTATTTTTTACTAGTGCCAAATAATTTTGTATAAGGGAGATAATCAAAGAGGAAACCATTCAACATCAAACAAAAAACTATCACACTCTACAGCTATAGTTAGAATCATGTGAGCAACAAATTAAAGCTGTGCAGTTTCAGACAAAATTGCCATATATCTTCACCAAGCTAGCTAAGATTCCAACATTCATATGAGCTTTTTCCTGTTCTTTTACTTTCTCAATCAATTTGTAAAAATTTACTTGATTCTCTCTTATATAACTAAGATAAATTTATGTACTCAATTATACAAGTAGTATGTAATTGTATGTTCCATATTCACTTGCAGTTAGCACAGGTTTCAATATATACCTTACAATGAAATATATACCATCCATTTTCTTCTCTCTTTTTCTTTCTTCTTTTTGATATATAAACTCAGCATATAATTTCTACCACATAATTTTTTCATTTTACCCCCAAATCCCCCACATCTTTCAATCTAGTGTGCCCAAAAATGGGAAGAATGATTTAAAATATAAAGAGGAAATGACATCAATAGAACTCTAAATAGATGTTATATTCATCATCTTATGCTTCAGAAACCAAAGGTATGATATATAATATCATTACTCCTCAATCCTCATCAAATGAAGATCTTAGCGAAATAGTACTAGTAGTTTTGCAATTATATGTGTATAAATATATATTACAGCTACACTTAGGCTGAGATTGAAGCATATAGAGTACTAGCTAGTAACACTTACTAAAGAAGACTAGCTTCATCGATCATCGTCTTCGCCGTCGTGGTCGTCGTCAACTTGCATAAGGTCTTCACTCTTCACAAGAGAAGAAAAAGAAAGAAAAACAGAAAAAGAAACAGAAGCAGAAGCAGAAGCAGCTAGCAGAAGCTCATCATCATGATCTTTAATTTGCAATAACCAACATAAACAAACCCTTGTCAGCAGAAAATGATTAATTTGTTGTTGTTGGTAAACCCATTCCAAGAGGTTTTTGCTTAGGAGCAGGCCTCTTCCTTTTCTTCTCATAACTAACACCCCTGGCCTTAGCCTGATAATCCCTTACCTCCCTGAGGTAAAGACGGACAGCCCTAGCCCCAAAAGGGTTAGTCTCGGGCCGTCCACCATGCTCCTCGTAGGCCGCACGAAGACGGCCTACGAGGGCATCTAAACCTACCCCAAGCCTGCCTAAGTGGGCAGGGGCAAGGGGCAGGAGGGTTAGGAATCCCAAAATAAGGACAGGCATGGTTATGAACCTTTGTCTTTCCAAACTGATCCAAGTACCTAAGGAACTCCAGCACATGACCCCCGCTACATAGTGATAAAGGTAGCGGAGGTCTGTGGCTCCTTAGGTACTGGCTAAACGTGTTCCAGTCCCTCCGCTTCTGGTTCTCATACCGGCTAGGGAGGGACTGGACCGACGGCTGTGGCGGGGACTCTTCCGAACCCGCCACAGTCGTGCCAGTACCTGAACTAGAACCACTTCCAGTCGTCAGACTGAAGGTCGAGCTTTCAATACTACTTCCACCACTCGTAGCACTGTAGCTATAGATAGGATTATTCCCATCATTTGACATCATGAAATCCATCTCTTTCACCTAGCTCGGATCCTTTGCTTGTAATTAAACTCAAAATTTGTGGTCAAATTTGAAAAAACAAAACCTAGGGTTTTTTTTTTGGTGTTTCTTTTTCAGTGGATCAAAATTTTCTAGATCAAAAACCCATGATTCTATATATATTCTTTTTCCTCTCTCTCCTGAGGTTTTGGAACAGTAGTACTAGAAGTTAAGAAAACTACTTGAGTTGTAATAATAGTACTAGAAGTGGTAGTGTTTATTTTTAGGGCAGGCAAATAAAGAGTTGTTGGAATAGGATATGTAGCAAATGGGAAAGATGAGATCATAAATGAATTTCCTTTTCAAGGGAAAAGGGCAGTTAACTAAGAATGTGATTTATACATACAACTGATGAATAGCAATGCTATTTGGTAGAAAAGATAGATAGGTGTGTGAGATAGAGATAGAGATAGAGATAGAGATAGAGGAGAGAGAGAATAATAAGTGAAAGAGCAACAACATACTATTGACTATTGAGAGAGTGGACTGGTCTATGTAGCAGTACTGAGTAGTGTGATCCAATGAGTAAAGAAAGGCAGGAAGAGGAAGGGTGTGTTTGTGTTGAAGTTGTGGGGGCAGAAATAGTAACTTACTATGAGAACACTGTCATTGGCCAAATTGGTAAAAGATAAAAACTTCCCTGACTCATACTGATTTTGACACGTTTGCTTGTCCCCATTCAATTTTTCACCTGGTACATATAATTATATATGCATTCAGTTGTGTACTAATTCTTTTATAATACGGGGGTTTTTCATCGAGATCTGCTAGGTTTCACGAAATATATCGCACTCCTTCTTGTTTTGTAAATGCATCGAGATGCCCTTGTGGTTTGCATAAAATGCACCAAATATCCCTCATGACTAACAGCATCAAGTTTTCGTTAGTCATCAAAGGCAAATCAACCTGATTGTTCTATTTAACCCTTAATTAACTCAATTATTCCAAATAACCCCTAATTAACCCTAACTAAACACCCCCTCTCACCCTTTAGAACCCCCACCGACCCGGTCCACCCACCATCCTACTACCCCACCCATGGCCTGCGCTAGCCACCCCCGTCACTCACCCTAAGATCTCAGCCCCGAAAACCACCATTTCCCGAACCCCCTTCAACCACCTCTTCACCTATATTTCTTTCTTTCACCCTCCCTCTCTCTTCGCCCTCCACTTTACCACATACGTCACCGCCATGCGCCACTTTCTCTCGCCCTCCACGCCTTCAATGGCACCAAGAACATGAGACGAAAATGGAAGCAAAGTCAGAACACGAGCGAGTAGTTAATCGGATACTAAATTCACAAATCACCGAACTCAAATCAATTTCCCATTACGATATGAATTCACAAATAACCGACATCTCCCCTCCCCAAAATCAATTTTTATGAAAAAACCTAATTCCATTTTTTACCAACTCGTTTCGGTTTACTCCGCATTCAAGCTTTAATGGCGGAACAAGCCGCTTCCCGGTCTAGCTTGCTCTTAGTATTATAGGAGCAACAAGAACAACATCAAAGTAAGAAATTCGCTCTTTCAACAAGAAGAAGCCGCTTACCAATCTAGTCCAACGTACGCACACACGTAGAGAAGGAGGAGAAGACCATGGCAAGGAAGGGAGAATTCACGGCATTAACAACCAAAAGAAGAGAGAAAGGGCGTGGTAGACACCAAAACTCCGTGAAGCAGATGGCAGCAAAATGGCTGCGAACCGGCAAGAGGGACGTGTGAGGGAAAAGAGACACATGGGAAAGATGAAGAATGAGGGTTTCCTCGAATCAATTGTTGAACAATTGAGCCAATTTTTTTTGTTATGATCATTCCTTAGGGTGTTTGAGAGGAACAGGGAGTGCGGTTGGTGGTTTCCGGTGGGTGGGTGCTAGGGATGGGGTAATTTCGTTGGGTGGGGTTGGTAGACGAGGGAGAAAGTGGCTAGGTGGTGGTGGCCTAGGTGGAGGGCCGAGAAAAGGAATAAAAGGGAAGGTCTTCCATGGAGGAAATGGAAGGGAAGAAAGGAAAGGGGAGAGAAAATCAATAAAAAAGAAAGCTAATTCGATTTAGGCTTAATGACTAACGGAAATTTAATGCCGTTAGTCATTAAGGGTATTTGGTGCATTTTATGCAAACCACAAGGGCACATCTGGTGCATTTTTGAAACAAGAGGGGTGCCTGGTGCATTTTGTGAAATTAAACCTCAGGGGTACCTGGTGATAAAACCGTTTATAATAATACTTTTTTTGATTACTCTATAATATCTTATGTTTTTAACTAAGCTTGGCTAGCTTCATTTTAGTCACTAGTGGTTAAAGTCTGGGCTCATAGCCATAAAGTCAATGGTTCATGTACCATTAGGAATATATAAGGGGTGGGATATTGAGATGTCCCTCAAGATGTCTCGACTATAGTACGTATTTTTTTTAACATTGCGAAAATTTACATTAATTAATAAACGGAATTACAACCTAACGCTATCACAACTAAATATGAAACATAAAGCAATAACTAACACTAAGGTGTGCTTCACTTGCTCTTACGCACCTTATGAAGAAAAACCAAGTTATTGTTGTTTCGATCCAAATGAATCTTAACTTGGGCGATTTTGGTGGGTTTGGGTTATACGTCTTGGAGAAAAAGACCCGATGAAATGAGAGGGAGACTGTTGAGATGCTAAACCTAGACGATCTTCAGAGATAGATTGCCGCATTTCATCCTATAGAACCTTTTGTTCACATGATGATAAATCCCAAGGTCCTTGAGCATACAATTATTCTTGGGATTCTACTGATTGAAGTAATAAAGAAGTCACATCTTTTGGTGACTTCTGACCATGATGCGAGGGTGCCCAGAGTTTTGCCTCGCAAAGCCTGAAATTCAAAATGCGTGGAGGTCGAAACTTTTCCCAAATCAAATTGGAACACAAGATACATTTTTGAAGTGTGATAACGCTAGAAGTCATCACATGAACTTGGGGTGAATTATATTGATTTTATTCACCCAACATTCGGATCCGAAGATCCAACCCTGCAGTCCCGAACCTAGAAGATCAAACCACAACATAAATTATTTCTAACCTAAATTAAGAACCTCTCACGTCTTACACAACACTCGGATTGCTAAAGCTACATGTACTAAACAACGACAAACTCCAGGAACAACTACTCTATGGACCGGATTTCCTAGATCATCCCTTGTCATAGGAAACCAATATCCTTTGATTGCACACGTAGCACTATTAAATACCACCCTAGAACAATACCATAAACAAAAGGGAAAGGACAATCGCATTTGGATTGAACTAAATTAAGGCTAAAATAGAAAACATAACCTAAACAAACTGAAGAACTGACCACCATAACCAAAAGATGGTCGTCGATGACGATTCTTCACTAAACGAGCAGATGAAGTTTGAAGAGCCTTCGAAGTAGGCACCCACTAATCGACGAGCCCTTGGACTGTAGCGGCGCTTGCACTCTGGCGGCGGTGGTGAAGCGTGACGGTGGGACAGTGGGCTCACCACCCTTGTTTCCCATGAAGGCACTTCTTCCTCGGCGAACCTAATATAAGCCACAAAAAACATAAAGCAAAAACAAGCAAATAGAGAAGCGGCGAAGGGGATCGACGGTCAACATGAGGGCGCCAAGGCGGCTCAGCGGTCGTCGTACCCCTTAGGGTTTTGATTTCTTGTTGAGGGTTTTGCTTGTTGAGGTTTTCTTTCGCCGCCTTACTTCCCAAAGTTAGTGCATGAGAATAGGAATTATTGATATCTCGACTATAGTAGGATTCTAGCATAGGCGTGATTGTATTACCCAAAAATAAATTACTCTATTGATTTCTATACCTAATCGTTTCCCTTCTTTTCTAATTTGGAAACTTTCATATTATAAATTTCAAAGGTCTTACCATGCTATTGCGAGAGATGATTATTTTTCTAATATTTTCAAGTTTGATAATTTATTTTCCCATATTGTATATCACACATTCATATACGAGTTAAATTTTGCTCTTTTCTTTCGTACAATTTCTCAAGATTCTCTCTTCTCTCTCTCACTTTTACCCTTTATAGCACACTAGTAGAATAAATGCTTAGTGTTGCGGTCATTAAGTGGCCTATTGCGGCGATTTTGGCAGCGCAACAATTAAGGGCGCAACAATAGGTAATTAACCTATTGCTACGGTTTTTGACCATGACAATAGGCCAAGCTATTGCTGCAGTTTCTGTCGAAAACCGCAGCAATAGGTTTATTTTTTATTAAAAAATACAACATATTGCTGCGGTTCTTGCTGAAAACCGCAGCAATAGGTACTAGTACAAGTGAAATTTTTTTTTTCTTTTTGCATTTTGCCATGAAAGATAAAAATGTTGAAAGAAAATAAAACACAACAAATTCTAAGTAATGACAAAGAATTTTTAACATACAAAAATATCCGGCTTATACAAAAGAAATATATATAAAAAACAAATAAAAAAACCTAACATCAGATTAATTCTAAAAAATAAAAAAAATCCAAAAGTTGTCACTAACTGTTGTAATACAACATATAATTCGAAGAACAGATATGGTGGAGCAAAAAAACCTAACAAATAAAAAAACCTAAGAAATCAAATTAATTCTAAAAAATAGACATGGTCGAGCAAAATGGCTGAGCAAAATTATTCTCCGTCGTGGTTTATTGCTGAGCGACAGAATTCGAACGACTGAGTTATCAAAGCCGACGAAGGAGAACGATGCGGAGGAAGCTCAAGGAGACGAGCGAAATTGAACCACGCGATTTGTCAAAGTCGTGTCTACTCGTCGCACAAAGAGGAGAAGAGAAAGAAACTCGTCGGCATCGCAAAACTCGTCGTAGACACCGCGAAACTCAAGGACGCGGCGAAACTAGGGGCGACAAACATCTACTCGTCGTACAAGAGAGAGAGGAGTTTGAAGGAGACCGCAGCCCAACGTGAGGTTGAGGGAGTTGAAGGAGACATTGAGGATGGTGAGATCTGCCATGAGAGAGAGGGAGGAGTAGGAGTGAGGTTGAGGGAGAAGGAGTAAAATGAAGTATGAAGCGTGTGAAGGGGTGAAGAGGGCCGAAATGCGAGAGTCTCCCAAACCCTAGCGCCTCTTATATGAAATAAAAGGGGATGTTGCTGCGGTTTTTTGTAAAAACCGCAGCAATATATTAAAATATTATTTTAATGTATTGCTGCGGTTCTTGCTAGAACCGCAGCAATATGTCTGGTAAAAAAATCAACTTTTTTCAAAAAGTTTCCCGTTGAAACCATATTGCTGCCGTTTTTTGACCGAAACTGCAGCAATATCTTTATTTTATATTTTACCTTTTCTTTTTACGTGATATATTGCTTGCGTATGGGTAAAACCGCAACAATACTACCGCAACAATAAGCAATTATTCTACTAGTGGTACCATATGATTTTTCTTCGCATATTGATCATTTTATTGAATAGGGAACAATATAATGTAGGAATAACATTCTCACACTTAGACTATTCATAAGTAAATCAAGTTTTGCATTTTTGGTGTTTTTTTTTTTTGTTCACATTGAACAATGTGATTGTGTGTATATATTAACATTATTAAAAAGTTGAGACCGTCTCTCGTTATTTGACTGGGATAACTCAAATAGTCAAATACATTATTAAAGAACAATAGAGAGTGAATATCAGTACAAGTAAAGAATAGAGGAATATCTTAAGCACAAATTTAAAGAAAATCAAAATCGGACTATCAATGAACCATCATACTCTCCAAACATATTGTTGGCATGAGAATTTAATTAAATCCAAGGCGACGCCTAAAATCCGGAATAGTGCTCCATTAAGCCTTACATTTGCCTCGACATATATGCTATATATAATTAGATGTTCTTTAGCTAAAATGATATTCTAATACAGAAACTTTAATGTTAAAATAATATTCTAGTATAGAAAATTTAATGTTAAAATGGTATCAAATGTATAAAAATAGGCAAATTATATGCTTAATATGAGATTAATACCTCAAAACCGATACTAGTAAACCTGAAAATTTAAAACTCATAGAAATCTAATAAAACCTAAAATGATATGTATATGTACTTATGTTTTTATATCAGAAAATATAATAGCTTTTGTTTATATATAGTTGTAAATATAATATGGTGAAACTAAATTATATAATAATGCAATAATTTAAAATGAAACAATTAAAAAAAAGAATAATTATTACTTATGATTTTTCTCTTTGCCTTTCTAACTCGACACATCTAGCAAGCTATTTAGCTACATAAATCACTCATCCCATATAGCCGTCCTTTTTTTTCGGAAAAGGAAATCCATTAATGATCTCATCTTTCCCATATCCTACAATGCTACCACTTCTTAGAGCATGTACAATGGTACATGGCTCTTCAACTAGCTCTCCACTCTCTCTCATCTATTCTCTCTCTTCAAGCCTACTCTCAAGAACTATGTCTAAAAACACCCAACAACAATAAAACTCTTTAAAGAGCTCTCCATTCAACTTTTCATTGTTTTTGTGGTCCCCATATCAATAATTGAACCTCATTTTATACTATGATTAAAGTTATATAAATAAAGTTATTCATGTAAATTAAATATAATTACAAAAAAAATTATCTTTTTCATAATTTTATGCAATGTGGAATTTTTAAAAAAAAATTAATTTTGAATGCTAATATTTAATATCATAAATTAAATAAAGTTAGTAGATTTTGTGTATGAAATATATCCAACATTAGGCTCATTTTGTAGATAAAGATTATTACCATGTTTTTTTCTTTATTTTTATAAAAAATATCATTAAGTGGTTGCAAGAAGAAAAGAAAACTTAAGTAATTGCGATAAGCATGTGGGCCCCCAAATATTGGAGAGCTATCTCTCCTTCAACCCCAAAGGTATCTCCCCCAAGAGCCACTTTGCAAAGTGTCTCCATGGAGAGACAACCAAGACACTATAAAGAATAGAGAAGGAAAGATGATTTATCATAGATGTGTGCAAACGTATAAATAGTTACATGAGTCAGTGAGTTACAACAATAAGCTACAAAGTAGGGGTGTAGTTAAGATTACATATTTACGAGAATAATAAAAGATATACTAACGAATATTATTAACGAGAAGATATACAATAGCAAACCGAAGTTTATCATGAAGAAGTGGATAGGCTTTGATTAGTTCCATCCTTATCACGCCCCCGCGAATTGGACGGCCAAGATGAGAGACCAATTCGACTAACGAGATTTTGATGTGGCACGAGGGAGCGGTTTTGTGAGGGCATCGCAAGTTGATCATGTGTGTAATCCCCGTATTTTTATGAATTTTATAAAGATATTTTAATATATAGTTAATTATATTTTAATATATAGCAGCATTTTAATGATTTGATATTTCAAAGGTTGACCATTTTAAAAGTCAAAGAAGTTATTTTAAGGAAGTTAAAATGTTTTGTTAGGCATGCTTTGAAAAATGTTTGAAATACTAATTGGATTTGGAAAAGAAGTTTAAATGGGTTGAGGAACCCAAATTCTAAGTGGATTAGGAAAAATGATTTCTATTGATGTTAGGAGTTCTAATTCATCAATCCTATTCATCATCAAACTCTATTCAAACTCAATCTCCTTTTCCTAAGCCCAAAAGAAAACCTACTTATAAATACTTAAACCCAATTATTTTACCACACAAATTTTCTCTCTCCTCCCTCACCTACAAACCGACGCCCTATTCTCTTTCACGTTCTTTTTCTTCTTCTCCAATTTTCTTTCTTCTTCTCCAATTTTCTTTCTTCTTCTTCAAGTAACGCTTTCTTCTTCGCCAAGAAACGTCGCAACACCACCGCCACCGCCGTCGAGTGCCGCCGCTGCCTTGTTCTTTGCGGGTGCCCCTTTGCCTCCTTGTTCTCTTCTTTGTGTTGGTTTAATTCTTTTCTTCCTCCTCAAGTTTCCATTAAAGACTATGTTTTTATGCTTTATTTTAATGTTAATCATGATTATTGATTTTAATTTACTGTTTCAATAAATAATCTTGATTTATATATATTATATATAATCGAATAAAAATTCAGATTTGTTTATTATTGTTAGATTGAAGTTTTAATCAATAAAGCATGGATTTTTAGGGTGTTAATTATTGGAAAATCATAGTAGCATGTTATAAATTATGAAATCGATTTAATTTATGATTTTAAGCATGCTTAAGTGTGTATAAAGAGGGTTTTAATAAATTATATGCTGCTGGAATTTTTAGAAAAGATTTATTAAGGGAGTTTGTTGGATTTTAATAGCTAGTATAGTAATACTATGCTAGGGAGTATTAGTATTTGGAGTTTTGATGTTAAAAATAACTTTTAAATATTTTTAAATAGGATTTAAAGTATTTTAAAGTTGCTGGAATTTAATTAGAGTATTGACTTTAAGTTATATTGATTGTTTTAGGCGGAGAATTTTCAGTAGGCGATTTTTAACGTGATTAAAGGTGGCCTATCGGTTTGTATATACAAGGTACGTACATACCAATGTGTTATGTGGTAGTATCATTATTTTAGGAAGAAAAGTTGTAGTATCATGTATAAGAACTTGTAAGTTCATATATGATTTTTATTATGATTGGATTTTACATGTTTTATGCATGTGTGCAAACAAGTTGTTTATAAGATATGATTATGAGTTGAACATCATGTTTGTATGGAATATTGATGCAAGCATGTTAATTGGATTGGGAACTTCATTTATTAATTCACATGGGGGAATTAATATATTTATGAATTGGATCATGTTTAAATCATGTGTTCCCTTATATTGTTATTTTCACTACTCTATGAGGACTGTGAGCCTTATTTGGTAAGTTGATAATTTATATCTTTGAAAGGTAAGATTGATTGTTGGCTAGGTTCAACAAAGTAAGAAAGGTTGGAATTAAAGAAAGTAATCTTGGATTGTAAGTTGTGTGATCACTTATTTTAATCCTAAGATAAAAAGAAGTTCGATTGTGAATGTTTGATTTGAGATTTATGTATTACTTGTGTTTCATAATAAGTAATAAATTGTAAATCACGTAAAGTGTAACTTGGATAGTAATAAACTTTAGGCGGGTGCACGTCCGAAGTTGGACAATCAGGAGTTGGGGTACATGGTGAGCGGGCTATGGCTTTTTCTGGGAATTGGATTGATCACCGTTCCTCTTTTTATTCAAAGGTTCCTCGATATCTGCAGTCATTATGGAATACGGAGTCGCGCCCATATTTCGTCTTCCTAGGTGAAGGCTGGTTTTTAGTTAGACAACTCGGTCCAATAACTATTCCATTTAAAGTAATAAAAGATGATTAAGTCTAGTTTAGTAGAAGTTATCTGCAGAATGTTATATTGTTGTATAAATATTTATCCCTGTTTATTATTTCTTAGTAACATGTTAGGAATGCTTATGTATTGTTATGTAGTACTCAGCTTTGCTGATTACGTGCTTTGTTTGTATGTGTTGATCATGGCTTTGCCTTATTGATCATGTGATGACCCATTTTGGTGAGCAGATTCTTTAGAGCATTGACATTTACAGGTGTGCAAATGTTGCATCATTGGGAATGCGGGATGTGGAGAGCTTGTATAACAAGTTGTTTTATGTATTGCTTTAATAGGATTTTTATTATGTTAAGTTTGGTTTTGCAAGTAGATAGTTATGGTGTTTGGTTTTAAGTACTTTGTTCTTTAATATATTTGAAGTATGAAGTTTAGTTATATTTATATTTTACTTTGCAAAATTCTAAATAAGCCGATACGTTATCACACGGGCGATAATGCTTTGATGATTCTCCATGTTTTATATTACAAAAGATATTTTAGAAAAAGGAGAATTATTGGGATGTTACAAAGTGGTATCAGAGCTTTAGGTTATTTTCAAAATTTTTAGGCGCCTAACTAACTTATTTGTTACTTGAATAAACTTTTAGAATTGCTTCTACTTATTCGTTTTGAGAAAAAAAAATTTTAGAAGAGTTCGAATTTTTTTTTCATATATATGGTCCGAAAATTTTATTTTTATTATTTTATGTCCGAATTTTTTTTTTCCTTTCGAATTTTAATTCTGGCTCGAGTTTTTTTAGATGTCCGAAAATATTTTTTTTTTAGTCGCAAATTTTTCGACTCTTATTATTATTTTATTTGAAAGTATAAGGAGTGTCTGCATTATGTTATTATGTTTAAAGCTTTAGCTGTTGTATTGTGAGATTGGGTAGTATAGGAAGGGCATATAAGAGAGAAATATTATATGCCTGCATTATATTAAAAAGTTAGTTCATCATGTTATTATTTTTCTTCCCGCTAACTTGTTTATATCTTACTTCCCGCTGATTGTTATATTTTGTGTTTATGATGTTAATGGCAACTTTTTATTGTCATTGTTGGGAATTTCGTACAGGAGAGTACTAAAGATGTTATTGAATATATTTATTTGTTGTAGATCCTTAATCATGTCGCGAGTAGGGGAGTTACCAAAATCCTATTGTATTAAGTGATGATGAAGGTGACGATAATAATGTACTGTCATTGATAATGACTATACCGGTTTCGAGTGGGTTATGCGTAGAATATTAAGGTCGAGGGCAGCCAGTGATGATGAGCTCATTGTGGAGTTCGACCGTGCTAGGGGTCAAACCAGATCGGACATTTACCATGCATCATTCAGGTTTGAAACTGATTTAGAGTCAGAGGATGAAGAGCATCAACCTTCAAGGAAATCTAAAAGACAAAGGAGATATGTCGAATATTATGATGAGGACATAGATGAGTTTGAAGATGAGATCTTCGTACTGAACTATACATGGAATTTGAGGACAAAAATGATAATGTGGTACCTTAGGTTACTATTTATATTTTTGCGATTAGAGAAAACAATATATATATAATAATGTTGGATAGTTGGCCAACAAGTGATTAGAGTTGTTTTTTTTTAGTACTATTATTTTAGGAATATATAAAGTTATAGTATCAATTATTTAATAATACCCTTTTGGAGGAATAAAAGTTATTTATTTATTTATATGAGTGAGCAAGAATTTATTGGGCATGTGTTGGGAATCTTTTTATTATTTAGATTTTATTATGTGAGTAAATTCTTGTTTGTTCTATTTATGTGATCCGATGTGAATATTTTCTTCATGGATGATTATGTGGTTACTAGAGAACATTTCATGTTGTACTTGGAACTGTTTGAGAAATTGTTTGTTGATGCGATCTTTGTTGATCAAATCAAATGTTGCCTTCTTAGATTAACTTAAGCTATATTGAAACCTAAAGTAGAGTCATATTACTTTCGGGTCACGAAGTAGAATGGCTAGCAACAACGACTTAGGCGATGCTATTCGCCTCTTAGCGGAAAAATTGACTCGGGAGAGAGGCGATCGTCCTGAGAGTCTTTGGGGAAATGTTTGAAAGGCTAGCTAACGTTAAGCCACCATACTATAAGGGAATAGCGACCCTACCTTTCTAGAAAAGCTGGATTAGGGAGTTTGAGAAACTATTTGGGGCTGTGAACTATCCCGAGCATTTGAGAGTGGGTCGAGTCGTGTTGTACCTTAAGGATGAGGCCGATTTATGGTGGAGGGAGAATGGAGCTAGAATGAGTGTTGTGGAAGGATTCAATTGGGATGCTTTTGTGATTGCCTTGAGAGGGAAGTTTTACCCCGCGTTTATGAGGAAGCGAAGGCCCGGAGAATTCATTAACCTTAGGATGGGTAGTATGACCATTTCGAGTACTATAGTAAATTCATAGCATTGTCAAGGTTTGCACTTGAGGTTGTAGCCACCGAGGAGTTGAAGGCTCGGAGGTTTGAGCAAGGGTTGACCGATGAGATACAACCTGGGGTTAGGAGGTGAGACCTTTACATCCCTAGATATTGTGTATGGGAGAGGTCGCCCACATTTATCGACTCCGGTCGAGGCGGGATAAGAAGAATACTGTGGTAGGTGAGAAAAGAAAAGATTTTAATCTTTGGGGAAACCGGGGAAAATTCAAGAAAAACAGAAATGGTAATGGGAATTTCCAAGGAAACAACAACCAGGATAACCGCTATAGGGGTCGAGCTGAAAGAGTGTACCACTACAAGATGTGTAGCAACAACCACCCTGGTAGAGACTGTAAGGGAGAACCAGTGATTTGTAACTACTGCCAGAAAAAGGGCCATAGGGAGTATGAGTGCTTTGTTAAGCAAAGGAAAGAGCAAAATGGCAATGGGGGTAGTAACCAAGTGAGGTCTGGATTTAGCCAGCCAGGAAATCAGGGTGCGAAGCCTACAGGGGCACAGAATAATCAAGGGAACTATGTCAAGCCTGCTAATGAGAACAACCAAAACAAGGCTCCGGGGAAACTATTCGTGATGAGTCGCAATGAAGCTGAACGATCAGCCGTCGTAGTGTCTGGTACTTTTTCTATCAACACCGTGCTAGTTAAAGCATTATTTAATTTGGGGGCGACTTATTCTTTTGTTTCGTCGTCTGTTATTAAAAGTATGGGGTTAGTAGATTTTGAGGTAATTGATTTGCCAGTTAGTGTACCTACTGGTGAGACCATAAGGTGTACCAAGTTGTTTAGAAAACTTGCCTATGAAGATAGGAGACTGTGTTTTTCCTTCTGACTTGATAGAGTTTAATCTGGGAGACCTAGATGTAATTCTGGGGATGGATTGGCTAAGTTTATACAAGGCCAAGATAGATTGCACTACAACAAATCATCACTTGTGCCACGAATTATGCCACGGGAAATCAAAATTCGTGGCATAATTGCATCTAGCCACGGGAAAAATAAACAGTAAGACAAAATCTAAAGAAGAAGAAAAAGGTATGCCATGGGTAAATAATTTCCCGTGGCAAATATCAAAATTATGCCACGGGTAGATATTTTCTTGTGGCGAACTTTAAACTTTTGCCAAAAATTCGTGGCATAATTGCATCTAGCCACGGGAAACATACATTTATGCCACGATTTTTGCCACATTACAAATTTTCGTGGCTAAATCTATTTTGGCCACTGGAAAATAGAATATAGTGGCATATAATTTCAAGGCAATAAATATACCTTTCATCACAAATTTAGCCATCAGACTTTGTTATTCTATATAAAAGTATATTAAACATAATACATATTAAAAGTAGGGTATATGTGGTCCATTTTTGTTAAAATACTTTAACATTTTTTATAGAAATGTTGAGTTTTTTTTCGAAAAAAAGTGTTTAACAACCAACTAGGAACACATAAATCTATCCATAAATAATGCATTTTATTTGTTGTAAATCTATTAACTTGTTTATTCTTCTTTATATTTATTTTCAAATTAACTTATTAAACACACATATTTAAGCATATTTGGTTCAGTATTTAGCTCAATTTTTTTTACAATTCCCAAAATATTGGCGCTAATCATATGCTTATGGCGGTAGAAGGAATTTTGGCCGAATTCTAAACCTACTCGGTTGAGGCTGAGTTATTTCTCACACATCTAACTCTATTCTTCTTATCTTCAAAAACTGCCATTAATTCTCACACCATCACAGCAGATTCTACCACTGCAATTCTCGCATGCAATCTGACTTCTCCCTCACACCGTCGTTGGTAAGATTGCAATTAAATCAGTTGGCTTTTACGAATTTGTGTTCTTTGCAATTCAATCGTTCTTGTTTGACTGTCGTTTCTTTGATAATTGAAATCTTCTCAGACATCTGTTCCAAAGAGAATAGAAGACGAAGAACCCATCGTTACGGAGTTACGTTTTGCATTCAATTACTCTAAAGTTCAGGTGTTTGACCTCGTCATCAGTCTAAACGCAATTCACCGGTCCTTCATCCTGTAGAATTGCGCATATTCTTGAAGTTGAACTGGTAATTCGTCATTCCTCTCTTTATTCATGGTGTTTTTGATTATTTTAGGGATTTATGTGTGCAATTTTCTATTTTAGTCATTTTGTGTTGTATGTAAAATATTCAATAATATCCCGATTTTGCTTTCACTATATCTGAATTCTGTCTTAGTTGTGTTTAATTTGTTCTTTAAGCAATTGAATCACTTCTTAAATTATCGAATTGTAATGTAAAATATTCATTATATCCGTATTAAGCGCAATATCGAGAGTTCTTTGATTCTTTCCTAGTTTTTTACGTTTTCTTTTGGCTTGTGCTTCTTTGGGCTTTTCACGTCGTCTTTGATCACCAAAAAAAAAAAAAAAAGATATTGGGAGTTAACATAACTTCATAAAAAAAAACCCCTCAATTCTACTGATTTTGAAGAAGAAAGCATAATTCTTGGAAGAAAGGATGATAAATTTCATTCGGGTGTCTTAGGTGATTACTCAATGTAATGGTGGCAGATCATTATTGGCGGTCATTCCCGCTTTTGTGGATGTTGCGGTTGAAAAGGAATGACTGGATTCTTGGGATAGCACTTCTCACTTTGTGTGCTTGTGAGATAAAATTTGTCTTTGGTATCTCTAATGTCTTTGATCTCATGCCTTTGGGGTTTTCAAGGGTTGTTTGTGTCGATTTAGAATGTGATTGGCAATTTGCTACACACGACTCTAAGCACTTGAGAACTCCCTACTTCCTATCTATTCTATTGTACTATGTTAGTGTCACTTTTACTAATAATTTTATTATGGGATTTATGATGGCAATTTTATATAGCCAATATCCGAGCGATATATTTTGATGACATGAGATCTGCATGGTGAACCAAGCTCATTAAACTATGTAGGTAACTGAGTGGACAGTCTATCTTTTGAGATTGGGGGAGTGTTGGAGAGGGTGGGCAGTAGGCAGGTGGCAGAGGGGAGTTGTGCTTGGGTTTGTTAATGTTATTTTCCAACGGAAAACATATCTGCTTTAAGGATTTAGTTGCTTGGGTTTGTTAATGTTATTTTCGCCAAAGTCTTGTATATATAAGGTTCCTACTTGCTATGAGTGATGGTCCTTTCCCACTATTTTTGCACAAGCAAAAATCAGGAGAATATTCTTGGGTAGTAATACTAGGATGACATACTAAAAAATACAAGGATAAATCAAGCAATTTTTTTTAACTCCTTGTTAGCTTAGAAAATACTAGGCTGAATTGGTGGCTGTTTTCTGCATGTTTTGGGGATGATTTGAGGTGTTAATTTGTGATAATTGGGAGGTTATCAGTGCTGCAACTTGGGGCTGTTTCTAGGGGCTGATTTTTATAGATTTTTGTAGCTTTTGCTACTATTTTAATGGTGTTTTAGGACTGCAAGAACTGCTGTATTTCCGAGGTATTAACGCCGATTTTGACTTGTTTTGGGTTTGTTTGTGTGTCGTTTCTACATTGGTTGCTTTCTTGTCTTTTCTTGGATTTTGTTTCTACAAGGTTAGACTTTAGGCGGGTCATGGCGGACCATGAATCGAACTTTAGAAGTTACTGCGTGATTTGATACTTTTGCTATCTCCTAGTTGTCTTACTTTTATTGTTTTGTTTTCATTCTGTTGTTTCCATAATCTGAAATTCTATTACTCTTGTTGCACGTACCGGTTTTATCTTTGCCATCCTGGTTTGAGTTTCTGTGTGCTTGCTTGAAGTTGGTATTTGAGATTGTGTATTTAAAATTCAAAAGTATAATAAACAAAAGAAATACTTAGTCTCACCTCGCTTTCCATATTTTAGTGAAGCAAATCTCTCATTTTTTTCTACGACATGATTTTGGTACTTTACTATTACTTTGTTTTTTGTTGGTTCTTTGTTTGTTGTAAATGATTGTCCTAATTTCAAACTTGAACTATATATTAGTGTTATTTCTTATTATTAAATATTTTTTATTGCTTATCTTGTAGTAAGAAATCTTCTCAATCATGGATGATTCGGATGTCCAAAATAAAAGATTACAGTGGATGGAATGTGAAAATAGATTTGATGATTTATATGTAAATGGAGTTAATGAGTTTCTTGACTACGCTTTCAATAATTTGGCCTTAAGTAGTGACATAGGAGAAGAGGATAAGAAGGTACCTTGCCCTTGTAATCGGTGCAACAATACTCGACATAAAACAAGGGAAGAAATTTATAATGATTTGCTACTTAATGGCATTGTGCGGAGTTATGTTCGTTGGATTTATCATGGAGAATATAAACCCCCACTTAAAAGAAGTAGAAATGATTTAGGTGAAGGTAGTAGTGATGATATATTTAGGATGATCCATAAAAGATTTAGTCCTGGAGTTTCGAATAATGATGTAGATGACGATCTTGATGAAGAGCAACAATCAATTGAGGCCAGTCTTCCTAAGTACACAAAGGGTACGAAAGAGGCAAGGATCTTTGAAAATTTGATGAGAGATGCTCACAAAACCTTATACCCTGGTTGTGACGAGTTCTCCAAATTGTCATTCATCTTGAAGTTATTTCAAATCAAATGCATGGATGGCATGACTAATAAAGCTTTTACTAGTATGCTTCAAATGTTCAAGAGTGCTTTACCCAAAGGTGCTGATGTGCCATCGAATTATTATGAAGCACGAAAGATGATAACTGATCTCGGCTTCAACTATGAGAAAATAGAAGCATGTGAACATGACTGCATGCTATGTTGGAAGGAGAACACTGATTTAGAAAAATGTTCCATTTGTGGTACAAATCGCAATAGATCTTCTCCGAAAGTCTGACGCTATTTCCCACTAAAACCAAGGTTGCAAAGGTTGTTCATGTCATCCAAAACATCGAATGACATGAGATGGCATTTTGATAAATGTGAAGATGATGGAGTCCTGAAGCACCCCGCCGACAGTGAGGCATGGAACCATTTTGATAAAGAACATACTACGTTTGCTTCAGACTCTCGTAATGTAAGGTTGGGTTTAGCTAGTGATGGGTTCAATCCATTTGGTGGGCTTAGAAGTGACTATAGTATATGGCCTGTAGTTCTTGTTGTGTATAACTTGTCTCCATGGATGTGTATGAAACCACAGTACAATATACTATCTTTGTTGATTCCCGGAAAAAGTGGGTCGGGCAATAACATTGATGTGTACTTGCAACCATTAATTGAGGAGCTAAAGGAGTTGTGGGAAACGGGCGCTATGACTTATGATGCTTCTCAGAATGTATATTTTCATATGCGTGCTGCATAATTGTGGACTATCAACGATTTTCCAGCATATGCTAACTTGTCAGGATGGTCTACCAAGGGTTATAAGGCATGTCCTCGTTGTATGAATGAAACTAGCTCCATTAGATTACCAAATCAAGGATCATGTTGTTATATGGATACTCGTCGCTTTCTTCCAACAGACCATAAGTGGAGATTTAGTAAATCTTTTAATGGGAAAATAGAAACAAGGGGTCCTCCTAAGAAGACATCTCGGAACTGATATTTTAACTCAAGTTAGGGACCTCGAAGACATGAAATTTGGAAAAAATGAAATTTCTCCAAAAAGAGATGATAATTGGAAGAAGAAAAGTATATTTTTTTCAATTGCCTTATTGGAGTACCCTTTTGATTCATCACAATCTTGATGTCATGCATATTGAAAAGAATGTCTTAGACAACATTCTTGGCACTTTACTAGATATTGAGGGGAAATCAAAAGATACTTTAAAGTCTAGACACGATCTGAAGCGTGTGAAAATTATGAAGCATTTATCTCTGAAATTGAAAGATGGAAAGTGGCATATTCCTCCCGCATCTTACACTTTGTCTAAGGCTGAAAAGGAAAAGGTTTGTAAGGTCTTAGAGGCTATGAAGGTTCCAGGATGGGTATTCTTCCAACATTTCAAAGTGCATAAACCTTGAAAAGCGAAAAATATGGGGTCTTAAAACCAATGATTGTCATGTGCTAATGGAACAACTATTGCCGCTTGCAATTCGGGGAGTGTCACAACCGAAAGTGTATGATGTTATAGTGAAGTTAAGCTCCTTTTTTAAGGACCTTTGTTCCAGGACACTAAATTCAAAAGACTTAGATGATCTTGAAAATAAAATTGTTATCACTTTATGTGAGATGGAAAAGATTTTCCTTCCCTCTTTTTTTTTGTCATGGTCCATTTGTGTGTTCACTTGGTTGAGGAAACAAAAATTGGTGGACCAGTTCAATATCGTTGGATGTATCCAATTGAAAGGTAATACTTATATAATATTTTTTAATTCACTTGACTTTCCAAGTAATTAAACATTTTTTCTTAAACATCATTATTATTTTTTAGGCTTCGCGCAAATTTAAGTGCTATGTTCGAAACAAAAGTAGGCCGGAAGGTTCCATTGCTTGAAGGCTATATCATTGAGGAATGTATGCTTTTTTGTTCAAAGTATCTACATGACATAGAAACAAGATTTACTCAACTTGAAAGGAACGCCGACGAAGATAGTGACGATTATCAAGGTTTATCAATATCCATTGCTGACGAAGATAGTATACTCCTTTGGGGAAGGCCAAATGTAGATCTCTTTCAGAAGAAGAGATGACTCAAGTCCAAGAATATGTAATAAAAAACTGTGAAAAGGCTCTAGGATACTTAAAGTATGATTTTTTTTATATATATTTTTCAATATCTTCAAAAAAGTTAAATCCTTCATTATGTATGACGAATGTTCTTTTTTTCCAATAGGGAATATGAACAAGGGTCGTTTGACAAAAAATTGATAGAATGGTTCCGTGAACGGGTATGCCAAAAGTTTGGTTTTGTTAGTTTTTACCTTTGGATGATACTAGGTTGATGATTTTTTTTCTTATTTTTTTTAAAGGTCATGGATTTACCTCAGGAAGGTGATGATCAAGTGGTAAAAGATTTACGAACATTGGCTTTAGGTCCTTTAAAAGGTGTTCAATGTTTCAATGGATGCCTTGGAAATGGTTTTAGATTTCATACAAAGGATATTGAAAGTAAGAGGGTCAACCAAAATAGTGGTGTTATGGTGAAAAGTATTGTTGGGGCTAGGGAAGATGACTATTTTGGAATCCTTACTGAAATACTTGAGGTACAATATTTGGATGGAAAACGTGTGATTTTGTTTCGTTGCGATTGGTGGGATGTTCACAAGGTTGGTAGAGGTATCAAGGTTGACAAACATGGCTATGTTAGTGTCAATAGTCAACGTTTGTTACCTACTAAAGAACCTTTTGTGCTTATGTCCCAAGCACAACAAGTGTTATATGTCAATGACGAATCGATCCCAATTGGTTTATTGTCGTGAAGACCCAACCAAGGCATCACTACAATGTTCCAGAAAAGGAATTAATTGAACCAGATGAGGATGCAGTACAACAAAATCAAGCGGGGACCTCTCATGGTACATTTGTGTCACCAACAGATGTGGAGGACATTGATGATCGGTTTGTTGGAATAAGAGATGATATTGGTGATATGATGGTAGATGCTACCAAGGAAAATCACCCTAAAGAATATGATGAGAATGAAAATGTTATTTGTAATGACGACGATGATGATCTCGAGGATGATAGTGAGAATGATACTGAAAGTGATGAGGATAGTGATGATGATATTGATCTTGCATGATATAAATCTTTGTTTTTTGCCTTTTCTTTTATCCTTTGGATTGTTGAACTCAATTCGTATTGTTTGGTTATTTTTTTCATTAGCAACTAATGTTTTGGGAGTAATAATTATATTGTTGTTATTATGTTTATTAATTGAAGTGTTAGTTTCTACTCATGAGTAATAATTATCTTAATTTTATGCCTCTATACATGTGTTCTTCACTATACAACCGTATATCTTTGTAGGAGTTAAAAATAGAATACTTGTCTTGTTTATTTGATATAAATTTGCTAAATTATGGCAACATGTATGCATTTGATATTTTGAAACAGCTTTCAAATGGCTAAAGGCGAGAGGAAACACAAGTTCAAAGGAGGTGTCCGATTACGAAAAACGGCGCCGATGACAATTCAAGCTAATAAAGAGAAAATGCAATCCTTGGGCATAAAACATCTCGCGTCATCTTTGACAAGCTTGGTTGAAAATACGAAGGAGAAGAAAGAAACAAGAAAAGAAAAACTACTCAAGAAGATGATGACTTTGTCCACGATGATGAGGATATTCGTCATGATGAATACGCGGATAAGGAATGTGTAACGGAGGCCCGACCGCCAATTTTAACAAGGGTATTTACTTATACATTGCATGATATTTTTTAATAATGAGTTAGTAGTTTTGGTTATTCGTTAATGAATTTGTATTTGTTGCGAGGCTAATACTAAGAAGGCAAAAGGACACGAAAGAAGTAGTTTTATTCCACCAATGTCAATTGCCAAGTTTCTTACTTTTGTTATAATATAGTTGCATTGAGCCATGTTTTTTGTTGTATTTTGATTCTTGACTTAAGTCAAATCGTTTTTTTCCTCTAAATTTATATGCAGCCATTGGAAGCAGTCATCAATTGAATAACACCGAAGGCAATGATGGTATTATTCCCTTCAAGCTTCGTATTTGTGACTCAATTAGTTAATGTCAACCATTTGAAATTTCTATTTTTTTGTCCATTTTTAATGTAGATATGTCGGGTCAAGAATTGAGTGGAAACCATGAAGATGCTTGAAATAGAGACAGGTAAAGACATGTACAATGACTATTATCATGCTTTTGAGATTTTATTAGGGGAAACCGATTTTTTTTTTTTTTCATTTTCACTTATTTATATCGGAAAATGAGGAGAATAGAACAAATAGAGACAATATGGAGACAAACTATGACCAAGATAGACAAGTTGGTGAAGGCGGGGGACCCGAGTATGCATCTACACATGATCTTAATCGGGCATTAATGAGCTTCACAAACCCTTCAAATGCTCAAGGGGATCATATTTTATCTGGTATGACTTGTAATTTCCTTGAAATAATGTAAAACCATCATTAATCTGGTACATAGCAATATAGTTTGTGTTTTGTTTGGGCCTAATGAAATGGTGTGCACACACAATCAAATGGTGGGCGCACAATCGGATATTGTTTATGCTTGATTAATTTAGACTTTAGTGTGCTTGATTTACTCGTGATTGGGCACAAAAGAATGGTGTTTGCACACTATTTCGATAAGTGTCCGCACCTATATTATTCTATTTACTCTATTTTATGGGCACTTATTCTCTTTGTTTATGCTCGAATTATTGTTGTATTTGGAGCTTCATGGCTACTTGCTTTATTGATGGCGGAATAGTGGCAATTTGATGCGTAAAATGGCTGGAAATGGTGGTTTATGGTGGCGTTTATAGTGCTGAATTCGTGGCTTCTTGCTGCTATATTTGGTTCTATTTTTTATGTTGAATTGTGCTCATAGTGATGCTTGTTTTAGTGGATAAAGGCTGCTAATTTATGGAAAAATGTGGCTGCAATGGAGGGTGTTTTGTGGCATAAATGTTTTTATATTCTATTTATAGGTTTTTCCTTTACACTTAAAACTCTTCAGGTGTAATTTTGAAGCCCAACAAAGAGTCTAAGACTTAGAACTCTCAAATTGCATTTACACTTACAATTTTGCTAGTTATATTCTCTTTCATATTTGGTGTTGTGATTCTTTACATGTAGAAAGCTTATGTTATTCTAGAGTCATATTATTCATTTAAAGTTATGATTTTTCTACACTCTATATATGTAGGTACCATTAGAAAAACAAGAGGGATGGTATATTGTAGAAAGCTTATAGCATTACCTCCTAGAGAAAAAATCAATTTGGAGTTTGATGAGGATGGTAATCCAATTGGTCCACATTCTTCTTTATATACTTACTTCTTGGGTCAACAAGTACGGAACCGTTTCGTTTGTCCCATACAAGTTAAAGGTTGGGAAGAGTATACATCTAAAACATTAGATCATTTGTGGACTTGTATTAAGGTGATTCCCTGTCATATGTTTTATGTTGTTATTATAATACTTTGATTTTGGCAGTGTTAATAGTTTGCATTGGTTTATCTATTAGGAGAAGTGCTCATTTGATGATCCAGAGTATCGGAAGGAAGGTGTCTTGGCACATGCTCAACGTTTATTTAGAGATAGCAGGCATAAATTGAAACACAAATATTTCGATGCTCCAAATCTAACAACAAAAGACGACCGCATGAAGAATAAGCCTAAGGACATGAATAAAACAGATTGGAAATACTTAGTGGATTTTTGGAGCGATCCTAAGTTTCAGGTATAAGAGATTGTGAATTATTTTTATATCAAATGTGTATCTTTTCTTCGAATGTTCTAACTATTTTACTTTAGGAAAAGAGCACTAAAGCTCGTAAGAGTAGGTCTTTCCAGAAGATGCCTCACTACAATGGTAGTAAAAGTTATGCTCGGCTCAAGCAAGAAATTGTAAGTAGATTTATTGATTAATTTTGACTAAATGATTTGTGCTTCATACACTTACTAGTTTTTCCATATCACTTAATGTAGAAGAAGAAAAATGGAGGGAAGTGTAGTCGACTTGATGTGATGGTTGAATCTCGTACGAGAAAATCAAAGAAGGCTGGTTGATCTTTGAAACTCTAGCCAAAAACATGCATGCGGTTGTAAGTTTGTGACTTGTTGAGGTGTTCTTTTCTAGATACTATATTCGATGTTATTGAACTTGTCATTATGCTAATTGTAGGATGAGATGAAGAAACTTAAGGAACAAAGAGAGCAAGGGCTTAATGAAAAGACGGATGAACAAATATTTCTAGATGTACTTGGCAAAGATACACATGGGTATTTGCGAGCTTATGGACCAGGAAAAAGCATTACAAAGCATTTTCAAGTCAAGCCTTCCCGAATTGATCTTCATCAGGAGGTGGTTGAAGTTAAAAAGACAGCTGAACAAGCAGTTCAAGAAGCAAGAAATGACGCCGAGAATGCTAGAAAAGAGGCCGAGGATGCTAGAAAGGAAGGCTGAAGAAGCTAGGAAAGATCTTGAGTTTGCCAAGAATGAAGCCGGAAAAACCAGGAATGAGGTAGATCGAAAAATTGCTGCAAACAATAAGGTTTGGGAGAACAAGTTCAAGCGTATACTACAAACTTTTGGGCTGGATACATTTGACGATAATGATTCCTCGAGTGATGGTTCTTCGGCTTAAAGTAAGTACTTATCTTTCATAATAATAGAAATGCTAATTTTAATTATTCCTGGAGTGCATTCCTCCTTTCTGAACCTACTTTCTTATATTTTCCTAGAGGGGCTTTTAGGGTGTAATTGCTACAGGTTTAAGGCTGATTTATGTGGAGGTAGAAGGAAGTATTCGAGGTTGTTTAGGGGGTCGGTTTAAGGGTTGTTTAGGGGTGGTTTGCTACTGCTTTTGCTGCTGGTTTTGGAGGTAATACATTGGTATCGTTGCGGGGTTTTGGGGTGATATTTGCTTTGTATATTTGGTGTTATAATGGCTGATTATTGTAGACGTTTAGAAGGTATTCAAGTGGAAATGAAGTGGTTTTATAGGGCGAATTTTGTGGGTTTTATTAGTCGTGAAAGGGCTGGTTGTAGTAGGTATTTCGATGGTGTTTTATGGTTGCCTATCTATTCCTTGAATTTTGTGTAAGGGGTGGTTTGCTACTGCTTTTTCTGCTTGGTTTTGGAGGTAATACATTGGTATTGTTGCAGGTTTTGGGGTGATATTTGCTGCTATATATTTGGTGTTATAATGGCTGATTATTGTAGATGTTTAGAGGGTATTCTGGTGGAAATGAAGTGGTGTTATGGGGTGAAATTTATGGGTTTTATTGGCTATGAAATGGGCTGGTTCTAGTAGGTATTTCAATGGTGTTTCAATGGCTGTGAAAGGGGTGAATTTTGTGGGTTTTATGGGATGTGTGCAGCTTCGTATTCGACTACAATCCGGGCAAGAGTTTTTGGTCCACATTTTTTATAGTGTAAATTAGATGTAAAAGTTCTTTAAACATGTAGGGATGGATCAAGAACTCTGTCTTTCTCTCTCCTTTTGCTTGCATTATTGGTAACTGTTTGGAACTTGCTTTTATTTTTTGATATGATTGACGGGCAAGCAAGGTTGCGTCTAAGTATTAACGTGCCTGTTTTTACCGATTGTGGAAGACGTGCTTGTATATTGAGTCTAAATGTATTATGGATTGGTGCTGTTTACTCTTTTATGTAAGGAGAATGCTCCTAATTCATGTCTTGAATCTTGATAGCTATTTTATGTATGTTCATCATTTTGACAACATGAGTCTTGTTTTGCTAGCTATTTTTTTTATCCTAGTCATGTCCATGTAATATGATAAATGTATTTGGCAGTATATGGAGTTATGGACAACATATTTCATCAACAGGCTTCATTTCTTTTAGAAGAAAAACTTCCACAGCCTAGTTGCTCTAGCTATTGAACTCAATGTGTTGCTTGTTTAATCTCTGTCTAAAAGTTCTATGACAACAAGACTTCATTTGCGTTTTGATAGGAGGCATCGAAATTTTATAGTTGGAAGGCATTCAATTTTCAATTTGTGTTTGATCAGCTCCGATTTTCAAAAGGAAAAATAGTAAAAGAAAGAGGATCCTTGTAGACGTGGAGAATTCAACCAGACACTAATATTGTTAATGCATTTTGTTTGGTTCTTAATTTGTCTTTGATCAAAGCAAGATTAATGGATGCCACTATAGTATTTTAACAATTTTTTTGATTTGTTACAGATTGGAGAAAGAGGGTACATATTATCAAGCACAAGACGCATTCTTAGTTACAATTAAAGTACTATGTAGTTTATAATTTTTCTATGTAAAAAGATTGGAGAATATTGTGTTTTTATTTAGTTGTCAATGGAACTTTTTATTTCAAGTACATTTTAATGTAAAGATATTAGAAATTTTATATTAATAATAATATTTCGTTATTCCATATTAAAAATTATGGTTTACTATATATTTATTTGCACAATAATATATATTTGGCATATGAAATTGGTAACATATATAGAATTGTGTACTCTCTTTCTTGCCACGGGAGATGTTATGCCTAGTGAATTGGTTAGCCATGAGAGAAAATTGTAGTCAGAGATTTGTTAGCCACGGTAAAATTCATGGCAATGGGATTATTTTAGCCACAATAGTACTTGAGTCAAAGGCTTTGCAGCCACGATAATACTCGTGGCAAAGGATATTTTTAGCTACGGGAGTATTTGTGGCATACATTTCACTTTACGCCACACCCTCTATTTTCCCGTGGCAAAATCTTAGCCACGGCCACCTGTGCCACGGGAGTACTTTCCAAAATTCCTGTGGCTAGATTACATAGCCACGAGTTTCTTTAACTTGGGCCACGATTCTTACCGTGGCACAAGTGGCAATTTGTTGTAGTGTTGTGAAGTTCAGAAAGTAGTTTTAAGGAATCCTTCGGGTAAGTTGACTTAGTATAAACGTTTTGGGAAATCCAAGAACTTTGGGGTTATCTCCGCAATGCAAGTAAAGAAGTTGATGAAGAAGGGGTGTGAGTTATATTTGTGTAATGTGCAAGATGTGAATAAAGAGGCTGGGGTAAATATTGAGGATGTTCCGATTGTGAATGAGTTTATGGATGTGTTTCCGGGTGAGATTTCGGGTATGCCGCCTGTTAGAGCTGTTGAGTTCACCATAGAATTAGTCCCTGGAACTGCACCTATATCTAAAGCACCCTATAGAATGGCACCTCCGGAGATAAGTGAGTTGAAGACGCAGTTGCAAGAATTGTTCGATAAGGGTTATATTAGACCTAGTGCATCACCTTGGGGAGCTTCTGTGTTGTTTGTTAAGAAGAAAGATGGGAGTATGAGGTTGTGTATCGATTATAGGGAATTGAATAACGTAACCATCAAGAACAAGTATCCTTTGCCTAGGATAGATGACCTATTCGATCAATTGAATGGAGCGAGCGTGTTCTCGAAGATTGATTTGCGTTCGGGGTATCACCAGTTGAGAGTAGCTGATAAGGATATACCTAAGACTGCATTTAGGACTCATTATGGTCATTATGAGTTCACTATAATGCCTTTTGGGTTAACCAATGCACCTGCCATATTTATGGACTTGATGAATAGGATTTTCCATAAGTTCTTAGATAAGTTTGTGGTTGTACTCATTGATGATATTCTGATCTATTCGAAGAATGAAAAAGAGCATGATGAGCACTTGAGGATCATATTGGAGACGCTTAGGAAGAATCAATTGTATGCCAAGTTCTCTAAGTGTGAGTTTTGTTTGGAGAAGGTAGCATTTTTGGGTCAATATGTGTCTAAGGAAGGAGTCTCGTAGATCCTGCTAAGATTCAAGTTTGTGAGTGAATGGCCAACTCCGAAGAATGTGTCTGATATTCGAAGTTTCCTAGGTCTAGCTGGTTATTATAGAAGATTTGTGAGAGATTTCTCGAAGATAGCGAGACCTATGACCAACTTGATGAAAAAGGAGTCAAAATTCGAGTGGAGTGAGAAGTGTGAGGAAGCTTTTCAAATTTTAAAAGAACGTTTGACCTCCGCGCCTGTTTTGACCCTGCCTGATGGAAATGAGGGATTTGAGGTATATAGTGATGCTTCGAAGAATGGTTTGGGATGTGTGTTGCAGTAGAATGGGAAAGTGATTGCATATGCGTCGCGTCAGTTGAAACCTTATGAGGCTAATTACCCTACCCATGATCTAGAGTTAGCTGCTATTGTGTTCACTTTGAAGATTTGGAGACACTACCTGTATGTGGTAACCTGTAAGATCTTTACCGACCATAAGAGTTTGAAGTACATCTTTACCCAGAAAGACCTCAATATGAGGCAGAGGAGATGGCTGGAGTTGATAAAGGATTATGACTTCGACATCCAATATCATGAGGGGAAGGCACATGTAGTCGCTGATGCGTTGAGTAGAAAGTCGAGTCATAGCATGAACGCTTTGATAGTTCCTGAGGAGTTGTGTTGAGATCGATATGCAAAGACTTAGCCTAGAAATCCTAAATCTGGGGAGATCGAGGCAAGATTGAGTGCTTTGTCATTGGGATTGTCAATTTTTGACGAAATCAAATAGGGTCAAGTTGGGGATGAGCACCTAGAGAAGATTAAGGAGAAGATGGGCCAAGGTAAGGAAGGTGATTCTAAGATCCATGATGATGGTAGTCCGAGGTTTAAAGGAAGGTGGTGTGTACCACGAAATGTGATGAGGTTAAGAGATGTCGATGGATGAGGGCCATAATACACCGTACTCGGTGCACCCTGGGGCGACAAGCTGTATAAGGACCTTAAGCAGATCTATTGGTGGCCAAACATTAAGCGTTAGTTGCCGAGTTCGTGTCCAAGTGTCTAACCTGTCAGAAAGTCAAAATAGATCATAAGCGACCCATGGGGAAAGTTCAATCCTTAGAGGTTCCAGGATGGAAGTGGGATTCCATATCGATGGATTTTGTGACTGCTTTGCCTAGAACAAGGAATGGCAATGATACTATTTGGGTTATTATGGACCGTCTGACGAAGTCGGCCGTTTTCATACCAATCAAAGAGACATGGAAGAAGAAGCAACTTGCGAAGACGTATGTTAGGCATGTAGTGAGATTGCATGGGGTTCCAACCGATATTATTTCAGACCGTGATTCGAGGTTCCTCTCGAAATTTTGGCAAAAGGTCCAGGTTAAATCTTGGGACAACATTAAAAATGAGTACCGCCTTTCACCCTCGCGACCGATGGTCAGATTAAGAGGACTAACCAGATTATGGAAGATATGTTGAGAGCCTGTGCTATTGATTTTCAGGGTAGTTGGGAAGACCAAATAGACTTGATTGAGTTTTCATACAACAATAGCTATTATGCGAGTATTAAGATGGCACCTTTTGAGGCATTATATGGAAGGAAATGTAGAAGTCCCATTTGCTGGAATGATTTTAGTGAAAACATAGTATTGAGGACAGAGCTCATTGAGGAGACTGTCAGGAGTGTGAAGTTGATTCAAGCTAGAATTCAAGCTGCTCAAGATAGGCAAAAGAGTTATGCCGATTTGAAGCGAAGGGAAGATGAGTTCGAAGTGGGAGAGAAAGTGTTTCTGAAAGAATCACCAACTAAGGGTGTGATGAGATTTGGGAAAAAGGGCAAATTGAGTGCCAAATATGTAGGCCCATATGAGATTCTACAAAGAATTGGGAAGATAGCTTATAGATTGGCCTTGCCAATGGAGTTCGAGAAGATGCACGATGTATTTCATATTTCCCAACTCAAGCGTTATATCCCTGATGAGCGTCATGTCTTGGAGCCTGAGAGAATCCAGATTGATAGTAGCCTCACGTATGAGGAAAGGCCTGTGAAAATTCTTGATAAGAAAGTGCGTAGTACACGCAATAAGGATGTCAGTATCGTGAAAGTGCTTTGGTCAAACCATGAATCCGAATAGGCAACGTGGGAAGCTGAAGCTGACATGAAGAAGAAGTATCCAGATTTATTCCTTGAGGTGAGTTACGAGGGCGTAACTCGTTTTCTTTAAGGGGGGTGAAATGCGTTAGAATTTTGCATTTTTACCTATTTTTATGCATTTTGATGCTTGGTTTGGCGATTTGCACATGTTGGTGCAAAATAAATAGCTTCTCCGCATAAGAAAAAGTGTTCATTAATAAAGCAAGTAATTTTAAGTTGGCAAAAGAGGCACATGAGTGGCACAAGTATCTCTCCAATAGGAGTTTAGTTGAAAAACTTTTGAAAAGGTGGGAGAATTCGTGTTAAGTTTCGGGACGAAACTTCTTTTAAGAGAGGTAGACTATAATCCCCCGTATTTTTATGAATTTTACAAATATATTTTGATATATAGTTATTTATATTTTAATATATAGCATCATTTTAATGATTTGATATTTCAAAGGTTGACCATTTTGAAAGTCAAAGAAATTATTTTATGGAAGTTAAAATGTTTTGTTAGGCATGCTTTGAAAAATGTTTGAAATACTAATTGGATTTGGAAAAGAAGTTTAAATGGGCTTGAGGAACCCAAATTCTAAGTGGATTAGGAAAAAGGATTTCTATTGATGTTAGGAGTTCTAATTCATCAATCCTATTCATCATCAAACTCTATTCAAACTCAATCTCCTTTTCCTAAGCCCCAAAAGAAAAACCTACTTATAAATACTTAAACCCAATTATTTTACCACATAAATTTTCTCTCTCCTCCCTCACCTACAAACCAGCGCCCTATTTCTCTTTCACGTTCTTTTTCTTCTTCTCCAATTTTCTTTCTTCTTCTTCAAGTAATGCTTTCTTCTTCACCAAGAAACGTTGCAACACCACCGCCACCGCCGTCGAGTGCTGCCACCGCTGCCTTGTTGCTGCCGGCGCCCCTTTGCCTCCTTGTTCTCTTCTTTGTGTTGGTTTAATTCTTTTCTTCCTCCTCAAGTTTCCATTAAAGACTATGTTTTTATGCTTTATTTTAATGTTAATCATGATTATTGATTTTAATTTACTGTTTCAATAAATAATATTGATTTATATATATTATATATAATAAGAATAAAAATTCAGATTTGTTTATTATTGTTAGATTGAAGTTTTAATCATTAAAGCATGGATTTTTGGGGTGTTAATTATTGAAAAATCATAGTTGCATGTTATAAATTATGAAATCGATTTAATTTATGATTTAAGCATGTTTAAGTGTGTATAAAGAGGGTTTTAATAAATTATATGCTGCTGGAATTTTTAGAAAAGATTTATTAAGGGAGTTTGATGGATTTTAATAACTAGTATAGTAATACTATGCTAGGGAGTATTAGTATTTGGAGTTTTGATGTTAAAAACAACTTTTAAATATTTTTAAATAGGATTTAAAGTATTTTAAAGTTGCTGGAATTTAATTAGAGTATTGACTTTAAGTTATATTGTTTTTTTTAGGCGAAGAATTTTCAGTAGGCGATTTTTAACGTGATTAAAGGTGGCCTATCAGTTTGTTTATACAAGGTACGTACATACCAATATGTTATGTGGTAGTATCATGATTTTAGGAAGGAAAAGTTGTAGTATCATGTATAAGAACTTGTAAGTTCATATATGATTTTTATTATGATTGGATTTTACATGTTTTATGCCTGTGTGCAAACATGTTGTTTATAAGATTTGATTATGAGTTGAACATCATGTTTATATGGAATATTGATGCAAGCATGTTAATTGGATTGGGAACTTCGTTTATTAATTCACATGGGGGAATTAATATATTTATGAATTGGATCATGTTTAAATCATGTGTTCCCTTATATTGTTATTTTCACTACTCTATGAGGACTGTGGGCCTTATTTGGTAAGTTGATAATTTATATCTTTGAAAGGTAAGATTGATTGTTGGCTAGGTTCAACAAAGTAAGAAAGGTTGGAAAAAGAAAGTAATCTTGGATTGTAAGTTGTGTGATCACTTATTTTAATCCTAAGATAAAAAGAAGTTCAGTTGTGAATGTTTAATTTGACATTTCTGTATTACTTGTGTGTCATAATAAGTAATAAATTGTAAATCACGTAAAGTGTAACTTGGATAGTAATAAACTTTAGACTGGTGCACGTCTGAAGTTGGACAATCAGGAGTTTGGGTAAATGGTGAGCAGGCCATGGCTTTTTCTGGGAATTGGATTGATCACCGTTCCTCTTTTTATTCAAATGTTCCTCGATATCGCAGGTCATTATGGAATACGGAGTCGCGCCCGTATTTCGTCTTCCTAGGTGAAGGCTGGTTTTTAGGTAGACAACTCGGTCCAATAACTATTCCATTTAAAGTAATAAAAGATGATTAAAGTCTAGTTCAGTAGAAGTTATCTGCAGTATGTTATATTGTTGTATTATTATTTATCCCTCTTTATTATTTCTTAGTAACATGTTAGGAATGTTTATGTATTGTTATGTAGTACTCAGCTTTGCTGATTACGTGCTTTGTTTGTATGTGTTGATCATGGCTTTGCCTTATTGATCCTGTGACGACCCATTTTGGTGAGCAGATTCTTTAGAGCATTGACATCTACAGGTGTGCAGATGTTGCATCATTGGGAATCTGGGATGTGGAGAGCTTGTATAACAAGTTGTTTTATCTATTGCTTTAGTAGGATTTTATTATGTTAAGTTTGGTTTTGGAAGTAGACAATTATGGTGTTTGGTTTTAAGTATTTTGTTGTTTATTATATTTGAAGTATGAAGTTTAGTTATATTTATATTTTTGTTGCAAAAATTCGAATAAGCCGATACGTTATCACACGGGCGATAATGCTTTGATGATTCTCCATGTTTTATATTACAAAAGGTATTTTAGAAAAGGGAGAATTATTGGGGTGTTACAATGTGTGGAGATGTCAGAGATTCGCAGCAGCCTAGATTGGACGCTTTCACGAAAAAAGTGATAATTAAGACCTAAGTGCGTCATTTTTGAGTGAAATACAGGATTAGCACTGACATAAGTATATCCAGCATTGTCACAATAAATAACCGGAGGTTATGGGAGCTTATAACCAAGTTCGGCGAGTAGATTGCGAACCCAAGTTACCTCGGCAGTAGTGTTGGTGACAGCACGGTACTCGGCTTCGGTGGAGGAGCGAGCTCGAGTACGTTGCTTCTTTGATGTCCAGGAAATGGCATTTTTGCCTAAGTACACAATATACGCATATGTGGAGATATAATCGTCTTTGTCGCGAGCCAGGCGAAATCCGAATAGGCGTGTAACGTAGCTGGAGAGTTTTTGTAGAGTAGGAGACCCATGTTGGAGACAACATGGCCTTGCTCGCGGCACCATTGGCATTTGCCGAGAAAAGGACGAGGGAGAGGGCGAGTGGTGGAGTTGTTGTTGGGATTAGGAAGGAGGCCGGACGAGCCATTGCGAGGGGGAGGGCGAGGGTTGTAGCGAGTGTTGGCAGCAAGAGCAGTGGCAGGATGTTGGATGTCGGAGCGGTGTTGGTTGAGAATAAGTTCTTTGTTGATGAGTTTTTCATGGAGTTCCTCGAAGGAGATGGGGTTGTCACGAACATTTACGGACTCGATGACTGAGTTGTAGGACTCATCACGACCGAACAAGACGCGGTCAATGAGATCCTCATGGTCAAGAGGCTTGCCGAGAGAGGCGAGTTGGTCAGCGCACGACTTGAGAGCGTGCGTAAACTCAGTGATGGTGCGGTTGCCTTTGGTGGTACGGTGAAGTTGATCCTTTAGTTGTTTGATGTGGCCACGGCTTGGGAGGGCATAGGTTTTGGCAAGGGTGTCCCATAAGTCGTGGGAAGTCGTGGCTCGAGAGATGAGAGGGATAAGTGGTTGAGAGAGGGTGCCGACGAGGGCACCGAAGAGCAGTTTGTCTTGGCGTAGCCAATAGACAGATTCATGGTCGGGTTTTCCGTGCTATCAACCGTGACAACAGAGGGAGGGCAGGGGTAGGAGCCATCAACAAATTTGGCTAAGTCGTGGCCAATGAGAATGGCTTCGACTTGGAGACGCCATGATAGATAGTTAGTGGATTGGAGTTTGATTGTGTTGTGAATGTTAAGGAAGGTCAATGGACGAGAGGGATATGCGCCATTTGGGATTTGGTAGGACGAGGTTGGGTTGCCGCCAGCCATGGATGAGAGACGAGAAAGGTATGAGTGAGGATGAAGGCTTAACTGATACCATATAAAGAATAGAGAAGGAAAGATGATTTATCATTGATGTGTGCAAACGTATAAATAGTTACATGAGTCAGTGACTTACAACAATAAGCTACAAAGTAGGGGTGTAGTTAAGATTACAGATATACGAGAATAATAAAAGATATACTAACGAATATTATTAACAGAAGATATACAATAGCAACTGAAGTTTATCATGAAGAAGTGGATAGGCTTTGATTAGTTCCATCCTTATCAGACACTACCAAGAGCCCCATTGTTGAGTAAGAGGTGACTCTCCATTTTCTCTCTCCTTGGAGAGCTAGTTGGAGAACTAGTTGGAGAGCCCCATTGTACATGCTCTTACAAGGGAAGTACACTTAACTTTCACTCAAAACATTACGAGAGATAGAAAAAAATGAACATGGGGGTTATATAAATCCTCTTAAACTATATTTCCTCCTTTCTTTATTAAGTACGACATATTATCTGGGCACATATATTGAAACAATCGAAAAAGTAGAGACATCATAATAAAAAAAAACAAGTGCACCAAATACCATGTGAATAGGTAGATACTTTCTCCGTTCTTTATCTATTGCAACAATGACTACTTATGGTAGTTTCATACTATTGCAACAATGCTATTTTTGGTTAAAAAAAGTAACTTTAGTTGACAATATTACCCTTGATTTACCTTACTAAAACTATCATTAAGTACCCACCAACTAATTGGTTGACAATATTACCCTTGTTTTACCTTGCTATTTTTTATTTCTTTAATAATCGTACCCAACTCCATTGTTGCAATAGATAAAACACGGAGGAAGTATGTGATAAATAAATTGTTGTTTAAAATAGGTGTATAATAATTAATACTAGTAAACTGTTATAGATGGAAAATGCAATGATTATTATGGAGTAAAACAGATGAAGTTAATCGGAAATAAGTGAGAGGACTGATTCGTATATCTACTACTACTAGTAGGATCTACTATCTAGTGTGATCCTATGAGTAAAGAATCCGGAAGAGGAAGGGTGTGTTTGTGTGTGTTGAGGTTGTGGGGGCAGAAATAGCAACTACTATGAGAAAACTGTCGTTGGCGAAAATGGTAAATTTAATTTCCCTGACTGTGATACTGATTTAGACACGTTTGTTTGTCCCCATCCAACATTGCAATTTGCAAGCCACAAATAAACTCATCATAGTATTATAGATTAAAATTTGTTTACAAAAGCATAAAAAGAATTAGCGTTAAGGTCAAGAATTTACTACAGAGGCCAATAAGCAAATTGGAGGAAATTAGGGAGCAAATGAAGAGGAGGGACCACCACCTTAATCGAGATTAATTCTTAATTAATCATATCTCTAATATTTATTTTGATTTAATAAGGAATCTCTCCGTATATGGTAAGATATGTTTGTACCAAAGATGGCAAATTCAAAGCTAATAACCCTTAAGTTTTACATAAATTAATTTTATTCAATTGTAAATTATATTTGAGAGGGCACTAACTTTTTAGTAGTGTCTTATACTAAGCATCTATTCTAGTGATGATATATCTAATGGCTTGGAATTTGACACGTGGACTCTTAGGTGGGGGCCAAAAGTTTGGAAGGAGGGCCAGTCTCAGTGTCTGAGACAATTAGTACAAACAGCCACGTGCATCCACAAAATTGGTGGGGTTAGGGAATACGTGTCATTTTATAGTAATCTGTTGATGGACTATTCTTAATTTGGTGAGGTAATTTTTAATTTCTTCATTTGTTTTTGTTTTAGTACGATAAGAGGCTTTATCTTATTTTGAGCATTGAGCATAATGTTTTCATTATGTTGTTGAACTAATGGTAGAGCCTTGATTTTTAAATTGGGTAGGCCAAACTAAAAATATTATAATGATTCGCTAATTTTAGATAAATTTTGAAGAGCATAAATATATACTTATAGAGCATGAAACTAAGTATATGTGGACATAAAAATAGTATATATAAAAAAAAAAAGAATTTTCACTCTATAGTCTAAAACTTTCAATTACAGTTGATGACATAAGAATACTCCCTCCGTCCTGGAATCCTTCTTTACACTTTCCTTTTTCATCCGTCCCAAAATACTTTTTACACTTCTATCTTTGGATATGACCCACTATTATTTTAATTCTTGTACCTTTTGAGTTGGCCCACACTCTCTCTCCTCCAAATAAAATAATATCACTCCTACCACCCACCAACTCTAATCATGGCCCACACTGCATCTCCTTAAAATAAAATAATACTACTTTTACTAACTACTAACTCCTATCACATCTACTTTTCAATAAAATAACAATTGATAACCAAACAACAACTTATTATCTAAAACTACGTGCATTGATAAGTGTCAAGACTATTTTTGGGACGTATGAAAGATACAATGTCATGAAATAGAGTAATACGTAGTAATATTAGTGAAAATATGAAAAAGTACAGGAATAAAGGTGGGGAAAAAACTAGGAGAAGTTTATGAGTAAAATAGCTAGGTATGCCAAAATAAAAAGAAGTTCAAATTTTAATAACGTTCTCAATAGAAGAAGCATATGAGGCTTGGTTATTTGCAAATGGTATTGGGGAAGACAAAGAGCAGCTGCTAGCATGCTACTAGAACAAATATAAAATAGAGATGAAGAGGTCTGCACAAAGGTATAGTGTGATCAGCAATTGAGTGTGGCAAAGTTATTGCAATTGCAAGCGAAGAGTAGATGAACAATTTTGTTGACGAAGAGGATGAAGATGAAGATGAAGATGAAGATGAAGATGAGGAGGTCTAGTATTATTATGAGTCTGAATAAGATAATGAGGTAGAAAGTGTCTCAGAAAATATAAAAAAGTTGAGCAAACCATAAATAAACAAATTAAACAAAAAAACTAACTTTCCTGATAAGCGCTAAGGTAAGAAGGCAAATGGTTATCGTAGATACATAAATTTGTCTCCCTATTCTAGCACCCGATGATGGAATATTGAAATGTATCATCATTTATTGCTCTAGACTGAATAAGGGCAATTAAAAGCCTTGCTCAGAATAATTTTTGAGTCCAAAATATGTTTTAGAGTCCTTTAAAAGAAAATTTCTAATTTAGAAGCCCAATTGATTATTCACGATAATTGATCGTTTTCTAAATAATGTTTTAAATTATTTTCATTAAATAATATTTTATGATTTAATTATGTTATTCTTTGATAATGATCAATAAAAGATAATTCAAAACAATTATTTAAGAGTGCGTCTTACTACATGTTACACCATAACTTGTACTTATTTTGTAAAACAACTCGCATGTGAGAACTAGTATAACTATTTAATGTCTTTATAAAACTCTTTTATGTCATTGTTGGTGTGTATCAAATTATTTTGGAACTGTTTCATGTCATTTATTAAATCTATTTCATGTCATTTTTAAAACTGATCTTCATGTCATTATTTGTAAGTTTCATATCATTTTTTTGAATTCCATGTCATTTTTTAGCAAACTTGTATCATTTCCCCTATTTCATTATTATTTTTCAACTCTTTATAAAACTTATTATTATTACACATGATAAACTGGTATTTTATTACTCACTTTTATGTCATCTTTCAGCAAACTTATATAATTTTTCCTTATCTCATTATCAATTTTCAACTGATCTTTATATATCTTATCATTATTAAACAAACTAATATCATTTATAAGAGAAATGATATCATTATTTCTCATTTTTTTTGTTACTTTTCAACATACTTGTATCAGTTTTCCTTATTTTATTATCATTTTTCAACACTTTACATACCTTATGATCATTATTATTACACCGACTTATATCATTTATAACAGAAATGATATCCTTACTAGTCACTTTTATGTTATCTATAAAACTCTTTCATGACATTATTCGTATGTTTCATATCAATAAGTGTTTTATGTCATTACTTGTATGTTTCATGTCATTCTTCGTTTTTTTTATAAATAGTCGCGTATTTTCTGCTGTTTTTAATACGAATTCAACATATTTCTAAGATTAAAAAAAGAACTAAAAACACCCTACAAAAAGTAGATACTCCACCGAATTGTGTAGTTAAATTCCTTTTTCAAGGCTCAACGATTGATTCCTCTAACGTTCATATAGCAAGACCTAGGCAACAAATGTATAAAACTTGAGGGTCCATTCCAATTCAATTCATTTTTTTTACTAAATTACTTACTCCTTTTCGTATTAGATGCTACACTTTGAGAATTGCGGATTCCGAGGCAATTTTTCTTAGTGTACAATTAGATAGGAAGGGGTATGTGAATAGATTAACTAATAATACAACTAATACATTATATCAACACCTAGGATCCACCATCACCACCCTACCACCGCCAGCCACCACTACCCCGCCAACACCATCGACACAACCACCCCGCCAACACCATCGGAACCACCACCACAACCACCCCGCCACCACCATCTTCCATTTCACGAAAATTCACCAAGATCTTCATCTTCTCCATCTTCATGTTCTATGTGAGCAAATTCATAAAAAAAAAGATCTAACCACAACCTATTTAGGAGATCTAACAAATCTTCTATGCGAGTAAATTCAAAAAAAAAAAAAAGATCTAACCACAACCCATTTAGGAGATCTAACAGATCTTCTATGTGAGCAAATTCACCAAATTAACGAAAATTCATTCACATCTTCACCAAAAACAAATCAAAGACGAAGGAGAGAGAAAGAAGGAGATCTACAAAGAAAATGAAGACGGAGGAGATCTTCTATGCGTCTGTGATTTCCTTCTAACAGATCTTCTACGCGTCTGTTCATTTCCTTCTTCCAGGTTCGGCACAGAGAAAATGAAGGCGAAGGAGATCGAAGGAGATAGAAAGAAGGAGATCGAAGGAGAGAGAAATAAGGAAATCGACGGTGGTGGGGTCGCTATTGGTCGGCGAAAGAGAGAGGGAGGAGGAGGGTTGGCTGGTGGTTGGCGAGGGAGAGAGGGAGGAAGGTCTGGTGGCTGGTGGTCGTGGTTGTTGGTTGTGGAAGTTGGGTTGTGGTGGGTTGTGGGTTATGGTTGTGGAAGAAGAGAAGAAGTTAGAAGGGTGGTGGCTGGAAGTTAGATGGGTGGAGGCTGAACTTAGTTTAATTGTTTTAGATTAGTATAGGTAATCAAAACTAATTTAATAAAGTAAGGGTATTTAAGTAATTTCACAGCCCAAAACTTACCAAATAAGGAAAGAAAAAAAATGTTGCATCTAATATGAAACACCCCTTAATAGAAACAAGTAGCATGTAATATGAAACGAAGGAAGTATCTACTTTTCATGATATAGATCGTTTAAATCATATACGCGCTTGTAAATTGTTATATATAATTTCTTCACTATTTTATTTTTCATGGCTTGTTGACTGCTTTATCTTCTAATATAATTGTGATTGCACTATCATCTTTATTATTTGCTAAACCAAACTGCAAAATAGTTAAATAAGGCCTATATGATGATTTAGACAGCCGGATTAGGTACATATTAATCTTGTGATTTAATAAAGTGATCATCAAAATTAAGTAGATCTTATTTTGCTAAAAAAATATGACCTTTAACATGTTTGTCTTTTATGCAATTTAATATACATTTATATTTGCAATTCGAATATTTCAGTAAATAAAGTAAGGAAATTTACTCTGAATCCGAATTTCTTTCTTGTTTTGGTTTAATAGTTTTTCTTAAATCTGATTGGGATTTTCGAAACAGAACATAAAAAAAATATGTAGGTTAAGCATGATTTTTACACGCCTACAACGATATAAGACTTGTTTGTTGTTGCTTCCCAAAACTTTGTATTACCAATTAGTTAGTTAAAAATTACAAGGCTCAAATATGTAATCCAAAGGTCAACTATCAACAGGATGTGGACCCTGGCAAAGAATTAAAGAATATATCAAAGACTGGAAGGTGTTGAGGTTTATGTTGCAAGTAGGAAACTGAAGTTGGCAATTGTGGGTGGATTGCAAGTTCACTGATGATGAACAACTGAAACATGTTCCTCTCAAGTAGAGGACCACCATTAGATCCTTTGCTTTGACACTAGAGGTAATCCCATTAACAATTTATAAGATTTTGAAAAAGGGAATTTTGAAAAGCCATACTCATTCAATAAATCCAAAACTCACAGCTAAACACAAAACAACAAGGATGAAGTTTGTCCTGTCCCAATTATACTAAAAACAATCACTAAAAAAATCAAGGTGTCTTTATAACATGGTGCACATAAATGAAAAATATTTTTTCATGAGTAAAATAACATAAGGGTTTTACCTCTTATAAAAGGAAGAGGATCCTATAGAGCATGTCAGTCAAAAAGCTTTATCACAAATTTATAGGTCATGTTCATAGGTGGCATATCAAGCCATGGATAGAGAATAATGTGATGGGAAACTTGGTACTTTTTCTTTGTGGTTGCATCTCCAATGGGTACAATTGAAATGTAAGAAAAATTGAGCATCAAAAAGGAAACCATTAGGAAAAATGATTATTAACAAATTCCTAATCATTGCAAAGTGGCTAATAAGTTGGGGTTGCAAACAAATTTGAATTCAACAAGATAATGCTACACCTCACATCCAACCAAATGATGGAGTACTTTTGGAAGCATCAAGACATAATGGATCTGAAATACAACATCAAACATTTCCAGATACAGTGGCCAAGTTGGTCAACAGTGTATAGGAGGCATAGAACTATTATGACTCAAAGATCCTAAACTACACTTGGTTGCATCTCATGTATGTTATAGTTGAAGTATTAAAAGCGAAGGGGGGAGAACAACGATAAGAATTCACACAAAGAAAAAAAAGATGGACAGATGGGGCCTACTACCAACTTCTGTTGAGGTTTCTAATCAGCTGGTAATTGACACGGTCAATGTCCTCAATGAAGACATTATATGTGGACCAAAGCATTGGGTGAATGGAACTGCTATATATAAGAGCAAGCAACAAGAATAGCAATAGCAAAGGCAAGAAAGTATGAAAGCAAGTTAAAGTAGTTTATGGTAAGAGCCACAATCCAGAGTGTAATGTAGAGGCCTTTCTTTTGCTCAATATGATCATAGGTATAGTTAAGAGTTTTTTTTGTAAAAGAGAAACAATTGAAAGTTTCTGGAAAGACTATAGTATTAAAGTAATATGACAAATGTTTTGGTAGGAATTCATTCCATTAAGTTGCATTTCACATCATTTGGTTTCCATACGGAATGTTTCTGCTAAGAAATTAAGGATTATAATAAGTGGTGAGGTTTGATGTGGGCCCCAAGAGCATTCGTCTGAACTCCATTATCCGTACGCCGGAATCATGAAAAAGAAGGTTAGACTACCCCAGGGGTTCTTTCGGGATCGCCCCTCCTACGCTCAAGTCAGTAAATGATTCAGGTAAAGAGAGAAAGTCTAGAGAGAGATGCTCTAGTTTGTTAGGTGAGAATTGAATACATGTTCATTGATGAGACTGTTGGTATTTATAGTGTTGGGGAATTCCCTGACATAAAACATTGATTGGATGGGCCTCCTTGGGATCAATGGCTATGTTGCCTTTTTAGGCAACAATCATTTCAGTCCTTTGGTGGATCCCCAAACTACTGAGGTTAGGTCAACTCACAAGTGGGACCCACTGCTGCCACCTGTCTAAGGCTTTAGGAGGCTTTTATGTCTTTATTGGGCTGCTGATTAATTGAGCCCAAACAATTAGCCCCACGACGGGGATGAGGGATCACGGAGGTCCGACTGGGTGGCGCCCATCCGTGGCGGAATAGTAAATGATTTAATTCCGACCGGCTCACTGCCTGTCCAAGGTAGATAGACCGAGTGAATCATGGTGCCGACCGAGTTACTCTCTATTGAAGGGATAAGCGCCGACCGGGTCATTCCTTATTGAAGGGATTACTGTCGACCGAGTCACTCACTATTGAAGGGATAAGCGCCGACCGGGTCACTCCCTATTGAAGGGATTGCTGCCGACTAGGTGGCTTCTTGTTGGGGGGGACCACATATCCGACTGGGTCATACCCCATTGATGACTTCAAAATCCGACCGAGCGCGTGTTGGTCATTACTTAATCCGCATTTGGCCGAGTACATGAGCGACTCGGCAACGGAGGGGGCTCCTATTGGCCGAGCGAGTAGGCGGCCGCTCGATGAGGGCTAATGAGCCCCAAGCGTCTGCGAGTGGGTGCTAGTTGATACTTAGCCATACTTGACTAAGTATAAAGCGACTCGGCAATGGAGGGAGAGCTCCTGTTGGCCGAGTGAGTAATAAGCCACTCGGACGAGGGGCTAATGAGCCCCAAGCTGTCCGAGTGGGTGCTAGTTGATACTTAGCCATACTTGACTACGTATAAAAGCGACTCGGCAATGGAGGGAGAGCTCCTGTTGGCCGAGTGAGTAAGAAGCCACTCGGATGAGGGGCTAATGAGCCCAAGCTGTCCGAGTGGGTGCTAGTTGATACTTAGCCATACTTGACTAAGTATAAAAGCGACTCGGCAATGGAGAGCTCCTGTTGGCCGAGTGAGTAAGAAGCCACTCGGATGAGGGGCTAATGAGGCCCAAGCTGTCCGAGTGGGTGCTAGTTGATACTTAGATATACTTGACTAAGAATAAAAGCGACTCGTCAATGGAGGGAAAGCTCCTGTTGGTCGAGTGAGTTGGACGCCACTCTGATGAGGGGCTAATGAGCCCCGAGCTGTCCGAGTGGGTGCCAGTTGATCTTCATGCCTGGCCCGATGGAGCAACAATTAGGGAGTTTGGTATGTCCGAGCGGGTATGTCTGACCCCGAATGCCACATGGCGACCCCAGATACTAGGGAGTTTGGGGCCCTTCTCCTGGGTTGAGCTGACTAGGCATTATGGGTAGTTTTGACGTTTCACCTTCCTTGGGCTCCAAGTGACGACGCTTGGTTCTCCTGGACCTTGGAAGAAGTGAACTGAGTGGGTCCAACTGGGCCTCTTTAATAAGCCCATTAAGGAGACGCGGGGGGTTTGCGCTGCGCATCCCCATATACAAGGGAGGAGAGAGAGTGTTGGATAATTTGCTCATTTCTCCAATTCTTCTCTCTCAAAAATCTCCAAATTCTCTTAACTTCCAAGTTCGTCCTCCCCAGTCTTTCCTTCCGACCAGGTACGCTCTTGATCTTCATTTAAGTTTCTTTTTCTTTCTTTTCTTTCAAATAATCTCGGCCGACTCCCTTATTTATAAATAATGGGAGATTCGTCCGAGTCAATGACACCCCCGACCTCACCTCCCTATAAATTGTCTGAGGAGGTGAGGGAGATGGGAATAACGTTGGTGTCAACTATAATAAGTTGCCCCAACCCCTCGGCTATGCCCAACGCCATTTTTCTTTTGAGCCCGTCTTCTTCGGTAGAGGACGAAGCCGAGGGAATCGTTCCATACCCTTGGGAGGTGTCCCTAGCCTATCCCCCCTCAAGAAGTTACTTAGACAAGTATTTGTCTTCTGATGTAGTGAGGGTAACTGTAACACCCTCAAATTTCTCTCTTTTTTAAGAATATATTTTAATATAAAACTCCTTGAGAAACTTGAGAGTGTTAACACCACGTGATAACGTTAAAGGCTTTAATACTAACTACTAACTGAACTTTAAACTAATGCAGCGGAATAACTAAAATAACTTCTCTTCATTGATATAAACTTTATTGTACAACTATAACAATGGAAATATAGAAAATAAAATAACAACTCCTTGACTAAATATGATTCCTCACTAGCTCCTCCATATGAAGTATGCCTAATATCAACCTGTGAATTCTGCTCGCCAAAATAGGGTCATCACAGGGACAAAGCCATAAATCAAAACAAAACAAAAATAAAAGTGTGTCGGTAAAAATACTGAGTACATGTATATGCGGAATATAAAAACACTTTATTTAATCAAACATTTGAAATATTTAATTTCGAAAATCCTTCCTTGAATACTTGATAATATTATAACATAAAGTATTTAACTTTAATAAAAACTCATTTTCCTTGCCTAGGTACCTTTCCTAAAGTGTGCACACCCCCCATTTTTAGTATTCCTTAATGAGTCTATTACGAGGGGTTACTACCTTGTCCACATGACTTATGCAAAAAGTACATGGGTAAAATATAATAGCTACTTTTCTTGCTAATAATAACAAGCCGTTGCCTCTTTATAATTGCAATCATAAAAGATCATATATCTAGTAAAAACTCTTTGGAAATAGAATAATAATTCTAAAAGAAAACCTCGGCCTTATGTATGCATAATATAACTTGATCATGACATAGTGATAAAAAGCTTGAAAAACCTTGGGCAGATGAGAACATGCGAATATTAAAGTAAAAACTTCTAGTGGTGAGTTTGATCACCAAAGTAATGAATACTATGCACAACTATTTTCATACATAATACAATGTAAACGGCGGTGCAACTCATCGCAAATATTAACGAAGCCATAAATTATCTTGGACTAAGCCGTAAATTCTCTTGGATCAAACATCACATAATTAGCATGAATTTACTGATTTAGTTTAAGTTCATAAAACATTCGTAAACTTTTAACATGATCACACTAAACTCATACTGTTAATAATGAACTCATAAGACATGTATTTTTAATTCAAAATAACACCCTAGAAATATGATACTACGCATGCAGAACAATATTTAAAGATCTACATATACACACACCTTGAAAATTAATAACTACTAAGGGAGAAGAGAAAGGGTAGGCTAAGAGAGAGAAAGTGTTTAAACTCGAGAAAAGAGATGTATTTCTCAAATTTGGTGTGAAGAATATGAGGAGTGGAGGCCCCTATTTATACTAGTTGGACAAGTAGAGTCGAAGTAGGACTAGGAAACTAAAAGATGGGTTTAAGAGAAAAGATAGAAAAATTTAGCTAAGATATACCTAATATTACGATCATCCAACTCAGATTGGAGAAAAGATATAATTTATCCCATAATACATTATTCTAGAAGCTAAAAGGAGGTAAGAAGATAAATAAAAGGAAAAGATAGAAGACTTGTGCAAGGTTATTAAGACTTAAGATATGTTGCTGCCGTACAAACTTATTCAGTTGGCAACGATATTTTTTTTTTTTTTTGTAAAACTTTGTAAAATTCTTTAAAATGTTTTTATTTTTGTTTTAACCAAAACACTTGGTTTTATGAGTTAGTAAACTGAGGCCCAAAACTCATTTGCGCTAAATTTTATTTTAACCAAAACACTTGGTTTTAAGAGTTAATAAACTGAGGCCCAAAACTCATTTGCGCTAAATTTTGTTTTACATACCCAAAATCTTTCCAAAAGCCTTTTAAATAAATAACAATTCTTTTTAGTAATATAATAGTCTTTTTAATAACCAAGATTTTTCTTAAAATATAAATATCAACTTACCAAAAATACGGAGTATTACAGTAACCATACCGAGGGAAGCAGGAGAGGCATCAACTTCCGCCAGGAGATAGAATATCCCGACCTGGATCCGAAGGGGGGTCAGGGACCTTTTTCCCTGAGCCGACTCTTATAAAGTCCCTCATGGAGGATCTCCGAGGGACAGCAACGAGGTTCAATATAAGGGATCCGTATTATTTGGTCCTACTTGAGGCTCATCACATCGTACTCACCCCTCCGCCCCGATGCATAGCCGTTTACTATAAGTCCATGGAGATGGGGCTTCGGTTTCCTCTGACTCCCTTTGTCAAGGAGCTCCTGAATGCTTACAACTTGGCAATTTGCCAGATTTCTCCCAACTCCAGGTGAGCGATCAACGCCTTCCAGGTTCTTTGCGACTTGATAGATGTCCGACCGTCCCTCAGGTTGTAGAGGCATATGTATTCGTTGGTCGAGGTGATGGTCGGGACTAACGGACCCGGGTGGTGGAGCTTCCAAGTCCGACAGGGGTATCGGAATGTACTTAACCTCCCCACTTCTCAGAAGGGGTTTAGAAAAAAATTCGCCTTCGTATACTTTGGTGGAGATTGGGGGATTCCTCTGGTCCCCCCGAATGCTGAGCCCATCTTCCATTTAAATTTCTGAGTCCCCGATCTCACGGACAAGGAGGGCATAGCGGCTTTCTATATGCAAACCAAGTCAAAGATTGTAAATGGGGGCGAGATATTTGTACCCGCCCAATGGTGGCCTGATTGCCAACTCTTCAAGAATGAGCACTTCCTCTCGGCTATGGGGCTTAGCTCGACCTTTCTGAAGGGTAATTTGTCGAGGGGGTGGCTAAGGGCTGCGGTCGGATAGTTTATGTTTTCTATTTTCATCTAACTCTTTGTTTCTTCCTCGCAGAGCATTCCCGAGCCTACGTAGAAAAGACCGACCCGGCGATAGCAGATAAACTGAACTCGGCGGCGATGAGGGCGGCTCAGATAAAGGCTGAGTTTGCAGCAAAGACCATGAAGGCTCCTACTGCGCCCAAGGTTAGTGCTTATATTCCATATTTCAATTTTTGCCGAGTAGCTAGATGTTCTTCTCTATTTTACGCTGACTGACTGATTTTTATCTTGGTTCAGGACCCCAATAATTCTAAACCAAGGAAGAGGAAAGAGCGATCCGCCGATAAGGTCGCTTAGACCGAGAAGGCTGTCGCGAAGGCCATAGCTGAGCGAGAAAAAAAGGTCGCGAAAAAGACCATGTCGGTGGAGGACAACAGTCCAAGGGACTTGGATAAGGGGCCGTCCCAGCAGGCCGATGGTACTGACATCTCCCTTCATTCATCGGATTCTAATCCGATCAGGAGTCCTGAGTATACTCCCCGATCTCCCCCATATGACACATTAGGGGGTGCCCCGACTAATGTGGTCGCTTTTACTGTGCCTTTCACGGGACTAAGTTGGACCGAGCAGGAAGGTCGGTGGAACAAGGCTTTGGAGTATCTGTACACTCCAGCCGGCCGGGAGCATATCAACGTCTCGTAGGGTGACAATGAGACCAACGAGCTCTTCCGCTCGTGGGTTGACGTAAATGTTTTTACTTCTCATCCATTAATTGAGGTTTTTGATCATTTTTCACTAACCCTTGTGTATCAGTTCTCTGCTCGGCTGGCGAACGTGTCCTAGAACCGGGTAAGTTTGGCCGAGGAGGGTCATGACTTGAAGGAAAAGGCCAAGAAAATTTTTGACGAAGTTTATCAGGCCATGGAGGCCAAACACATAGCCGAGTCGAATCTCGATGATGCTCTGAAGGCCATTGAGACTGATCAGAACAACTTTAAGGCCGAGCGGGCCGAGTGGGAGAAGGAGAGATCTGACCTCATCCTAGCTCGTGACTCTGCTCAGACCGCTAAGGACGATGCGATCAAGAAGCTGAAGGTGGCTGAGCAGAAGGTGACTGATCTCCAAGGCAAGTTGAAGGAAAAGAAGCTCATGAAGACGGAGGAGCAGTGGTTTAATGATTGGTAGCAGACCGAGGCATGCGAAGTCTATGCCAACGAAGTGGGCAGCAAGGCTCACAAGTGAGGACGAGGCTTTGGATCGTTTGACGAGGGTACTTGCCGGATCCCACCCTGAGCTGATTTCGGCGGAGGTCTGGTCCAGATATCAGGAGTCTATAGATGCTGAGACTGCTGAGATTCGGGCCAAGTTGGCTCTTGAGGGGTCTTCTTATGATGAAGACGACGATGATGATGCTGAGAAGACCAACGGGGTTGGTCGGGAGACCGAGATGGTGGGTGACAATACGGCCACCAAGGAAACCTAGCTGGTTGATGATGCTGCTGCTACCAAGGTGGCCGAGCAAGTGGATGATAATGTTGCGACCAACACTAGCAGTGTTTCTGACCTTCCCCCTCCCCCTAGCTCTTAGATTTCTTGGCCTTGTGCCCTTTGTACTTAGCTGCTTTTTCGCCAACTCTTGTAATGGCTCGTCATCAATCATCTGATCAATGAAATGAAACTTTTGCATCTATCGGTATTTGTTATTTGCAATATTCTCTCTTTTCTTGGATATCCGGCTGACTCGCCTTTTGTCCGATTAACTTCTTTGATCCGACTAACTGGTTGAGTTGTGAACATTTGTTTGAATAACTGGTTAAGTTATTAATATTTCTGTTTATTTTCGACTCGTTAAGTCTTTGCCGAATCGGTATTCCCTTGACTGGTTAAGTCTTTGCCGAATTGGTATTACTTGGACGGGTTAAGTCCTTTTTATTTCAAAAATGTCGAACTATTTGGAGTGGTAAAGTCTAGTAGTTTGACTTGTTACAAAATGTACCAACAAGCTACAATCTGCTATTTAACTTTTACAACGTATGCCCCTATTGCAATTAACAAACACTAGACATAGAATCTTTTGAGATTGTCTGCGTTCCAGGGTCGGATAAGAGGAACGCCTTCTGGGGACTCTAGTCGGAACGTGCCGGGCTTGACTACTTCCGTCACTTTGTAAGGGCCGTCCCAGTTAGGTCCCAACTTTCCCTTCAGATGTGAGAGCCCAGTAGCCTCGACTTTTCGAACGACCCAATCACCGAGTCGGATTGGTCAGGCTTTCACTCGGCGGTTGAATTGCCGAGTAACTCTTCGTTTATACCGAATGGACTTCAGTAGCGCATTGCCCCTTGTTTCCGGCAATAAGTCGAAATTGACAGGCTTCTCTTCTTCATTCTTCTCAAATATGTAGAAGGTCATTCGGGGTGAGGGGATGCCGACCTCCACTGGTAAGCCCGCTTCGCTTCCAAACACAAGGCTGAACGGGGAGTGTCCACTTGCTTCCTTAGTAGTGGTCCGAGCCGACCAAAGGACCCAGGGCAGGTCATCAACCCATGCTCCCTTGGCAGCCTCTAAGGATTTTTTGATTCCTTTGAGGACTATCTTGCTGGCCGATTCGGCCTGTCCGTTTGTCTGCGGTCTGGACACGGCGGAAGCTTCTGTATTCCGAACCAGGCACAGTACTCCTGAGTAGGGCCACTATTCAATTGTCATCCATTGTCAGAAACTAACACCCTTGGTACTCCGAATCTGGTTATGATGTTCCTCCAGATGAATGCTTGAACTTATTTATCTGTTATTGATGAGAGTGGCTCGGCCTCCGTCCACTTGGTGAAGTAGTCGATCGCCACTATTAAGAACTTGCGTTGGTCTGAAGCTGGGGAGAATGGTCCGAGTAGGTCCATACCCCATTTATCGAATGGTAGAACTACTTGAATGGTTGTTAAGTGAGTGATTGGTGCTCTTGGAATGTCTGAGTGGATTTAACACGACAGGCACCTTTTGACCAACTCCTGGGCATCCGATTTCAGAGTAGGCCAGTAGTAACCTGCTCTGAGAGCCTTTCCAGCTATGGTCCTTCCACCCAGGTGACTTCCACAGCCTCTTTGGTGGATTTCCCTTACGATGTAATCCCTTTCTTCAGGGGTCACACATTTGAGTAAGGGGTGGGTGAAGGACTTCTTATAGAGCTGGTCCTCGTGCCATATGAACCATCCAGATTTATGCTTGACTCGCTCGGCCTCCTTGTGGTCCTCGGGTAGTACTCCGTCTCTCAGGTATTTTACTACTTCTTCCATTCAAGTGGATGTCCGATTCAGTACCATTTGCTCCTTGGCATTGATGCTTGGCTGACGCAATACTTCCCACATAATGGTCCGAGGAGCTGATCCTTCTGCTAAAATGGTCATCCGAGCCAAAGCACCTGCTTGCTGATTTTCCGACCGTGGGATTGAGTGATTCTGAATTCGGCCAACTTTTTAATGAATTCTTGGGTTTTGGCCAAGTACATTTTCATATTGTCCTCTTTGACCTCATATTCGCATGATACCTGACCCACTATGAGTTGTGAGTCGGATTTGGCCTTGATTGCCGTGGCCCCGGCCAAGATGCATAGTTGAAGTTCGAGGATGAGGGCTTCATACTTGGCTTCATTGTTGGATCCCAAGAATTCAAACTTGATGGCATACTCCATCTTTTTCCTGACCGGGGGCTTAATCATCAGACCAGCACCACACCCGGTTTTGGTGGATGAGCAGTCTACTTGTAGCTCCCAACCATCTTGCTCGCCGACTGGAGGCCTGGTGGTGCACTCAGTTAAGAAATCTGCCAAGGCCTGGGCTTTGATGGCCCTTCTTGGCTCATACTCCAATCCAAAGTCCGCTAGTTGATCTGCCTAATCAGTCATCCGACTGGAGTGGTTCCTGCTTTCGATCAACTTTCTGAGTGGCTGTCCGGTGAGGACTTTGATTGGGTGAGCTTAAGAGTAAGGCTTCAGCTTCCTACTCGCCATTACTAAGGCGAAGACCATCTTTTCCACCTCGATGTACTTAGCCTCTGCCCCTCGGAAAGCATGACTGGTGAAATAGACTGGTGTTTTTTTTCTTCTCTTTCTGCTATTAGAATGGCGTTGAGCGCGTATTCTGAAACAGCCAAGTAAATAAACAATGTTTCCCCCCAGCAAGGGGGATATCAGCTTGGGGAGGGTTGATAGATGTGTTTTGAGGGAGGCGAAGGCTTGTTCGGCTTCGTCGTCCCAGGTGAACTCCTTTCTCTTGAAGGCTTTGAAGAAATGCAAGCTTTTGTCTCCTGACCGGCTGTTTGGCTTACGCTCCGAGGATACTTCATCTCCATCACAGCTTTGATCTTATCGGGATTTGCCTCGATTCCCCTTTCATCCACCAGGAATCTGAGGCACTTCCCTCCTTTTACTCCGAAAACACAATTTTTTGGGTTCAACATCATGCAGAATCGCCTCAACCTTCCGAGGGTCTCTCTTAAGTCTAAGGGGTGATCCCCTTGGGCTTTGCTTTTGATGATCATATCGTCGACTAGGAGTGTAAGTGGATTGGACTGGATTGGACTTTGTCAAATTCAAATCCAGTCCAAAGTTTTTTGGACTCGAGAAATTGAGTCCAAGTCCGATCCAAATATTTTTTTAGTCCAGTCCAATCCAGTCTGATAATTTTTTCTTGAGTTCGAATCCAGTCCAATTATTATATATTTTTTCTTGATTTAGATTCAATGATTCACAATGTTTTCCCATAATTGAATATGAAAAATTAAGCTCATTATATCCATTCCATAAAATAAGTCACATACATCTTTTATATTATATTATATATATATATATATATATATTAAGGAAAATTTGTCAGAAACCACCTTTTATAACCACTTTTTTGTAAGAAACCACCTTTAAAAAAAATTGGGAACGTAGCCTCCTTTTTTTGTTCTTTTTTTTGTTGGAAGCCACCACTTGTCTGACTCCGGTGGTCGACCTCGATTTTCCGGCGTTGACCATCATAGAACCCATTTTGTTCCAGATTTTCGCCATTTCATCCACCTTCACGCCTTCTTCCTTCTTCTGCTAGCATCTTCCTCCCTCGATTTTTTGGCGTTGACCATCGTAGAACCCCTTTTTTCGAAATTTCAGAGCAAGGGAGGAGGAAGGGAGAAAGAGGAAGAAGAAGAAAGGGTGGGAAGGCTACGCGGTGGGGGGGGGTTTGCCGGGGGATGCGGGGGGAGCGGGGTTGCCGGGGATGTAAGGGAGGAGAGGGGCTTGGGGCTGGGAGGGTGGGGATGGTCGTGGGGGGGTTGCCGGGGGCTAGGGTTGCGTGTGGGATAGAGCTGGGAGGGTGGGGCTAGGCGGCGACGGCTGGAGAGGCCTTGGGTTGGGGTTGGTGGCAGTGGGGGATAAGGTTGTATGGTGGTGGTGGCGGCAGCAACAGTGGCATGGTGGTAGTGATTTTCGCATAAGAAGGATAAAGGAGGAAGAATGGCGAAAATATACAAAAAAGTTTTATGATGGTCAACGCCGGAAAATCGAGGTCAACCATCCGGCAAGTGGTGGCTTCCAATAGAAAAAAAAAATAACCAAAAAGGTGGATGCGTGCCCAATTTTTTTTAAAAGGTGGTTTCTCACAAAAAAGTGGTTTTTAAAAGGTGGTTTCTGACAAATAGTCCAAATATTAAATATATATACATTATATATATAAATATTAAATATATATTATATATAAAAATATTTTTGGACTAGACTGGACTTATTGGACTCCAAAAGGGTGACTCCAAATCCAGTCCGAAAATATTTGGACTCGAAAATTTGAGTCCGAGTCCAGTCCAAAAAACTTTCAGTCCGCTTACACCCTTATCGTCGACGTATACTTCAATATTTCGACCGAGCTGGTCATTGAAGATTTTGTTCACTATTTGTTGATACGTATCCCCTGCGTTTTAAAGTCTGAATGGCATCATCTTGTAACAGTATACCCCTTGATTTGTGACGAAGGCGGTATGGACTCGGTTTTGTTCAGCCATCGGGATCTGATGATACCTCGCATTTGCGTCCATGAAGCTTAAGAGAGCATGCATCGTTGTTGAGTCGGCCAGCCTGTCGATCTTGGGCAGACGGTGGTTATCTTTTGGACATGCCTTGTTCAGGTCTGTGAAATCCACACACATTCTCCATCCCCCGCTCGACTTTTTGACCAGCACAACATTGGCCAGCCATTCTGAGTATTGGCACTCTTATATGAAACCTGCTTCAAGCAATTTCCTGACTTCCGCAGCTGCTGCGGCGTTCCTTTCGGGACCCTGATGCATCAATTTTTGCTTGATCGGCCTGAACCCCTCTTTGATGTTGAGTTCATGGCACATAATTTTGGGGTCGAGTCCTGGCATTTCCGAAGCTTCATAGGCAAAGACATCCTTGTACTCGGTGAGTACTTGAATGATTTCATTTCTTGTTTGAGAGTCCATGGCCTTGCCTACTCTAAGAGTCTGATCAAGCATCTCGTCAATGATGACTTCTTCATCGTCTTCAGCAAGCTGAGGGCGCTCGTACTGCTTGGGGTTTTCAGTGATGTAAACCCCGATGCCACTTGGAGGCTGACTCTCTTCCCGCTTTCTCTTTTTCGAGTCCTCTTGGACGTCGACCTTGTTCTTTAAGATGTTAACATAACATTCTCTAGTTGCTTGTTTATTCCCTTTGATCTTTCCAACTTTACCTTCGTCGGTTTCGAATTGCATGAGGAGTTGGTAAATAGAGATTGCAGCCTTGACCTTGTTCAGAGTTGGTCTTCCTTTTATGATGTTGTATGGCAGAGGAATGTCCACCACTAGGAAGTCAATCAGTAGGCTTCTTCCCTTGCCTTTTTCTCCCATCCGAGTGGGTAACTTTATCGAACCGACTGGATGTACGGAGTTTCCACCGAAGCCGATGAGTGGCTGATTGAGGGGAGTCACTTTCCTTTCGCTGTATTCAACTTCCTGAGGCACTCCAATGTGATTATGTCAGCTGATGATCCGTTATCCACTAACACCCTTTTGACTCTTGTGTTAGCCACCTTTAGTTCAATGACTAGGGGGTCGTCATGGGGTGTGTGTAAGGTCCGACTGGATTCCCCAAAAGTCATTATGGGGCAGTCTAGTCGGGGGTGGTGGACGTCAAGCACTTGATGCTTGAAACTATGTAGGTGGGCTTTGCGTGATCGGCTGGTTAGGCCTCCTGATGCAAAACCACATGCTATGACCCTAATGAATCCTTCGGTATTCTCCGATGTTCGACTGATCCACCTTCTACTTGCCTTTTTCCTCACTTGTGTGCTTGAGGTAGCGGTTCAGCTTGCCTTGGTCTACCAGATTATCATGGGACTTCTTGAGTTCTCTGCAGTCCTTGGTGGTGTGTCCACATTCTTTGTGGTACTCACACCACTGGCTCTTATCTTTCTGAGCGGAGAACGTCCTGATGGGGAGTGGACGGGGAAGCATGGACTTGTCTTTTATGTCCAAGTATATTACTCTTCTGTTCTTGCTGAATCGAGGGTCGTTGCCGTGGTCATTAAACCTGTCTGACCGACCCCCCGTCTTTTGTTGTTTCGGCTGGTCCTTGTGATTTCCTTCTTCCTTCCTCTTCTTGCTTCCATCATCCGAGTGGTGACATATGTTTATCGCTTGGATGAATCTTTGAGCCAGAGTCATTGCTTCGGAGAAGGTTTTTACTTCATTTTCTGCCAAAGACCATCTCAGCCGACCGGGTTGAAGTCCAGACATCCGGACGGCGAATGCAACCGCGTCTTGTAGATCTGAAACTTTCAAAGATTCCTCATTGAACCTTTTGATGTAGTCGGCTAGGTTCTCGTTCTTTTCCTGCCTGACTGCCATCAAGTGGAGACTTGTCTTCTTCTGTCTCTTCCCGGCAACAAACTGATGGATGAATAGGTCTTCTACCGATAAGTCAGTTACGATCCCAGCAGGGAGCTCCTAAAACTAGTTCAGAGCTAGTCCCTTCAATGTTGTGGGAAAGAACCGGCACCAACTGGCTTCGCAGCAGGTCTGAACGCTCATATGAGCCTTGTATGTGGCCATGTGATCGTCCAGGTCAGTTAGGCCCGCAAATGGTTCAATAGTCGGTGTTTTGATCTTCCCCGGGCTGGGTGCCTCTAGTATTACCTGACTGAATAGGACCATGAACTTAAGAGCCCCACTATTAACTCGAATAGGTTTAGATTGGGGCAAAGTCACCATCCCTTCCCGCTGAGCAGCTTTCTTGTTGAGGATGTGCCTTGCATCGTATCCTTTGCCGAGGTGCTTTTTGTTGAGGAAGTGTTGCGCATCATAGTGCTTTTGCGCGAGATGCCCCTTGGTGACTTAGACACATGAGTCTCCTCTCCCTGTCTAGCGGATCTTCCTCTGGACGAATGATGTTCCTCTTCCCCCTGCCTAGACCGTTGCCGATCATGCTGGCTGTGTTCCTTTGCTCCCAAGCTTGCCGGCTAGGCTGACCGTGGGTAGAGCGATGAGGGTTTTCTTCCCTAAGAGAAGAGACCAAGGCTTGGTCTTCGTGTTGTGGGAGAGGGCGCCCCTGTTGTAGGTTGGCCAACATGTCCATCAGGCTACGTTGCAGGGTCTGCTGAAGCTGAGCGGCTATTAGGTTTATATCTGCTGTAGATATAGGTTGAGGGTCAGCATGTTGTAGCTGTTGTGAGGGGTTAGGTCCATTTTCGATGGACTGCTCCTCTTCAGGGTCGATGGTCTGAACGGTTGGCGTTTTGCGAGGGATGGGCGAGGGTGGTCGCTCGGATCTCCGGTGTTGAGATGGTGATGGTTCTCGTTCAGACCTCTGAGCCTGTGCTTCACGCTGTCTATTGCGAGCGCTCTTGGCTGGGGCCATGGCTGAGTAACAATGAGGTGAATTTTGCTGAGTGGAAGCGAAGCAACTTTGATTGTAATTCCACACAGACGGCATAAATTGTTTCTGCTAAGAAATTAAGGATTATAATAAGTGGTGAAATTTGATGTGGGCCCCAAGAGCGTTCGCCTGAACTCCGTTATCCGTACGCCGGAATCCTGAAAAAGAAGGTTAGACTACCCCAGGGGTGTTTCCGGGATCGCCCCTCTGACGCTCAAGTAAGTAGATGATTGAGGTAGAGAGAGATGCTCTAGTTTGTTAGGTGAGAATTGAATACATGTTCATTGATGAGACTATTGGTATTTATAGTGTTGGGGAATTCCCAAATAGGAAACATTGATGGGATGAGCCTCCTTGGTATCAATGGCTATGTTGCCTTTTCAGGCAACAATCATTTCAGCCCTTTGGTGGATCCCCAAACTCCTGAGGTTAGGTCAACTCACAAGTGGGACCCACTGCTGCCACCTGTCCATGGCTTTAGGAGGCTTTTATGTCTTTATCGGGCTGCTGATTAATTGAGCCCAAACAGGGAACACTTAGAGCATTTTGTTTTTCCTCTCGGAAAGTCCCCAATCACTCGTATTCAAACTGCATTACATACAACCAATAGCAACAACAAACATGATAAGAAGAAAACACTAAGGGTGGTATGGTCATGCGAAACCTCGGACCTTTGTATACAATTTTATGGTGACCTCATTCATCATTGAGGGAAAAAATTCATAAATTACCCAAAATTATCCTCTCGGTCATTTTTAGATTTTAAATAGTCAAATAGAGGTCTACGTTTTGAAAGAACCACACTAAAGCCTCACCACTGTTAATCTACTTAATATTGTGGTGGTACAAAGATTTTAAGGTAGATGTTCAGACATGTTTGACGTGAGTAAATTTGTCATCACTAAAAATAGCAATTGAATGACCATAACATCAAACTAAACTTCCTAACAATGTATATAATAATCAACACTACAACCTATGTTCTTTTACATAAAGCACAATATTCAACTACTGACCTAAAATGTACGTGTACAATGGTACACAGAAAATAGAATAAATTTTGAACTTAAATGATATATAGGAATGAAATCTCAACAAAATAGTGATTTCATCAAATACTTAAAATAGAAAGGAATGAACTATTAATAAAAATTTGGTTCGAACAAAATTTAAATTTCAAATGTTAAAATGACTAATAGTTTTAAAATCGAGCGTAATTGTTAGAATGAAAAGAGACAACATAATGAAAAATAGAAAATTTATCAAAGAAAATTATTAGAAAATATAACAAAATTTTCACATTTCAGTATAAACGAGTGAAATTATGATAGTATTAGGTCTTCTTTATAATAATGGATGTTCTTTTGATCTAAGTGAATGTTCTTTTCATAAAACCTGAATATTCTTACGTGCACAAGATGAACAAATTACCAGCATGTGAACCTTCTAATTTTTTTTTATGCAAACGAGGGACAAAACCCAAACAAGAGAATCTAAGAAATAAAACGGGGAGTAGTGACTCCCATGATGTCCTCGCCGAGAATCGAGGTAATCTCTTGCGGAGGAGCATTAAGATATACCACTTTCTCCATTTGGGCAACACCTATGTTAGCTAATCTATCTGCTACTTTATTTCTTTCATGAAAACAATGAACTACGTGAAACTCCCACTCCGAAGAGTTAATAAGTGCCCGACAAGATTTGGTGAGATGATAGCATTCACCACCATGATGGTTTGCATTTTGGAAGGCTTCGACACAAGCTTGATTGTCCATCTGTAACACTAGCTTAGTAATGCCCAAAGTTTTCGCAATTTCAAGACCAAGGGCTGCTGGAAATATCTCGGCTTTGTATGATGAACAGGTTCCAAAATTAGCTGTGAAGGCTCGAATAAAAGTGCCTCTGTTATCCCTGAAAATGCCCCCTCCACCTGCAAGGCCAGCATATCCTTTTGATGCACCATCAGTGTTAGGACAGATCCACGAAAGAGGTGGAGCCAACCATCTGATGAATACCTCTCGTCTTGTACTATTCTGAATGTTGTCATTATCAGTACTATTGCTCACAAGAGTCATCCATGTTTCTTCAACACGAGAGCGTAGGAAAGCACCAGTATCAACAAGAATGTCATTAGTGTGACCAAAGGTAACACAGTTTCTCCATCGCCAATTCCACCAAAGAACCAAAGCAAAGCAGGTAGGCCATTTATCAGAAAAAATTAAACCATCGGCTTTCAAACTTCTTACCATCCAGGTCTGAAAGTTTCCTTGGAAAAACGAGGGGTAGTTTGCTGCACCACCAACACTAGCCCAAATGCTACGAGCTGTTGGGCAGTCTCGAAAGAGGTGTAAGAGAGTTTTATCTCTGTTGAGGCTGCATCTATTGCATCTGGGATCATCAGTTAAATGATGAGCCATGCGATTGGTATCCCATACTAAGTCCCATTTTGGATTAGAAGGAAGAGTTTAATCTTCCTTCATGATAGTGAGTGCATATTTGATAGAGAAGCCGCCTTTTGTAGAGCCTTTCCAATATCTAAGGTCTCCACATTCTGGATCTTCAACTAATTTCAAAGCTGCAATATTCTTGAGCACTAGAGAGGGGAAGGATGTGTGCAAACAAATCCAAGCGCCACCCCACCTTCCCTTCCCACATTTCCTCTACAATCTGCCCCTCAATTTCAACGGGAATTGGAGATATAATTAGTTCACGAAGACAAACATCTGATGCCCAGCAATGGTCCCAAAATAAAGTGCTTCAACCATTTCCAATTGCTAGAGCAAATCTTTGACAACCCATTTAGCATTTTCTGTGATACCACGCCAAACATGAGACATATTAGATGTTGGAGCAAACATATCTATGTCACATCTTCCTTTACAATATTTGTTTATGAAAACTCTAGACCAAAGTGCATTGCGTTTCGAGAGAACCCTCCATCCTAGTTTCGTGAGAAAAGCAGAATTGGCTTGATGAGATGAACGTAAGCCAAGGCCCCTTTGTTGCGACTTGAGAGCTAGCTGTAGCGTATCCCAAGAAAGAAGATGAATGCGCTTTTTTTCTTCAATTCCGCCCCAAATAAAGCGTCTTGTACGCTTGTCAATGTCATCACATTACAACCCGATGGAGCTTTGAAGTTTGCATTGAGTTGGTAGCTAAAGAAATTATTGTTGTCTTAGCAAGACTGATGCATCCAGCTAATGACAGATATTTAGATTTCCACCTGGGAAGTCTTCCGTCCACTTTTTCGCAAAGGTGAGCATAAGTATCACGAGCAACTCTACTAGTTAAAGTAGGCATGCCTAAATAGAGACCCAAATCATCTGTATAACATCCCCAATGCTTCACAAATATTATTTCTCTTTTCCAAGGAAACATTTTTAGAGATATATACCGGTGATTTTGACAGACTAACCTTTTGTCCTGATGCATGCACAAAAACGACGAAGACAATTGTGGATTATTGAAGCTTAGCTTGGTGAATGGAGGCTTCCGCAAAAAGAATGATATTGTCTGCAAAGAAAAGGATTAGACAACTTTGGTCCTCCTCTACTTGCATAAAAGGGCTTCCAATCTCCCCCAATAATCGCTTCTTCGATGATTTGGTTAAGGCGTTCCATGCAAAGTACAAAGAGATAAGGTGAAAGAGGATCACCTTGTGTGATGCCCCGAGTAGGTGAAAAATTTTCAGTAGGTTCACCATTCCATAGAATCTGCATAGAATTAGAAGTGACACATTCCATAATAACGTCCACCATCCGAATCGAAAAATTCATATCACTGAGAGTCCTAATGAAAGACCATTTGAGTCTGTCGTACACCTTTTTAAAATCAATTTTTAAAGTCATGTAACCCTTCTCTCCTTGCTTACGTTTCATTGTATGAATAACATCCTGAACAATCACAATGTTGTATGTAATCTGTCTTCTAGGAACAAAACTAGTTTGGGTGTTGGAAGTGATTTTGGGAAGGAGTGGTTTGATTCTATTAACAATGGCCTTTGTAATAATTTTATAAATTACATTACAAAGACCTATAGGACAGAATTGGGATGGGAGTTCAGGTTTATCAACTTTTGGTATCAACACAAGAAAAGTATCGTTCAGAGAACTAGGAAGGCCTTTTCCCTCAAGTTTAGACATAACTACCTTGTAGACATTGGGTGCAATAGTGTCCCAGTTTTTTTTTTTTGAAAAATAGAGCTTGGAAACCGTCAGGATCCGGTGCCTTAAGAGCTCCCATATTTTGATGACATAATATATGTCAGACGTTGAATATGGCCTATTCAACTTCTCCCAATCTTCATTCGAAAATTCCGTACTCACTCCCGTAGGAATATAATTTTCCTCATCAACACCATCTTCCGAAAATAAAGTTGCAAAATAATTGACATCTAACTGTTTCACACTTTCCTTATCAGTCACCCACTAGTTATTTGGGTCTTTGATGGCTGTTATTTTATTTTTCCATCTTCTAATCACAGTACTTAGATGACAAAATGTATTGTTTTGACCTCCATCTTTAATCCAGTTCACTCTTGCTTTTTGGTACCACAATAATTCTTCTTGGCAAGCACCACATCAAGATCTCGTCTCAACCGAGATTCCAGGTTAATTAGGCTCGAGTTCTCCCTTGTGTCAATGATTTCTGAATACCATTTATTCTAGCAAGAAGTGTTCTTTTCTCGTGGAAAATGTTATGGAAGTGATTTGTGTTCCATTCTTGAAGGGTGTTGGAGAAGGACGAGAGGAAAGGAACTAAGGGGACCTCTTGGTTCCAATTCTCTTTCAAGAACTGCTCGAAGTTTTCGTGTGTTAGCCATGCTGCCTGGAAATGGAATGATCAGTTTAATGAAGCAAGGGGAGCAAAACCAATTGGTGATATGAATAAAGGACAGTGATCAGACTGTAGTGCTGGCAAGTGACGCATACTTGCAGCATCAAATTGTAAACTCCACTCCGGATTACATAAGGCACGGTCAAGACATGCACTACGCCAAGTTTCTACTAAATTTCCCCTATACCAAGTATGCGAAGGTCCGAAAAATTTCACCTTAATTAAATGATTATCTTCAACCCATTGATTAAATTGTCTGCTTCTTGTGGATGTTCCAGAACAACTTGAGCTTCTTTCCCAACCAAATCTTATTTCATTGAAATCCCCGGCTAGAAGCCAAGGTTTATTATTTCGCTGGGCAAACTCTTGAAGTTGATACCATAAGTCTTGTCTGCGAGTGGGATCTGGGCTGACATAGATGGCCAAAAAGTACCAAGGAGTATCACCTGTTTTAGTGATTTACATAGTTATATATTGGTTGCTTTGTTGGATAGGGTCAATAGTAATTAATTTCGGCTTCCAATACACCCATATACCGCCACTAAAATCTTGTGCATCAACTCTAATGTGGCCATTATACCCAAGCAAGTTACCTATTTTCTGAGCGTAGGATCCCCCATATGAGTTTCAACAAGAGTAAAAACAATAGGTTTGTGAGTTCGGATGATTTCCTTGAGAACATTTAAAATTTCCCAGCTTCTCGCCCCTTGTACATTCCATACCATGCACGTTATAGGGTAAGAATTAACAGTTAAATTATGATTGCTATTCATTAAATCAGTTGAGTTGGGGTATACCGATTTATATGCATCTGAGAGATGCCGAAGTGCTTGTTTAGTTGCATTCGGCAACTTCAGTGTTATCATCAATTCGGGGTTCATCCATGATGGCATCATCCATGAATGAATCTCTACTTCTAATTTGTGGATTAAGGGGTCTGTTATGCCCAAGTAATACTTTGTCATCCGATAACCCACAGATAGGATCTTCTCTGGTGGGATTTGGAGGAAGGTTGGAGTCGGGATGGATTGAGTCATTAAGTTGGGAATTGAGAGATGAAGGTTAGGCAAGGACTGATGTGTGGCTTGGTGAAGAGTGAATGAATTAGCTTGGGAAGTAGGTTTGCAATTTTCTTTACATACGCAAATACTGGGGTTGGGAATGTTTTGGGCTTGAGAATTTGGATCATTCGTGGAATTTTTGAGGATTGATTTTGAGTGTGAGTTGGATTTTTTTTTTCCAGATTTTGTAAAGTTTTAGCTTTTCCCATAAAACTGCCAGTAGTGAGAGGCGTTATTGGAGGAGTTCCAAACTTGAAAGGATTCTTAGGAGTCTCAATAGTAGAGGATTGTGATGACTTTCCTAGATCCACATCATTCGAATTAAATGATAAGTTTTCAAGCGGTTGAAGGGCTGAAGTTTCGGGATTCCTTTCCTGCTCCACCGGGACTTTCAAATTTTTATCTTCTAAAATTTCAAATCTTGAATCTCCCGCTTTGGGTTTCTGGTGGAATGGCGTTGTAGATGTTGTTGGATTTTTTTCCAGGATTTCCTCTAACTGCTTCTGCTTGTGGTTTATCTACTCTAGGTGACCTCCTGCGTGGTGGGGGTTTCTTGACTAACATCCAGGACACAAAATTATTCACCATGATTGGTGATGATGGAGTGTTAATAGCTTCTTGACGATCATCATGAAATTTTGTATTTTCGTCTTCCATTGGAGACAGGTCAGGGACTTCATTAGTACAATGGTCCATCCGGTGGCCAATTTTACCACATTTAAAACAAATCATACGAAGTCCTTCGTATTGGATCTTCCACACTTTTCGTTTTGACCAGAATTTTGAAAGAAGAGGTTTTGAAAGATCAAGTTCAACACTCAAACGAGTAAATAGGCCTGTTTGAGCCAATGTCGTGTTATGATCAATTCGAGTAACCTTCCCAATTTTACTTCCAATTCTTTGTAGAAATTCTTTGTCAAAATATTCAACACAGAGGTGAGGAATACGTACCCAAGCAGTGAGATAACGCACAGGAGCATCGTCGGGGATAAAATTTGGAACCCACTTCCGAATGGTTAAATAGTTATCATCTAGCATCCACGGCCCCTGTGTGAGAACATAATTATAATCATCTAGACATGAAAATCAAGCAATGAAATATTCATGTCCAATGTCTATGAGTGTTAATCCACCCTTTAATCCCACTTTTTTTTTAGCCTTTTCATCAGAGATATATAACCTATCTTGCTATCAAACATCTTGATTATCAAGGCATGCCTCCAAGGTTGGCACAATCTTTTCTTTTCTTCCTTGGTTAGAAGAATGACAGGACAACGAGGATGATCTGTCACATCTTTGGGTATCTCATCATCATCATCTGATAATTTCTCATCTTCATCCACAATATTAATGGGGTTTGTAATGAAACCCTGCATTTGACCAGATGCAACCATGTCTCTAAATGAAGTTTGATGGGTTGTACCAGTAGGAATTTTATTTGGAACGACAGGTTGATCAGTGGGTTTGGGAAATGGGTGATTTTTGTTCATCTCAGAATTTGGATTTAATATGAGATGCGTAATTTTGCATTTAGATTTTTTAGTAGAACGAGTGAGGAGATCACCCTCTTGGGAGGAGGCAGGAAGGTCGAGAGAATTTTCAGCCATTAGTGATGGCGTTTAAATTGTGTGAATCTCCTAATTTGCGATAGTGGCCTAGTAAATTATTGCCAACTAATGTACTCCTATGTGCATTGATTGCAATCCCTTGATTTCCAACCCCCCATGACTCTCCTTATCTCCTCTAAGCTTTCAACTTCCACTTCTTGAACTTTCAAAGAGTTGCACCAATTTAGTGATGCACCAAATTCCTGACCCCCTTATGCAATCAAATCTATGTACTACCACCACTAATCTTCTCTTTCAAAACCACCGACAACACTACAACAACCCCACATTAGCTGGCTCAATAAAATCTCAAAAAAAAAACATGTATCACACCATATATTAATATAAATATCTCCCATAAATTCACCCTATTTAAAGCGGGAAAATCCAAAATCAACAACAATCTATGAATCTCATAAAACAACTAAATTTCCCAGAAAAAATTTCATCAACAATCAAATGGGTTCTCTTCCTGCACCATCAAATCTCATCAGTGTTGAAAAACGTCAATTAGACGAATCAACCCTCTTAAACCTCTTCAAATCCCAACAACGTTACCTTAATTACTTCTTTCAACACTTAAACCACTCACAAACCCTGAAATTCACCCAAATTCTTCTCAATTCAAAGGGCACAATTTTCTTCACAGGGGTAGGAAAATCAGGGTTTGTTGCCCAGAAAATCTCTCAAACATTGGTTTCTCTTGGGATTCGATCTGGGTTTCTCTCTCCTGTTGATGCCCTTCATGGGGACATTGGAATTCTTACTCAAAACGACGTCGTTGTGTTGTTCAGCAAATCTGGGAATAGTGAGGAATTGATCAAATTAGCTCCTTGTGCTAAAGCAAAGGGGGCTTATTTGATTGGGGTTACATCTAATGAGGCTAATAATTTGTTGGGTTTTTGTGATCTCAATGTGCATTTGCCTCTGGAGAGAGAATTGTGTCCGTTCGATCTTGCTCCGGTGACATCCACGGCTATTCAGATGGTTTTTGGTGATACGATTGCGATCGCTTTAATGGCGGCGAGGAATTTGAGCAGAGAACAATATGCTTCTAATCACCCTGCTGGCAAGATTGGGAAGAGCCTTATTTTCAAGGTATTCATTTGGGTTTCATATGTTTTAATTTGATATGTGTTAGTGTTAGTGTTACATTATATGATATGTGCTAGATTTGATTAAAGTCCTCAATCGGATCTCTTGCCATTGATCAATATTTATATTACACAACCTAAGAATAATCCTATTCACATTAGGAAACCTATCCATATTAGTATTCTAAGAACAAAATATGTCCTATAGAATATTGTATTCTATCACACTTCCGCAGTCATAGCGGGAGGAGGGCAAACGCTGAGACTGGATTTAAATTCCATAAATAAATGTCGCGGAAGTCCCTTAGTGAAAATGTCTGCAAACTGAACTGATACCTGGTAGGAACATGTAACACCCTAATATGACCCAACGCAACATTTTTCCGAACAAAATAAATATTCATTTCAACATGTTTGGTGTGTTGGTGCTGAACAGGGTTACGTGAAAGGTAAATAGCACTGACATTATCACAATAAACAATAGTAGTAGGATATATCACGACACCCACCCCAACCCACCCCACCCCAATCAGCATTAGTATAAGTCATCAAGCGAAGCTGTGTAGTAGGATATAAATGTAAGCCATGATCAATGGTTCCCTGAATATATCGCAGAATGCGCTTTAATGCATTGTAATGATGCTCCCTAGGATCACGCATAAAAAGGCAAACCTGCCTGCATAGGCAATGTCAGGGCGAGTGAAAGTCAGCAACAGGAGGACTCGAATCTGAACTCAGCTTTGAGTTAGTATCAGGGGTGGCAGCAGGCTTACAAGACCCCATGGATGCACGCTCTAAATTTTCCTGTGCATACTTCCTCTGTGATAGGAGCATATAAGACGAAGTACGAGTGACTGAAATACCCAAAAAATAACTAAGAGGTCCCAGATCAGACATAGGGAACTCTGTTTTGAGACAAGTAATAATACGGTCTCGCAAAGCATCTGAAGATGTGCAAAGAATAATATCATCAACATATAGAAGGAGATAAGCCATATTAGTGCCATGCCTAAAGGTAAAAGTGAGTTATCACTCTGCGCAATAACATAACCCATCTGAAGCAAAAAGTGAGCAAAATGCTAATACCAAGCACGGGGTGCTTGTTTGAGACCATATAATGCTTTACGCAGGTGGCAAACATGATGCGGATACCTTTTGTCAACAAAACCAGGAGGTTGATGCATATAAACAGTTTCCTGCAGATCACTATGTAAGAAAGCATTTTTCACATCTAGTTGATGAATATACCAATTTCGAGCCATAGCCAAACCCAAAACTGTGCGAATAATGGCAGGGCGAACAACAGGACTAAAAGTCTCATCACAATCAACTCTAATCTCCTGTGATCTGCCATCACAAACAAGATGAGCTTTGTGCCTTTGTAGGACAGCCTTATCATTTTCTTTGTGAGTAAAAATCCACATACAATTAAAATCCACGGCCACGACCACCACCACCTGAACCACCGCGGTGGCCCTCGAAGGGTAGAGTACTTTGCTGCGACGGTGAGGATGATCACTTGGACGTCGTGTTTCTTCAAGGAGAAGGTGGGATCGTGCCGTTTCAAAAGTGGGGAGGGGCTCAGTTTGTTGAATCATTGTGGCCACGACATCAAAATCAGTATTAAGAAGGCCATCAACAAGACGTAAAACTAATTTTTGCTCGAAAACCGCGTGATCCACATTAACCAATAGATCTTTAAGAGTTTTTAATTTTTGACAATAGGAGGAATATCAGAAAATTGTGAAAGGTGAAGGTTATTAAACTGATTCTCAAGATATACTGCTCTAGTTGCTTTATTATCTTGGAAAATTCCTTTCAATTTATCCCATACCTGCTATGCTTTATCACCACGACTCAAAACAGTTTGTAAGAGATCAGTAGAAATTGTGCCATAAAGCCATTGCTTGACCATCGAGTCAAGCCGATTCCACAGGGCCTCATTGATGTCAGTTCGGCGAGTGACCGTAGGGTCTATGTGATCCAAGACATTATACGCGTGGGCATGGCACTCAAACAACTCTACCCAGTTCGAATAGTGCACCTTCTCACGATCAAGGATTAGAGGTATGACATTTTTTATGTTGTTGATCGAGAGAGCACGGTGAAACTCGGTGGAGGAAGAGGGTGGAGAAGGTTGGGCCTGATCGTCTTTCGTTATGAGGAAGGACGAGTGTGATAGGTTGTGGTGTTGGATGATTTTAGGGCGGCATCAGCTCTATGGCTGGCGGTGGGTTTGAAGTAGTAGCGGCAGCAGTATGATGTAAAGAGGCGGAAGCAAGGAGGCTCGGTCCTAGAAAAAACAAAAAAACTAAGCTTGAAGCTGTGATACCATGCTAGATTTGATTAAAGTCCTCAATCGGATCTCATGCCATTGATCAATATTTATATTATACAACCTAAGGATAGTCCTATTCGCATTAGGAAACTTATCCATATTAGTATTCTAAGAAAAAAAATATATCCTACAGAATATTATATTCTATCAATATGATATCATCTTGAATATAAACGGAACAGCCTCAGTTTAGTTTGTTATATATGGTTAACTTCCGTTATTTATTAGATGCAACATTTGATTATTTTAATCCAGTTACCGTAAAGGCAAAGGTTGCAATTAAAAAAAACAAGAGGTAGTGTGTATCTCTATTATATTGCCGAGGAGTAACACATTCCTAACTGTTATAACTTGTAAGAGACGGTTTTGGAAAGAAACTTGGGGTTTTTTTTTGGAAAGTGGGTAACATGTGTAAGTGTTTTAGTGTGTTAGAAGTTATAACAGTTAGAAATTACGAGTTCCGCATATATTGTTGGCTTATGTAGGAAGAGCCTCATTTTCAAGGTGATCATTTTTTTTTTTTGCTTTGATTATGGATATGTTTATATAATTGGGGAGTGATGGTAAAGAGATTCACTCTACTTCCAGGTTATTAGTTGGGTTGCCATTTAACTTGTGCTTTTCTGGTTTGAATGGAAAAGGATACATTATGAAGGTTGTTGTTCTGGTCTCTAGTTTACTTACACGTGGCTAACCGGGTTACTTTGAAGCAATATTGATCTAGAGTACTTCCAACACTGCAACTATAGAAGTGTGGGATTTTATTCACCAAAGTTTGTCTCTTCCACAAATTATATGCTGATTTTGCTTTTGTTAATCAGTTCTTGCAAAAAACGTTGGGAGTGGAGGATGGGTTGGTTTTGCGCTTATTGTGTTTTCCCTAGTGGTCAGATTGAAACCAGAATTGTCTAACTTCTGAATCTCACATTTGTTTTTTCATGTGTGGTCAAGTAGTTGGGTGTTTTGATAGCCATTGTTGTTTTTTCATCTTATTGTACTGGTATATGTTTCTGGAGTTTAGATTAAATTATGGTGAATAAAGATGTTTCAAAAGAATTTTGAGATCGTTAGTACTTGGTAGCATTTTGATCTTCAGGTTATGTTTTTTTTTTACTAATTTGATTTTTTTTTATCTAACAAAATTTTGGCTGTTTCATGATCTTGTTCTATGGACTTATAATATTACCTTTTGGGAGCTTAGCAATATGCTGCAGTTTGATATTGCTAATATGTTGTGATTTGTATTTTCTTTGACTATGGTATCTTTAAACCTCAACGCAATGTCCTAGGATTGAAGCTAGGGTGCACAGTTGAGAATGGATATCCATTAATTTTTCAGCTTTTTGCGTTTGTTCTTGATTTCGGAAATAGCCAAAATTTAGCATGCGTAGTTTTAAGGTCCAATATGATTTCAAAACTGGTTTACTAATCTTTATGAATACGCTGGCTTATTCGTATTCTCATGACATGAGAGAATCACAGTCTTTGAAGTTTGATGCGAAGAATGGGAAGCTTATGGGTTGAAGCCTAGTTTAATTGTTCGTTGAATAGTTTGATTAGGCCAGTTTCAGCAGAGTTTGGTGTTTTTGAGTGTCTAATGCATGCTTTGTATCTGTTGGTGAAATATATGCTTGGGATTTCTAATCTAAATCTGGTGATGGGGTCAAGGGAAAATTTATCCAACATTATAATGTTGACTCCAGTTATCTGTTCCAAAAAAGTATCTCGAAATTGCAGGAGTGGCTTTGACGATGCGTGGCTAACCTTATTGATTTATTTGTCTTTTGCAGGTGAAGGATGTCATGAAAAAGCAACAGGAACTTCCTGTCTGCAAGGAAGGAGACCTTATAATGGATCAGCTAGTAGAGCTTACCAGTGGAGGATGTGGATGCCTTCTCGTTATTGATGATAATTACCATCTGATTGGCACCTTTACTGATGGGGACTTGAGGCGTACACTTAAAGCTAGTGGGGAGGGAATCTTTAAGCTTACAGTTGGAGAGATGTGCAACAGGTAATAGGTTTTCAAATTTTTGAACTTCGTAAATATGTTTCTCAATATATGACATTGCTTGGGCTACGCGGGCAGAGTCACATGAGTGCCTCTAGAGGTCATAACATGGTATGGTCATGTCCTTGACATGTGACATGTACTCTTTTCCATTTTCCTTCTTCAACTGATGGTGACAGCTCTATTTCAAGTTATGCTGTTTCTGCTTGGAACATTCTGTTGACTGTTATGTTGAGAACACTCGTTAGAATTTTAGATCATTCTCTTAGGCCGAGTAATCTTGCTAATCTTTCAGAAGAGTCTAGTAGGCCTAGTAAGTATGTTTCTTCAGATCTCTAGCTCACAAGTACACCAAGTATCTTCTCAAATTTCTTCAGGTTCTTGAACCATACACTAAACTTGCATGTTTTCTTTTGGGGGGTGGGGGGAGGGGCACGTTAGAGTATCTGAAATTGATACTGAACAGTACTCTAAACTATGAATATCTTTCAGAGGTCTCAGATACATGTTCTACGTGGGTAGGGGAGGTAATCAGAGTGTGTTGAGTGTCAATAATTTATGTAACTGAATAAAAAGTGCCAAGATGTTTGAATTAGTCCCCGTTACAATTCAGTACCTCACCTGTTGAATAAAACTTCTTTTTAGATGCTCTTTCAAGGACCTCCTGAACTTCTGTGTTTCTTTTGTCCTAGCACATGTGCTTGCATGAACATGGTCAATGTCTGTAGGCTCCATTTGGTTGGAGAGAAATGAAAATGCATGTGAAGATACAATTGTACAATAGCTTCCTTTGTTTCGTTCTTCACCCAAAAAAGCTCAGGATAAAGGGAAAAATGAAAATGGAGAAAAGAATAGATAGGAGACGTGAAGATCAGAAAGAGGAAGGTAAGGAATATGAAGTAAAATGTAGTACTTTGTCCATTAGAAAGCAAATTGCCTTGGGAAAAGTATATTTCACCCTATACTAAGATGTTTTCTTGCCAACCAAACGTTCTCTCTTAGTTGTAGTGCTTCTCCTTCTGCCAGTAAAATAATTACTGTTTTTCTCTAAACTCTTACTTCTTTCGTTTTTAGTAATTAGTAAGATATGCTAATACATATTGTATTCCTGCTCAATGGTTTCCTCTGAAAATTTGCAGGCATCCAAGGACCATTGGGCCAGATGCAATGGCAGTTGAGGCAATGCAAAAGATGGAGTCTCCACCCTCCCCTGTACAATTTTTGCCTGTCATTAATGAAGAAAACACATTGATTGGGATTGTTACCTTGCATGGTTTAGTCTCTTCAGGTTTATGACTTTTCGTCAGGGATCGGATCGTCCAATTTTGGTGGGACGGCCATTCTTTGGTATTCTTTGTAATGGGTCCATTAGAGCTGCTGTATTTCGTCTTCTGTCAAATTCGCTCATGTGATGGTTATAATTGTAAGCAGTTAGTTGGTCTTAATCATCATTATTATCTCATGAACCACATAGATAGTTCAGACAATGCATCATTTTATAGTGATGCATTCTTGTTGTATTCATGTAGAAGCTGCTTGTTACTTTGTAAAGTGCTTATTGCATGTTACTCTTTCCAGCTTAATGTGCACTGAACCAGTTGCCAAGTTCGTTTGTTGTTTCCTTTTATCTTTAGTGCGATCAAGTTAAACTTCTACTACCTTCCAAAAAACAGGGATAAACTTCTACTATGGTATAGAAAAAAAAATATATATATAAGGGACGTTAAATTTCTACTAGAACTCATTCTACTATATTGAAGCATGAATCTGTCTATTCAGAATATACCTAAGTCGTCCCTTAAAAGATAGGAAAAATTGACATGAATAATTCCAACTTTCACACGTCTTTTTAAAATAATTTCAACTTTGGATTATTCCAGAATAATCCCAACTTTTGAGGGGTCCTTCTCAAAATAAGTCAAACTATCACTTTTCTTGTCGACACTAGTCCATTTTAGATCTATAATACATAGAACATTAATAATAGTTCGGATTATTTTGAGAATGTACCCTTTAAAGTTGGGATTATTCTAAAATAATCCAAAATTGGGATTATTTTGAGAAAATTGGTGTAAGTTGGGATTATTCATGTTAATTTTTCCTAAAAGGTACCCCCTCCCAATGGTTTGAAGCAACTCAAAACCAAAAATGTAGGAAAGAAAACGAGTTAAGCATACAACAAGGATCCGAACTTTGGGTTTTTAATCATTGAGGACCTACAACTTTATTTTTCAATGTTTGGGACCTCCATTTATTTTCTGGTGAAATTTGACTATTGTGAGGTAAAAAGGGTGGGCCCCTGAGTTGAGAAATTCTTTTAAAAATAAAAATTGAATAAATTATTCTTAAAAAGTATTCATCTTCTTCATCCATTCAATCATCCTCATAAAACCCACTACAAACACCCCCAGAACCACTAACCACTCTGGAGGTCACCCAAATAACCATGAGAACCACCCAGACCACCCCGAAAACAATCCTAGACACCCAGTAAACCACCCCCGCCACCTCGAAAACAACCCTAGACACCCAATAAACCACCCCCGCCACCTCGAAAACAACCACAACCCCCAAAACGACCCAACCCAACCCAACTCAAGAAAACCACCACACCTTTCCCAAAATAGCCCTTAACCCTATTCAAGTTGATTGAAATCTTACCCACTCAAATCGAAAACCACCGTAAAATAGCCCATTAAAACCACCCCAATACAATTTGATCCAGTGAGAGATGAAAGAGAGAAGTAAAGAACGTCGGCAACGGTGAAGTTAGTATCACTATAAACTTAAATTAAGTGAAGAGGTGTTCATTGTTTGAGAAAGAGTAGTGATGGTGGGTATTATTGGTGTGATTGAAGCCCCGAGAGGGTTTTGAGTACTGACTACTGATATTTTTTTTTTCATTTTTTTTCTTCTCTTGAAAAACCATGTTTAATAAATGTTGAAAAAAATATTCTAATTGCATTTGTGGTTAACAGTGGATTTATAGTGGGTTAGTTGACCGAAAATAGGAAAAAGGTCCTAAAGGGTGAAAAAAAAAAGTTAGAGGTTCGTTTAGGGTGAAAAACTTGAAAGTTAGAAAACAAATATTATCAAAACCTCGAATAAGGGATTACAAATTTACAATCCTCATTTGGCTAGTTTCCGTGACATGTTCCACGAGATCAAATGACCATGCAATATTGAGTAACTTCATACTACATTCGTTTCAAATTAATCTATACACGTCACTTTGAGGGAGAATTAAGAAAAAAGTTCAAAAGTATGAGAGATAAACTAAAAAGGTGGAAAGAGAAACTGAAAAGTGAGAGAGATAAACTAAAAAGTGGGTTAAAATATTAAAAAGTGGATGACATGGGTGGAAAAAGAGGAGAAAGTAGATGCGACATGTTACCAAAAATAGAAAAAACAACAGTGTGTAGATTAAAAAGAAACAGACCAAAAAGGAAAGTGTGTAGATTAAAAAGAAACGGATGTAATATGTGTATTATTACTTCCTCAGTTTCTTTAATTGCATTGCTTTATTTTTCACGTTATTCGTGACGCTTTTTTAAACGACAATATCTCTAATTACGTATAAGTAAAAATTATAAAAAATTGATAATTAGATACCTTGTATTGAGACCAATCTAACAAGACCTGCAAATCCGTCTGGTTAAACCTGAATAAAGTGTCAGTTCAATAGGGTCCTTTATCTTACCTACTTAAAAAAATTGGGTTTGGCCCTTGTAATATCTAAACATATTCTACTACGCATTCTTGGATCAAGTATCATTTGGGTCATGTCAAATCAGAGTCCCCCCCTCAAGTCTATTATTTAAATTAGGTGATGAAGTATTTCTTTTTCTCTTTTTTTTTTTCTAGTAATATTTAATCTTTATTTTTATTCTATTATTTTTAATTATATTAAAATAGTGAATAATATCTATATATATATATGAAATTGAATCTTTGATTGAATTCTTCCAAACTTACTTTATCTAGTTGATTGAAATTCCAAATAAAACTTATACTTAATTTAATGATAGGTTCTATATGAATTGGACGATCTGGCCTATTTGGTCAAATACCTAGAGACAAACTCTCATGTTCCTCTTATAATGGTATTTGTGAACAAGTTGTTGGATAACAGACCTGAAGGTTCTTTTATTGATGCTGGAGACGATATCGATTGTGACCTTGATAGGGAGCTGGAGCTGCTAACTAGGACGATTTTATGGGGTTTTCCTAATCAAACTGTAAGTTATTAAGGAACCATGCATAACACTAAATAGGAGAGCCATTGAATACACTAGCTACACGTAACATGTGAAATGAGTGCATAAGAAACGAACAAGCTAGAATCAACAATATTGGATGAAATTAGATACTATGGTAAAAAGATTCATGCGAATATTTCTACCATACTATCTAATCTATCAGTATATATTTTTACGAATAGGAATTAAGTTTACTATCAACTTAAATAAACATGAACACTTGATTGATTCTAGTAACGAACAAGTTTTCCGCAATCATCGTCCAACAATACCGTCTCTTTCTTTCCAGCTCCAGGATAGTGCTCGTCACCATTCCACTTTTTCTCAACAACTTCATGATCCAACTCGGAACCCCTTGGATCCCTCCACTCCTCCCGGGTTTTATGTTGCGGATATTGGCATTCAGGTTAGTAATGTTCCATCAATAACAATCCAAATCGATGGATCATGGGATAAAGCTACTAACATGGGTGGCATTGCATGGGTGGCTAGTATGAATACCTCGGGTAATCAAGTCCAACAAGGTTATTTTTGTTATGCGCCTTCTGCCATTTTCACGGAAGCCATGGCTTGCCTTAGCGCTGTCTCATGGGCTAGGAACCAACGTCATATGCAGATAAAGGTCTTAACGGATTCACAGGTACTCGTGCAACTGTTGAGATCGAAGACTCCTATGGATATTAGTATCAACTGGACCATTGTTCAAATTCGTAGTCTAGGACATCAGCTTACGTCATGCCAACTGGTCAAGGTCTCGCGTGCACAGGTGGATTCGGCTCATCACATAGCTCGCTGGTGTAGAAGGAATCGTATGGATTCATGTTGATTCTTTTTATTTTGTTTCAATTTTCTAGTGTGTTTTTGTTTTTGCAAGTTCTCTTGATGTCAAAAAAAATAAATTCTTTGTAACAACACTAGCCCCACTCATATTGATTCCGTGTCAAGTCAGTGATACATCTTTCCAAATAAATATTGAATTCAGTTAGGATTATATACAAATCGAGACAACTTTAGATTTGAGCCAATTTAGTGCAGATTCAAATGGTTACATGCTAGGTAATTTTATGTAGTTCAATTTCTAACTATGTCCTTGTCAAAATCATGTTAATAAGTGTTGACTAAGTTTGTCTATTTGGGTTGAGTTTAAAACATGTCATGATGAGGGTTTAGATTATGTTCAGGTCACGCCAATAAATAAGGTTGGGTCACATTCACGTCGAATTATGATGCGACTCTGGATATGTAATAGTTGGTTTTACATGGGTATAAGGTCATGAAGGTATGCTCCAGTCAGTTTAAGAAGGATTGTTCCAATCCTCGAGTTCCATAAATCCAATTATATGAGTATATTCATGTGGATTTATCTATTTGTTTGACTTTCGACAGTTCTATGCAGATTAAATCTTGTTTGAGACAATTAGAAATTTTAAAAATATGATATGAATATATGGCATGGAGAAAAAATTTATATTTATTATATTCAATTTGATGGTAATTCAAGATATAATTAATGATTGGAGAATGATATTTTGTTTATTGATCACAAAATAAGTTGTCAATTGTTAATTTAAATACCTTGAAAACAATTAATCAACAACCTTCTTGCAAAGTATTTAAACCTTGTAAAACAAAGAAAACCTCAAATTCATTAAGGAAATTTGTTATACTTCCTCCATTCTTATTTACTTACAACACTTACCATTTTGAGTTGTTTCAATTTACTTGCAACATTACCTTCTTTGGACATTCTTTCTCTATGTCTCTCCCCTCATCACATGGGTCACATTTTTCTCTCTATCTCTCACTTTCCTCACCTAAATTATTGTGTCTTCTTTTATCAATATAGAGGAATTGGCTAGATCTGGGTTAAACAGGGGTAATAGACCAACTTCGGACGTAAGAGGGCATTCTTAAGTTCACGGAAAGTGGAGGAATGCATAGCCACTTCTTGACAGATTTCATTGGAACTCTTTGGGCTATTTGGAAAACGCGCAATGCTCAAGTCTTTTGACACATTCGAGCGACCGTGGATATCCTTCACCACCATATTGACATGTCTAAACATCAACATTTGGTTTTTTCACAAGAAAATGTGGTGCCCAGCCTGCTCGTTGTTGAGGTTGGCCTTCCCCCGAGCTTCCTCTTTGCGAATTTGGGACATTCCAAGCAAGGCATTCCTGAGGTTACAATTTGTATTGATGGTTTGTGGATTAAGCGCACACAACAGGGAGCGGTAGCTTGGGTGGATCAATTATCAGAGATGTCGAACTCTACCAGCCAAGCTCAACGGTTTATAGCTTCCTCGACAATTCATACTGAAGCCCGAGCATGCCTCCTTGCGGTGACTTGGGCCCGGTCCAGCTCCTTCTCTCGTGTTTTGATTTATACAAACTCGTCGGTTCTTGTTTGCCTTTTGCAGATGCCTCAGGCGCGTGATATATCAATCCATCATACAATCACTGAAAGCAGGGCTATTACTGACTCCTTTGATTGGTGTCGTGTCATCAAGGTTCATCGGAATGCGATTGCACCGGCTCATGAGTTAGCTAAGCTCTGTCGTTTATCTTGCTTTCCATTTCTTTCTTTTTAGTTTGTGTTTCTACTTTTTATTTTTTACGTTTTCCCGGTGTCAAAAAAAAAAAAAAAAATTATGGAGTGATTGATTTAGCATCTTATTTAAGTATTATCTAGGTGGGTAACATTGTCAATATTAAATTATATCTAATCATTTGTATTTTAACTAAACTAGGCTAGATTGACTTTTGCGAAAGTGATAGTCAGTCTCATTGAAATCGATGTCAAGTTGTCTTCAATTAGGACAATGTTGGTCAGCATGATAAAATTTTCAGATTTAAGGTAATGTAGCGTAGGCTAAACATGTCATGTGGGGCTTCAAGTAGTGTCACTAACAGGCTAGATCAACAAGGGCATGATCCGGTTAAGAGTCATCACAAAAGTCATATCAGTAGCACCAAACTACGGGTTCATCTCGGGTCAAGTGCAGGTCATATTCGATTTCTGAAACGTCAATCAATTACGGGTCGGGTCGGGTCTTCTCCTGATCAATAGTAAGTGTGAAATGTCATCTAAGTTGCTCATAATCATGTTGGCATCACAAAATTAGTTTAAAACTCTGCATAGGTTATGGCCATGTAGAGACTCAAAAACCAAAAAGTATGTCAACCAAGAAATTCCTGTTAATGTATTTAGAGAGTAAGATTTTCTCATTAGAATTATTCTATGCACTTAAAATGGGATCCTAGCAGTGAGTTAACAAAAAAGATGAGGTTGTAGTTATTATCCACCAAACCCCTCTACGAAGACTGGAAAGAAAAAAAAAATGTTGTATCCAAAGGATAAGTTTCCAGCTTCTCCTGTCACTACTATATTTCCTGGGGGAAAAAAGCACAGATCCTACTAAGAATTTACAAATCAATCTAACAGACGATCTCCAGTCTCAAAGTTCATCTGCAATTGTAATATATCCCCTTGAGACTGGAGGCTATACTACCTTGACAGGTTTTCCATCTCATTTATAACACGAGTCACGACATTATGGTCATTTTCCAAAATTTGCATTAGTGAATGTAATTCTTCAGGGGTTGCCTTCTTAAATAGTCCCCTGAGAATCGAGTCTGATCCTCCGACATTTGTGTCTTCTGACTTACTATTAGGGTTTCCTCTCGTTTGAAAGCACTGTGAAATCTGTGCAAGGGGCCGAGAGTTCCAATACTCCGCACATACACGGTTTTTGTCTGATGCTTCAATAACCTGTTCAAACAACGGAACAAAACTACAAGTGAGACACTTGGACATTACCTGTGTCCGACCAGCAAGTAACCCAGTCCCGAGTAAGATATATTTATAATCCATCATAAGTAGATGAATCAGAAATAAAAACACCAGGAATTGTTTTAAAAATATTGCAGCAAATGACCTGTCTTTAAGACTTTACTGGTAGTTGACTCAACAGTCAGCACATCCATGTTCAAGATGACAAAGATAAACCGATTGTCATAGTCAGTCCACCAAGATGCTTGTATGGGTAATTTAAGATTTATATACCTGAACAATAGCTGGAGAGGTGAAACCAAACATTTCATGTCCATCCAAGCTGCCAGGTGGCTGCAGAGGGTTGAGCTTCATTTTTCCTAGTTTGTGCTGCTTAGTGATCTCCTGATTAACTCTTTCACGAACCATTTCCCAGCATCTGGTGGGTGATGTGTGTACAAATACTTCATTCGGGGAGTGCTCTAAGAAAACCTAAAAACGTTAACACAGCAACAGCGGAGTAAGACACCACATCTAACAAGAAGTCTTATTTTTTGTCCACCAGAAATGAGCCGAAGCCCAAAAAGTAATGTAGCTAATAAACATTACTCACTCCTTTAATTGATTTTCGCACTTCCTTAATACGGATGTCCTAATTTGTTTTTTATATTTCTTTTATGGTACTAAAACACCTATTTCATTCCCCAAGATAACTATAGGGAACAAATGTCAAAAGATGTTAATCTCTATCTATCCCTAGGAAAGCAATATGCCCACTATCCACCTTTAGATATTTCAACTACCACATGCTGCGCTACCGATATTTGAGCCAAACCCTATATAGCAATAAACAGGAAGGGAAGGAGAGATAATATTGAGATGACAAGACAGGATAATACAATGAGACAGATTAAACAAAACAATTGTCAAATGCTCTTATTTGTGACTTTTATTAAATTAATATATCAAGCATAAACAGAAGCAAAGCTGATTAGTGACAACAATTTGAAAACTGAAATGGAGCACAAAATTCTTCTTTTTCTTGTAAGGTAAAAACATCAAAGTACTTCAAAACATGAAGAACATAGTTTGAGAAGTTGAAAAATGCATATTACCATGAAAAGTGGTCCTCTTGGTCCTCCATCCAGAATTTCTGAGATATAGTTGCACGTGTTTGTGGGATCTGAGATGTTTATATATCTGACACGGCTTTTAAACCCTATAGAAGTAAACATCGTAAGTGATGGGTAAAAACATTTTAGATGTGAGACGGATGTTGAAGACACAAGCAACAAACCTTTGGGAAAGATGGCTCTACTGGTGCTCCACAAATTTCCTGAAATCACAACCCCTAATTCCAGCAGCTCAACGTTACAGGTGATTCTCCGTACAACTTTTGCGATGCGTGGACCTTTCTGCCGAGGATGTTTGTCTACACTACTCTGACTACAAGATGGGCTCCCTGGAAGAGCTCTTACATCATCAAGGACTCTCTGCACAACACTTTCATCCCTAAATTTAATCCCATATCCCACATTTGGAGCACAAGCTGTGTTTTGAAGAAAGCTATCAGGAGTGGAGGCATCTGGATCCCTTTTCTCAATACTGGAACCTATAGAGCCTTGATGACAGGAGAGATTATGTTCATCGGATAGTGCAACTGTTTCACATTTTACATGAGTTTCAATATTTGGGGACGTTGAACAAGACATACAGTCATCTTTATGTCCATCAGAGATCAAATTTAAATTGGCTTCAGCAGCCAAGGCTGCATTAGCTAGATCACAAAGATTCAACTTATGATCAGAACCTTCTTTCTCAGGAACATTGGGACTGTCCTGACACATTGTTCCTTTTCCAGCATCAGAATGCGGTTTATTTGATTGCTCATCCTCATCATCACTAAGGCATATCAGATCGTCTTGCCCATGTGAAGACTTTATATGAAGTTCTAGTACAGTGGACCTCTTATTGCTCGAAGTATCTCTAACATTATATGCGGCAGATGATTCCCCTCCATCTTTGCTCATCTGCGGCATATCATTTTTTCGCTTAATATGGCGGGACAATTTAATCAGCGGGATCTTCGTAGCTTCTAGGGCCAGTACAGCTTCAGGAAACTTCCGCTTTTCCACTGAAGAAAATTTTTCAACACTTGAAGTCAAAACAGTTGGGGTTTTTGCAATGACGTCGTTACTTTTTGAGCTTGCCTTATATGCAATATTTTCTCCCGGATGTTCTGAAGATGCACCACCAGCCCCCACAATTTGTCCATTATCTTTGGATATGCAAGAGCTTAAGGCAAGTCCAAGATCAAGTCTGGCCCATCTGTAAATGGCACTCAATTTGCCTTCCAAAGCATCAACCAAGAGATTTAATTCTGCAATATCATAGCGAAACAGGAAAAATTTCCCATCCCAACCACACGAGCAGAATTGTTTTGCATGATTCAAACATGCAAACCTATCGGGGGAACAACGACAGCCAGCAGCAGACAGATGCAAATCAAAAAAACATATACTGCATTCCCTCTCAGTGGCAGCATCAAAACTATTTTCCATCTTCAGTGCCTTCGAGTACTTGCAAAGAAATTCCCTCCTCACACTCTCTGTGTCAACACGTGCCTGCAAAAAGAGTTGGTAAACAGAGTCATTCAAATTTCGTCATTTGGCCAAAAGAAGCAGAAATATGTTACAAAATGGAGTTTGACTTCATATTCATTTAACATTTAGCAAATTTATATACATCGTGAACAACAGTTCTACACCACGCTTCTCTTCATTGCATAGCAACAAAGATAAAGTTTGAACCAGTAAGCAATAGAAAACATTGACCGAATAAAACTACATCTATCTACTTCTATCTCATAAAATCCCTCACGAATAAATTCAAAAATGACTGAGAATCTTCTGCTCAAAGAGGCGTGTTCTGACAAAAGAAACCCAGCAAAAATTTCAGAAAAGACAAACTAGAATTATTTTTTTTTAAGAAAAAAACCAAGACTCAAAACTACCATTCAGCTGTCAGCTTGACTATCGAATTAGGTTCATGTAATTAGTTAATCCAGGGTCAACTTTCAGCCCTGGTCCACATTCTATGTTTACTGAAATTCACTTGTAAAACCAGTCTATAAAACTTCCTTTACCCCAAATCATAGAGCATCTAACCATATCCAATCCTAACATATCAAAGACTCAAATTTCCTATATACTGAGATTGAGTTTCCATACTGCAGTACTTATCTATTCGCCAAATTCTATAATGCATCCATCGTTGCAACACTGCTCATCTTCAAACCTTCTGAATGCTTTAGCAACATTGCAAAGACAAAGGAGTAACCACCATTTCTCGCCCGCGCACCCACTGCAGGACCCCCCAATCAAAAGGACACAGCAAGGTGAAAAAGCTGAGGAGCAGGTCATCGATAGTCAGCTGAGAACCTCAGCAGCATCATACAATGTACCCACTCCCCAGCATAGGAGGGAGAAGCAGTAGGGAAGCACATCCAATAATATAGTCAGCAATTACCACTGCCATGCATAACTTTCAATTCTATGAGGAAGTAATAGATGCATAACATACCCTGAGGGATTTTGCTAAGATACCATCCCTTCCACAGACTTCCTTCCATCTCAGGTTATCCATGGTATTCTTCCGAAGTAAATTAAGTTCCCAATTAGCTTTTACCGCTTCTCTAGCTGCCCCAAGCAACAATTTATCATGAGAAATAGTTGTTTTTCGCTGCTGCTCACGATAAAGCTCCACAGCATTCTGTCCATGAGGAAGCCAATCAATAGGAGCTACATTCACTGCCTCCGCACAGTTGAAACCACAATTGAATCCAGCATGATATGCCCGAGGAAAAGTCAAGACAAACTCTCCTGGATTCTGCACACAGCGGTAGACAGGCACACCTGCAGATTTTAAGATTGATGGAGAAAGTTGGGTAACCTGCATAGAATTTTACAAACACAAACATGTCAACATAGAAACCACATAAGGACTATATATTCAACTTGGAGTGTGTAAATAAGTAAGATGCTATGCAGCCAATAATCCTCTTTATAACAGTAAAAGAGCCAAGTAGCACCTCTGTATTATACTTTATAAATAATTTGAATATAGTATGCAATGTCATAGCCTCACATGTGAATGTTGGGACTCCCCTTGACGATTATTGTCAGTCATATAGAATGATTAGCAGAGTCAGAAAAGAAGGTAAATATTTGTTATGAAACTGCACACTAATTTTTCTAGAGGAAAATAAATTATAAATAATACTAAGATATATTAATTATGCGTGCACATATATAGCTCCATTCCCCCCAAGAGCATCTAAAATAGACATAATAACTCACCAGCTTATGGAGGAGGTCAGGCTGCTCATCAAACAGATCAGGCAAATGTTTCTTCATTGCTCCTTCCAGCTTAATGGCATCACTTCCAGGGACACCATACCACATTTTTGGAGCACCAAAATGCATGTAATTCAGCGAATACAAATGATGATCTTCAACATGCTGCTTGGACAATAGGAGAAAACAGAATCAGCTATAAATGTCTCAAAAAGGCTATATACGATAAGTCATGCTGTAAAAAGCTACTCGATCAGGTTCATGTGGAAGATGTACAAGACATGACATACTACCTTAAATTTGCAACATAAACAACACCCATAACTTTTTTTAATTTCGCATTCATGGTAAATCTAGCCTAACTTTCTCTACTCCAACATGGTATCAAATCACTCTTGCCAATTACACCTCTAGATAACCTTCATAAAAATACAATTTATCCCTCACCCCAAACCTCAAAAAGAAAAAGAAAAGAAATTTTATTCTTCTAATACAAGACTCTTGCCAATTACACCTCTAGATAACCTTCATAAAAATACAATTTATCCCTCACCCCAAACCTCAAAAAGAAAAAGAAAAGAAATTTTATTCTTCTAATACAAGACATCCGTTTTAAAAATTGACAAAATACCATCCAACTACAAATTTCTGCACTCCAGAAAAACATATCCATGGATGCTGATATAAACAGAGGCATCATTATGAACATACCCAGCAAAACGAGGAAAAGCACATTCCCACATACAACCACGGCACTTGAACACCTGATATATCTGCATTTTCATAGGAAAGAACGGATCCTGCAAGCCTAGGTAAATTGTTCAAATTCCACCCCGATTTCACATATTCCTCATCAGACGCTGAACACTGATCAGAGGATTTAGGGAAGCCACTGCCAAAAACTCCAGTTTCTAGATCAGCACCATAAAGAACCTACAAATATATTCCAGTAACGAAGTACAGTTAGTGCATGAAAAAGAGCATAAAAAAACCCCCCTCCCCAATCTTTCATTTTTGGTGGGGAAATAGGGAGTAGGGGTTAATATCACAAGTGAGCTCAAAATATCATCTCACCTCAATTTCTTCAGTAGGCTTCTCAACCACTCGCCAGTATTCACCCTCTATATTATCAACTGATGGCTCGCAAATATCAGTATATTTGCCCATTTCGGTACCTGAATCTGTACAAATGTCACTCCTAAAATACTGGAGTTTAAAAGCATCGGCATATCTCTGAAATTCTTCTAAAGTGAATTCAGGACCAGGTTCAAAACCAAATCCAGCTTCCCCTTGATCCATGGTCTTCCCAGTCCCACATTCTACACCCATTCTTGAGCATCTTCTCCTTTTCTTCCTGGCATGATTATGGACCTTTGACTGTTTTCTCGACACATCACGATTCTGCAGTTTATCAACTCTCTGTACACGGGTCACAAGTTTGGCCTTTTCCCATATATCCTTCTTTTTTAAGGGGCAGGGAGGTTTCCATGTAGAAGGAGGAATAATACGGCAAATTCCATATGCTTCAGCTTTTGGGCGTATCTTCTCTATATACCTTATTGTATCTCTAAATTCCTGCGCATCATAGCATCAAACGTTCAAGCTAGGATATAAGGTCCCAGAAAATATGAAAGTAAAGGACATAGAGATGAGATAAATATTCGCAATGAAGATACCTCTTCACTTGGATAAAAAACGGGCACCGCCTCAAGGTCAGCCCTACAAGCAGCTTCAGGACGCCAATTTGCAACAACCTGTAACAGAAATGTAATTTAATTAATCTTCCGTAGAAGTTAAAAAGACTTGAGAACTTGAGACATTTAAACCAACAAAATACAGCAGCCAATTGAACCTACCTTTCTGCAACTTTATGGATTTTTTACTGCTGAGAAAAAAGTAGAATACATTCTCGATTTCTCTCATAATAACCAAACTATACAATTACTAAAATTAGCATCTGCACAAAGATGCAGTAATGAAGACAAAAGCTTAAACAGACCTAGCCAAAACCAACCTTTTGGCAATTTTGACACTCACTGCAGCCACGGATGACCCCTTTTGGAAGGCCAGGCGTTGTCGGGAAGTTCTGCACAGAGAAGTGAGCAGCAAATCAGAAACGCAAAACCACAGTGATGGTCAGAAATCACATACCCACAAAACAGTGCATACAGAGAGCAGGGAATGTCACCTGATCAAGCTGCTCACAATCAGACTCTTCATCAGAACATTGATTGTAACGGCCATAATTGATAGATGGTTTACGCCTCAACAACCTAGAAATCTTTCCCCCACCACCAAGCCCAGCCTCAGATTTTACAGGACTAGGTTCTTGACGAGAAAGATTTGAAGAAACTGAGCAGCAGGGTTCACTGTCAGCAATTTCCACCTTCTTCAATTTGAAAGACGAGAAAGACTCAAAACCAGGTGGAACTGCTAGAAAATCAAGATCCTCTTCTTTCACACAAGCTCTAAGAAACTCTGTCCCCATAACTAGCTGCAGAAATTAATCACAGAAAAATGATTCGAGTCACTAAACATTCCCCTGGAAATCATACAACAACAATGAAATGAAGAAAACCACATATAATTTGCAGAAAAAATCAAACAGCTTGTCAAAGTCCAATAGCAAACCCTTAAAATAAGGGAAAAATAAGTACAGGTATCTGCACCAAAGAGAGGTAAGGAAAAAACAAGACCAGCAAGGTTGTCAAAGCAAAGATTACATCAAATGTCAGAATCTCTACCATCAATGGCAAAAGAGTCGGAAATTTGTTCTAGGTACACAAATCATTGTTCCACGAAGATAAATCTAGCCACAAACCCTTCTTCAATTTCCTAATACAAGGTGAAACATGAGAATATCGTGATACTCAGAGGTTTCTGCAGATTGACATATAAGACTAACATATGGCTCCAATAAGACCTAACATTCCCAGATATGAGATATCATAAAAGTTCCAACTTATAGATCTTCTGACATATCGGTAAAAAAGATAAAAACTGAGTAACCCAAAAACTATCACTTAGTAAGGCATCAGGAACCAGCAAAAAGGATTCTTCAGACAGAAATCAGTAACAGAAAGCATACATCAAAATCTGTTCACCTAATCACTCGAAATAAAACTGATCTTCGGAATCCTAGCGACTCAATGTGTCCTAAATCACTGCTGATGAATTAAAGTTGATCATCTATTTGGTTTGTAGCAGCAATTTTTTATGCAGAGTACACAAAATAGAGATTATCAAACAGCCAGATCCTTCTTAATTTACTAAATCTGGAATACCAGATCAGAAATCATATTTAATATATACCATATTCTGAAATCTGAATACACCCAAAAATCTGTATCAATAATAGATCATCCATTCCAACACTGCATGTATTAACATAAATTATGATTCTAAACACCTTTTAAACAAAATTATTCATATAACCCATGACTGCATGTATTCACAGAACAAGGGCAAATTTATATCAGATTAATTAACGGACTTACATAATCTTGATCTAACTATCTGAATCTCAGGTTTGACCAAGCCAAGCTGAAACACTGCATTGACCACAACCCAGATTTTGACAGATCCAAACAAAATTTGATGTACCCAGAATCAAAAACTTCAGTCTCAGTAAATCCCTTAAAATTATAAATAAAATAAACTAATAAAATTTTATCAGGAAAAATCAGAAGAAAGACACGAAATTGTCAGATCTAACCCTAACCCAAAACAGTAGAGTATCTACCCAGAAAACCCAGCAAATCCTTATCAGAAAAAATAACCCCTTAAATTGCAAAAGCTTTAAACAAGGAAAAATAAAAAGAATATGGATCAAATTTGGGATGATTTTTTTTGAAAAAGGTAAAAAAATAAAACAGGAGAGAGAAAATCACAGTTCAGACACGGTTAGGATAAGGGCAATTCTGGAATTAAAATATTATTGGGTTCTATGATGTGGCTTTGTATGTGTTGAAGAATTAGGCAAAAATATTTCTATTAGAAATATAAATGTTATTGTTACAAACCCTAGAAACCCAAAATAATTTGCCACCCACTTTCTTCAAAGTCTGGTCAAAAAAAAAAAAAAAAGAGAAATAAATTCCGTGTGCACTTTTGATTAGAAGAACACGGAACTTGTTTGGCTAATTTATCTCCTCAGAAAGCAACAAAATCAAAGTGGGTTTAGGATTTTTAATTTAATTTAAGTAGTATTTTAATTTATCTTATAAGGGTAAAAATAAACTAGATTAATAATTATTGCAAACCCTAAATTAAATTAGTCCGCTAGATAAGAAGGAAAGAATTTTGGGGCAGTCAAAAAGTATATATAACACAAGCATATAGAATAATATTATATAGTATAGTTCTAATCTAATTTGGTTATGGCCTTTTGGGGGAAAAAAGAAAATAAATAAAGTATTTTATTTCTAGATGTTTGTTAAAAAAAAGGTTTTATTTTAAAGAAAGTGATAATCTCGTGAGAAATTAGATGTGTGAGAGAGGAGGTTTTTAGAGAGAGGGGGAGGAGAGAAAGAGAGAGAGGTGTGTGAAGCTGTGGACTTGAATGGGTTTTTTTCCAATTATGCATAGTCCACGTGAGAGGAGTTAAACAAGCAACGGTAGTGAAAGGAGGTTTTGGGAAAAATTCGAAGTTTGAATTTATATAAGAAGTTTTGACTAGTCTTTATTTAATTTGAGTGTTTGTATACGAGAGGATTGAAATAGTTGATTGCACCTAAAAAGCTCTTTTTAAAAAAGTTTGGAGGATCAGTTCTTTTATATTAGAGGTTAGGAAATGAGTGAGCTAAATCCAAATAAGTGATTGTTTGGTTGACAGGAATTTATGTAGGCAATTAAAATTCCCATAATTTTCTCATTTGAGAAATTGTTTGGTTGACAGGAAGTTGAAAAAATGAGTTCAATGGAAATTCCTTGAAAAATTGAAATTCCCACAAAATGTGGGAATTTAATTATCCACTCCCCCCTTGGTCAATCAGAATTCCCACATAAATTGCAAATTCCTTAATGTCAACCAAACAAATTTAGGCCATTTCCTAGGAATTACATAAGGAAAGTAATTTCCTAGGAAATGAAACTTCCTACAGGAATTAAATTCCCATGTATACCAAACGAACACTTATATAAAGGAAGAACTTTCCTTGACCATATCATAATTAAGAATAATATAATTTTTGTACCATTGGAGAGCGCTCAAAATATGTTTCAAAATAAGATTCATTTACAGTATAGTTTTACAACTTATGGAAATATATTATCTTTCAAAATCTTAGTTTTTCTCAACTGAACCGAAATTATTACTGAACAAAATTCATTAAAAAACCTTGTTGTTACAAGAAAAATAAAGTTCTATAGCGATAAAGTTACAAAGGTATTAGAGTTTTGGATGATAAAAATTTAGAGTTTGATTAAAAAAAAAAATCTTAGAATATTATCGAAAGTGCCACCTAAGCATGATATGTCATTATTTTAAATTTGCTTTTTTTTAAAAAAAAAAATAGAGTTCTGAATAGATATAACTACATGCAAGGAGCTTTAGATAAGTGAAGATTAGAGTTTGGTTTTGAATAAACAACCTAAATTATTATATTATGTAAATTTAATATAACTTTTGCTACCTAATTTGGAATATTATAATTTTTATACGATTAGAGAGCGCTCGATATATGCTTCGAAATCAGATCCATTCACAATATAGTTGTTCAATTTATAATATATTTTTTTAGATGAATGATAACGTATAATTTATTCTTTATCTTAGATACATATAAAAATAACTATAAGAATTACGTATTATATGTAATTATAACTTTTGTGTATTATAGAATCAAACAAAATATGTCTTTCAAAGTCATATTTCTAAAAAGTAAGTTATATAAAGAAAAAAAAATAGAGTTTTGAATCGATATAAGTATATATCTACTCCCTCCGTCTTTAATTACTTGCAAAATTGGTGTGGGAACACCTATGTTAAATGAGAAAAAGGTAGCATATACCATAACTTTATGGAAAAATTATGGAGGTTATAGGTAGGAAGATGACAAAAATAAAGGAAAATATTGGTGCTTATTTGCATTGTGGGTCATGGTTATATAATTAAAAAATGTAGCAATTAAAAAAAGACATCCATTAATGGTAAATGTAGCAAGTAAAAAAAGACAAAAGGAGTATAATTTTGGATGGTGAAAGAGTTAAAGTTTAATCTTGACTAAACAGCCTAAAAAATTTATACAATTTAAATTAAGTATAATTTTTACTAAATTGTTCGAAAAAATATAACTTTCATACCATTGGAACTTGCTTACAACTACAAAAAAAATTAGATGAATGCATTATTGTTAATACGGTTTTTTCACCATATACCCCTGACAAATTTTTTTTTGCACCATATACCCTTTCGAGTTTCCAAATTCACCATATACCCCTAACGTTTTAAAAAATACATTAACCTACCCTTAATGACTAACGGCGTTAACGTCCGTTAGTCATTAACCCCCTAATTCCCCCTTAACACTAACCCTATAGCCTAATTAACCCTAAACCCTACCCTAATCCCCCTTTAACCCTAATCAACCCTAAACCCTAACCACCCCACCCCCACCCCACCCCCACCCCACCACATTCGCAACGCTCCCTTCCCGGCATACCCAGCCCTCCTCCCACTCCCTCTTCCCCCCCCCGCCCCCCCCTCCCCTTCCCCAACCCCACGCAACCCCACCCCACTCGGCCCCTCCCCCCTTCCCCCCCCCGCAGCCCCCCCCCCTTCCCCAACCCCCCGCAGCCCCTCCCCTTCCCCTACTTGTCGAATCTCGAACCCCAAATCAATCATGAATCTCGAACCCCCGTTGTCGAATTCTATGGGATTTTCGAATTCATATGGGGTTGCAGATCTCTTGATTTTTCGAATTCTACGGGGTTGCAGAGCTCTTGATTTTTCAAGCAGATTTTCATGGATCTGCAGCCAAACATTGAGGTCGGGTTTGAAGGGGCTTCGTGGGTGCACGAAGGGAAACGGCCGAACTCGATGGCGGGATTGGCGGGCGAAGAGAGAGAGGGTGGGTTTACGTGTGGTGTGCGGCGGGATTCGAAGGGTGGGGGGGATGGTTGTTGGGGCTGCGGGATTCGAGGGGCGGGGGAGGGGAGGGGGGTTCGCGACAGCAGGGGAGGGGGAGGGGGGTCAGCGAGGAAGGAAAGGGGCGACTGCGGGTGGGGAGGAGGGGGCTTCGGGGATGTGGTGGGGAGGGGGTGGTGGGGAAGTGGATGGAGGGTTGGGGGGAGGGGTGGGGGTGTTAAGTGTTAGGGTTAGGGTTAGGGTTAGGGTTAGGATGTTATATTAAGGTTAGGGTTAGGGGGTAGATTTAGGTTAGTTAGTTAGGGTTAGAGGGGGATTAGGGGTTAATGACTAACGAAAGTCTAACACCGTTAGTCAAAAGGGTAGTTTGATGTATTTTTTCAAACGTGAGGGGTATATGGTGAATTTGAAAAGTTGAAAGGGTATATGGTGCAAAAAAAAATTAGTCAGGGGTATATGGTGAAAAAACCGTTGTTAATATAATAAGAAGTACTCCATGAATTATGATAAGAATATAAGAGTTTTAGACTTATTAAGAGAAATTAGAGTCTGATTTTCTATAAATTATCTAAAAATCAATAATACAATTGAGTATTATAACTTTTGCTACATACTACAAACAAATACACAATCTCATTATAATTGAATATAGTTTGAGATTTGCATTAAAATGATAATCATTAATTAAGAATATAATATAAAATATATCTCTCAATAGATATATAATTTATCTTATTTATAATTACACAGTTTTGACATTAATATAATCAAGTTTTTTCACCAATTACCCCTCTGTTATTTCAAAATTCATGGGGTGCCTCTGTTGTTTAAAAAATACACCAGGTAACCTTACTATTTCAACAAAATGCACGAAATACCCTTAATCACTAACGGTTTCAAGTTTCCGTTAGTCACTAACCCTAATTAAGCCCTATAACCCTAATTAAGCCCTTTAACCCTAACCCCAAAACCCTAACCCTAACCCCCTAACACCTAACCCCCACCCCAAACCCTAACCCTAACCACCCAACCACCCCTTCCCCCACCCCTCTCTTCCCTCCCAACCCCTCCCCCACCCCGCAAACCCCTCCCCCTCCCCAGCCCCGCAAAACCCACATGAAAATCCTTATAAATCCCATAAAACCCACCTCTAACCCCTTATGAATTCCGCAACTTTTTGAGGATATTCGCGCACATGTGAGTCACTTTCTCGAGCTTCTTCCGCAGTTAGTTTCATCGCGAGTTTGGGGGAGGATTTCGGGTGGGTTTTCATGGAATTTATAAGGGGTTTTTAGGCGGGTTTAGCGGGGCAAAGAGGGAGGGGGAGGGGGTTGCGGGGATGCGGGGGAGGGGGGATGGGGGGCTGTAGGGGTGGGGGGAGAGGGTGGGAGGGCAGAGGGGGGATGTGGTGGTTGGGTGGTTAGGGTTTTGGGAGGAGGTTAGTGTAACGCCCCGACCACCTATTACCATATAAGACGACCTAATTAGCAGCGGAACACTTATTTGGTCAAGGCATTAGTGCCGCACCTTCGGTTAGGGAGGTACAAGGCTACAGTTATAACACATATTTAAAACTTTATGAGACATAATAGAGCTAACTTAAACAACTTATAATATATATTAAAGCATCTAACGTTAACATTACATGATATAGTAGTGTTAACTCATATTAAAATATATTGTCTTACATTTTAGTTAAGTTAACCTTACAAGTTAATAGCATTACTACTAGATGATATTATAAGGTGGTAATCCTGGCCACTACGCAGTACCATCGTCCCCAGCAGCACCTAAAACATAAATACAAAACGTTATGAGTCGAGGCTCAGTAACAAGCTACTCTAGCAACGTAAATGCATTTCAATTCATTTTATTTGCAAACAGTGGGACGGAATAATTCAAACATTTAAGAAAACAACATTCATTCAGTTCTACTTTAATAAACCATAATTCCATCAGTTTTTACTCAGGTTGCTGTACATCAGTCAGTGTGGGGACGTCTACCAGGCCAGTATGTGTATGCACCACTGTGCAAGGGCCTTGACCCCGGGCATTAACCTACACCAGTAAACAGTAGTGTGCCAGTGCCCCAGTAAACAGTAACGGTACGTGCACGACCTTCAGTCAGTCAGTGGATACAACCAACCAATTCTTTCACTGTAATTTATCATGTTACGTTTCTTGAACAGTGATCAGTATACCTCAGTAATTCAGTAATTTTCAGTAATATCTTATAACCAGTATCCTTTTTAGTGATTAGTGATTATCATATATCATCTTTATAAAATCATATAAATTTCAGGATACATGTAACACCCCGTATTTTTATACCTGTTTAGTAATTGTTTATATTATTTTAGTTTTTTTAAAAAAAATTATTTTATTAAATATATTTTATTTCTCTCATGTTGACTTTACATCAAAAGGAGTCAAAAACTAATTCCTAGAATTACTAGGTTTACTATCTAACCTATCACTATATCTCTAGTATAAGGAGAGAGAAAGTGTTCAAATTAGAAAAAAAAAAAAAAAAAAACAAAGAAAGCAAAAGAAAGAAAGTAGTGTGGTACAACATTCTTGCTCCTCCATATCTCACGGCCAACGTATTCCAATTTCTCCAAATTCTTGCCTCCATCAAATTAAAGCTACAAAATTTCCATACTCCAACAATCATTCATCCATCTCTACATCTCTCAGTTTTGTGGGTGTCTCGAAAAGGAAAAAAAAAAGGTGGGTTTTATGTTTGTGATTTTCGGGTCGATAGTCGGATCGAACCAGGAGCTTGCTGGGTCCTTTTTGGAGTAATTTCACTCTTATTACTTCCCCCTAATCAAGTAAGATTCTTTGTCATGTTTTAATTTCAGTTTTGGCTTAATTTTGAATTGGGATTTTGTTAGATTAAGATTCTTGAAAAAAATTAAATTGGGGGAAAAATCTTGTTATACGAAATTTGTGTGTTGATTCATGTTTGATGTTTAGTTTTATATGGGTATCAGATTTTCGAGAATAGCTTGCAAAATTATGATTATTGTGATTCATTCTAAAATTCTTGTTGTGTTGTACTTGTGATTAGTTATGGCTAGCGTTTATTTTAAGCAAATGAATGATGTTAGTTTGATGGAGTTTGCACGGTAAAAACAATGTTTAAGGTTATAACGTTTGCTTCCTTCTATGATAAAAAGTAAAGATGTTTTCTTTTGTTAATATAATCAAATTACCTTAGTTTTAGTTGCTGGCTTTGTCGAAATATTGTCGTATGGTTGAATGTCATGATCTACTGTAGTATTGTTTCATAGTTGATTATATAAAAGAAAAAAAAAACTTTAAGAAGATTGGTGTATGTGTGTGCTGTTGTTGTTGCGTGGACATGGTGTGTTGTTGTTATGTTGTGGTATGGTGGTGGTGGTGTGTTGTTGTGGTATGGTTGTGGTGTTGTGTTGTGTTGTGTTGTGTTGTGTTGTTATACTAGTATGTGGTTGTGTTCTTTTGACTTGGTTGAGTCGTTTAAAAAAAAAGTTAATTATATCCTATTAACTAGGTTATGTTATTTATAGGCGAATTATGTGAAGTATAGTCAAGTGACTTATACTATATTATTATATTGTAGATTGCGGGTTCGTAGAGGAACCTTTCTGACTTGAGATTGAGATTTATTGATTGTGGTTGCTGATAAGGTAAGATTTCTTACTTTGCTTGTACAGATGAGTTCAGAAATGTTTTCACATTGTTTGGAAATTTATTTTAACAATGAGATCGTTTTATGAAGTTCATACTTTGAGGTTTAAATTATTCTCGATATTTATATCGAAAAAGGTTATGAGATTATTTATGAGATTTATATTAAAAAGGAGGAAGTTCCTCATTGTTACCAAGTTTAATGAAAATGTGGGGTTGCCGGTAAGCGGTATTCCTCAAGTATGGAAGTATGTTGAGTTAACAGTGTCTCAACCGTTTATTTAGTAGTTGGGAGTATATTGATCAATACTCTTGCCATTTGTCTTCCTTCTTGGTACGTTATCATGTTAGGGGTATGCATACTAGGGACTTTGGTGTTTACCTTATCTAGTGAGCCTAGCTAGCTCATTGGATTTTTAGTACTTCCTACTCACAGATTACGAAAAGTTATATTTTAAAGTTTTACAGAATGGTTCAGAAAGAAAGAAAGATTGGACCTGAGGTTGTTAGAAAATTAATATATTATATATAATCTGTACAACTTGTAAATGAATTTGTAAGATATTCCTATATATCTTACCTGCACATTTGAATAGTTTTGTTTTATTACAGTATTAAATCTTGCTCAGCCTTTGGCTGATATTACAGTGTTTGATGTGCAGGGACTTGAAGATAGTTAGCTCCGGTTGGGTTAAAGAGTGCGTTGGATCTCTTTCGATTTAATAAGACTTTAAAAAGACTTCCGCTGTTATTTATTTGACTATAAGATTTATATTCTGGTTTGTAATAATTAATTTACATTCTATTTAGTTGGTCTGTAATAATTATTTAAAACTTATTATTTATTATTTTAATTAGAACCATTAGCCTTGTGGTTATTATTACTAATTATCGCGGCGTAGCACCTCTGGATTTCCGAGTTTATTTATATTAAGTTGTTTTTAGAAATATTGGAAATTCAGGGTTGTTACAGTTGGTATCAGAGCTAGGTTACTAAGACTTCTTTAAGATGACCTTAAACAAGAATAGGTAAATAAATTATTAAAATTGAAAAGCCTTTGTGAGGAAGTGATATGGGAAGAGAAGGAATTAAATTATTACTTTGTGTTGATGATATATATACTTCACATTTGATTTGGTTGCTTGATTTATCGGAGTTTAGAAACTAGTAAAATTATAAATTATTTGAGTTCTTGCATTTAATTTATTATTTGGCAAGGGTGAATCATTTTTGGTTTATCTTTGTTTCTATTGTGCTTTTAAGATGATGCGTAGACATGTGCGTGCTCGAAACTCAAGTTCGAATCGTATGATGCGTGAGATAGCTCAATCCACTCGAGCCTTAACTGATGCTATGGAGAAATTTGTTGAGGCTCAAGCTACTGCCCTTAATACTCCTGTTACTCCTGTTTCTGGTAATGTTAGTTCCAAAACTGCTGTGATTTCTAAGGCAATTGACCAGAAGAAACCTTCTTCTTTTGATGGTAAGGGTGACCCTACCAAGATGGAGAACTGGATTAGAGAATTTGACAAAATCTTTACCACTCTCCAAGTCCCTGATGAGATGAGGGTTGATGCTGCTGCCTATTATCTGGTTGAGGATGCTGATATTTGGTGGACTCACAATAAGTTTGATCTGACTACTAAGGTGACTGTGGATGAGGAAGGAGAAGACCTCATGGAGGAGAGAGAGTTTGGTTGGACTGAGTTCAAGAAGGCGATTCGTGACGAGTTCTTTCCAGCCCATATGAGGAAGAGGAAGAGGACGGAGTTTAATGATCTCGTGCAGGGAGATATGACTGTTCATGAGTTCTATGTGAAATTTCAGGAGTTGGCTCGTTTTGCTAAGGGGTTAGTTCCTGATGAGCAGGAGAGAGCGGTGAAATTCGAGGAGAAGTTAGATCCCAATCTTCATTCTAGGATGGAAGCTGGTGAGTATACTACCGTGAAGGAGGTGTACACTCGTGCTTGTAACGCTGAGAGGATTAAGGAGAAGAGGCAAGCTGCAAAGAAGTTGAAATCCACTCCAGCAGGGTCTACTCAGGCGACTGAAAAGGGTGATACATCTGGTTCCACTGGTTACAACAAAGGTAGAGGGGGTTTCACTAAAAATCGAAACTTTGGGAACCGTGATTCTGGTGGTAATTACATCAAGGGAGGTTCCAGTCAGCAGTCTTCCAAGGATAATCAGTATTCCACTCCTTCGCGCAGCCAGCCCCAAAGTCAGAGCCAGAGGACTGATCGGATTTTCTACTGCAAACGTTGTAGTGAGAACCACCCTGGCAAGGATTGTGATGGTAATTTGGTGGAGTGTAATCACTGTGGGAGGAAGGGGCATCGTGCTTATGAATGTTTTACTAACCCAAGATCTAGGAACTTCAGGCCTGAGATGAGTTCGAGGAATGGGGCACAAGCAGATAAGAGACCCCAAAATGGAAACAACAGTCGTCCTGCTCCTTCTACTCCAGGGAATGCTGCACCTAATCGCAATGGAGGGACTGCTAATGCTACTCAGGCACACAGAGGTGATGTGAGGAGGAACACTGGGCAGGTTCATGTGATGAACCAGACTGAGGCAAACACTAAAGGCAACGTGGTCACCGGTACTTTTTCTATTCATTCGATGTCTGTTTATGTGCTATTTGATTCTGGTGCTTCTCATTCTTTTGTGTCTGAACCTCTTGTGAAAAAGTTAGGGTTAGAGAACTCTAGAATTTGTGATGTAGACATCTCTATTCCTTCTGGTGTGATTATAACTTGTAATAATTTGTATCCAGATTTCCCTATTATGTGTGGTAGTACCACCCTAGTAGCTGATTTGATAGCTTTTCCCTTGCATGATTTTGATGTAATTCTAGGGATGGATTGGCTTAGTAAGCATAAAGCCAAGATAGATTGTGAGAAACAAAAGGTGCCTGGAATTGGTCCTAGTGGAGTCCATGAGTTTTATAGAGGGTCTTCTTTGAAAATCATTTCTGCCTTGACTTTGAAATCCTATTTGAGGAAGGGATGTCCTATGTACTTGTGCCATGTTCATGACACTAGTAAGGAAGAGCCACGTGTTGAAGATGTTCGAATTGCTAATGAGTTTGTAGATGTTTTTCCTGACGATATTCCCGGCATGCCTCCGAGACGTGATGTTGAGTTCAGTGTTGACTTGATGCCTAGAACTGGACCTATTTCTAAGCCTCCTTATAGAATGGCGCCTGCTGAAATGAAAGAGCTTAAGGCTCAGTTAGAAGAGTTGCTTGATAAGGGGTACATTCGACCTAGTGTATCTCCATGGGGTGCTCCTGTTTTGTTTGTGAAAAAAAAGGATGGGAGTCTCCGTCTGTGTATTGATTACAGAGAGCTCAACAATGTTACAGTGAAAAACAAGTACCCCTTGCCAAGAATAGATGATCTGTTCGATCAGTTGGTGGGAGCTGGAGTTTTCTCTAAGATTGATCTGAGATCTGGATACCATCAACTCCGTATTGCAGAGAATGATATTCCTAAGACAGCTTTCAGAACTCGCTATGGGCACTATGAGTTTACTGTTATGCCCTTTGGGTTGACTAATGCTCCAGCAGTGTTCATGGACTTGATGAATCGAGTCTTCAGGCCGTACCTGGATAAGTTTGTGGTGGTGTTCATAGATGATATACTGATTTATTCAAAGGATGCCAGTGAGCATGAAGAGCATCTTCGCACTATTCTGCAGGTCCTGAGGGAGAATAAGTTGTATGCTACGTTCTCCAAGTGTGAATTCTGGCTAAAGAAAGTTGCTTTTCTTGGTCATATCATTTCTAGAGAGGGCGTCTCAGTTGATCCATCAAAGATCCAAGCTGTTTCAGAGTGGCCTACTCCAAAGAGTGTGACCGAGATTCGCAGTTTCCTTGGCTTGGGGGGTTATTATAGGAGGTTTGTGAAGGACTTCTCGAAAATAGCTCGGTCGTTGACTGCATTGATGAGGAAGGATACTAAGTATTGTTGGGATGATGATTGTGAGAAGGCATTCCAGATCTTAAAGCAGCGTCTCACCACAGCTCCTGTGTTGACTTTACCTGATGGAAACCTCGAGTACGAAGTGTTCACGGATGCTTCGAAGAATGGTCTTGGTTGTGTGCTTATGCAGGATAAAAAGGTTGTTGCTTACGCTTCTAGGCAACTGAAGAACCATGAGTTGAATTATCCGATGCATGATCTAGAGTTGGCAGCTGTTGTTTTTGCACTCAAGATCTGGCGTCATTATCTGCTTGGCACATCATTCAAGATATTTTCGGACCACAAGAGTCTAAAATACATCTTCACTCAGAGAGAGCTGAACATGAGACAGAGGAGATGGTTAGAACTGATCAAGGATTATGATATGGAGATTCAGTACCATGAGGGTAAGGCCAATGTTGTTGCAGATGCACTTAGTACGAAATCCTCTCACTGTTTGCAAACCATGCGTTCGAGGAATCGTCTTCGAGAGGAGTTTCAGAATCTTGATGTAGAGATAGTGCAATTGGGAGCTCAACTTAGCTCTCTTATGATTCAGTCCACTTTGTATGATGAGATCAAAAAAGCACAAGTACAGGATAAGTTCTTAAAGGACAAGCAAGCTAATGAGCCTGTCAATTTCACAGTGGTTGAGGATGGTAGCGTGAGATGTAAGGGGAGATGGTGTGTTCCTAATGTTCCTGAGTTGAAGGAAAAGATCTTAGAAGAAGCTCATTCATCGCAGTATTCAGTTCATCCTGGAGGGGATAAGATGTACAAGGATCTAAAGTAGGCTTTTTGGTGGCCGCATATGAAGACTGATGTTGCTAAGTATGTATCGAGATGCTTGACTTGTCAGAAGGTCAAGAGTGAGCACAAGAGGCCTCAGGGGATGATTCAGCCTTTAGAGGTTCCTGCATGGAAATGGGATTCAATCTCAATGGATTTTGTTTGTGGACTTCCGAGAACACCAAAGGGGAATAATGATTTGGGTTATTGTGGATCGTCTTACCAAGTCTGCTCATTTTGTTCCCATGAAGGATACTTGGAAGCATGAGCGATTGGCTACTGCTTACAGAGAGCATGTGATTAGACTTCATGGTGTTCCGAGCGATATTGTTTCAGATAGGGATCGCAGATTCTTGTCTAACTTTTGGCAGAAGCTTCAGGAAGCTTTGGGGACTAAATTGAAGATGAGTACATCTTTTCATCCTGCTACAGATGGCCAGACGGAGCGCACTATTCAAACGCTGGAGGATATGTTGAGGGCTTATGCCTTAGAGTTCCAAGGCTCTTGGGAGGATAAGATTGATTTAATAGAGTTCTCATATAATAACAGCTACCATTCTACCATTCAGATGGCACCATTTGAAGCCTTGTATGGTCGGCGTTGTCGTACTCCTTTGTGTTGGAGTGATATAGGCGAGTCTGTTGTGATTGGTCCAGAGATGATTCAGGAGACCGTTGAGCAGGTAAAGCTCATCCAGCAGAAAATGAAGGCGGCACAGGATAGACAGAAGAGTTATGGTGATAAGCATCGTCGCCATGAGGAGTTTCAGGTAGGAGAGAAGGTGTTGCTTAGGGTTTCTCCTATGAAAGGAGTGATGAGATTTGGGAAGAAGGGAAAGTTGAGCCCTAAGTTCATTGGCCCGTACGAGATTTTGGAGAGAATAAGAGAGGTGGCTTATAGATTGGCGTTGCCGCCAGGCGTTGATCGTGCGCATAACGTGTTCCATGTTTCTCAGTTGCGGCGATACATTAATGACCCTTCGCATGTGCTACAGCCAGAGTCTCTCCAGTTAGATGATAACATGTCTTATGAGGAGTTTCCAGTTCAGATTCTAGATCACAAAGTCCGAAAGACTCGCAAAGGGGAGACAAAGATCGTGAAGGTGTTGTGGTCAAACCACAACTCAGAGGAGTCTACTTGGGAGGCTGAGGACGCTATGCGTCTTAAGTATCCCCATCTCTTCACCCAGGTAAATTTTTAGTTTCGAGGACGTAACTCCATTTTTAAGGGGGGTAGAATTCATACTAATTTCGTGCATGTGTGATTGAAAGTTTTCTGATAAAGCTTTGATGTGTTTTATGCCTGCTTGTTATAGTATGAACATTCTTATGATAGTAGAGAGTTTATGACTTTGATGTGTTAAATTTATCTATGAGAAATGTGATGCAAGTTGAGGTTTTATACTTCAAGTGATAGCAGTTGGCTAACTTATAGAGTTGATGAGCTGTTTTCATAAACAAAAGGGGGGTAGATTGTAACACCCCGTATTTTTATACCTGTTTAGTAATTGTTTATATTATTTTAGTTTTTTTTAAAAAAAATATTATTTTATTAAATATATTTTATTTCTCTCATGTTGACTTTACATCAAAAGGAGTCAAAAACTAATTCCTAGAATTACTAGGTTTACTATCTAACCTATCACTATATCTCTAGTATAAGGAGAGAGAAAGTGTTAAAATTAGAAAAAAAAAAAAACAAAGAAAGCAAAAGAAAGAAAGTAGTGTGGTACAGCATTCTTGCTCCTCCATATCTCACGGCCAACGTATTCCAATTTCTCCAAATTCTTGCCTCCATCAAATTAAAGCTACAAAATTTCCATACTCCAACAATCATTCATCCATCTCTACATCTCTCAGTTTTGTGGGTGTCTCGAAAAGGAAAAAAAAAAGGTGGGTTTTATGTTTGTGATTTTCGGGTCGATAGTCGGATCGAACCAGGAGCTTGCTGGGTCCTTTTTGGAGTAATTTCACTCTTATTACTTCCCCCTAATCAAGTAAGATTCTTTGTCATGTTTTAATTTCAGTTTTGGCTTAATTTTGAATTGGGATTTTGTTAGATTAAGATTCTTGAAAAAATTAAATTGGGGAGAAATCTTGTTATACGAAATTTGTGTGTTGATTCATGTTTGATGTTTAGTTTTATATGGGTATCAGATTTTCGAGAATAGCTTGCAAAATTATGATTATTGTGATTCATTCTAAAATTCTTGTTGTGTTGTACTTGTGATTAGTTATGGCTAGCGTTTTATTTTAAGCAAATGAATGATGTTAGTTTGATGGAGTTTGCACGGTAAAAACAATGTTTAAGGTTATAACGTTTGCTTCCTTCTATGATAAAAAGTAAAGATGTTTTCTTTTATTAATATAATCAAATTACCTTAGTTTTAGTTGCTGGCTTTGTCGAGATATTGCCGTATGGTTGAATGCTATGCTCTACTGTAGTATTGTTTCATAGTTGATTATATAAAAGAAAAAAAAACTTTAAGAAGATTGGTGTATGTGTGTGCTGTTGTTGTTGCGTGGTTATGGTGTGTTGTTGTTATGTTGTGGTATGGTGGTGGTGGTGTGTTGTTGTGGTATGGTTGTGGTGTTGTGTTGTGTTGTGTTGTGTTGTGTTGTGTTGTGTTGTTATACTAGTATGTGGTTGTGTTCTTTTGACTTGGTTGAGTCGTTTAAAAAAAAAAGTTAATTATATCCTATTAACTAGGTTATGTTATTTATAGGCGAATTATGTGAAGTATAGTCAAGTGACTTATACTATATTATTATATTGTAGATTGCGGGTTCGTAGAGGAACCTTTCTGACTTGAGATTGAGATTTATTGATTGTGGTTGCTGATAAGGTAAGATTTCTTACTTTGCTTGTACAGATGAGTTCAGAAATGTTTTCACATTGTTTGGAAATTTATTTTAACAATGAGATCGTTTTATGAAGTTCATACTTTGAGATTTAAATTATTCTCGATATTTATATCGAAAAAGGTTATGAGATTATTTATGAGATTTATATTAAAAAGGAGGAAGTTCCACAATGTTACCAAGTTTAATGAAAATGTGGGGTTGCCGGTAAGCGGTATTCCTCGAGTATGGAAGTATGTTGAGTTAACAGTGTCTCAACCGTTTATTTAGTAGTTGGGAGTATATTGATCAATACTCTTGCCATTTGTCTTCCTTCTTGGTACGTTATCATGTTAGGGGTATGCATACTAGGGACTTTGGTGTTTACCTTATCTAGTGAGCCTAGCTAGCTCATTGGATTTTTAGTACTTCCTACTCACAGATTACGAAAAGTTATATTTTAAAGTTTTACAGAATGGTTCAGAAAGAAAGAAAGATTGGACCTGAGGTTGTTAGAAAATTAATATATTATATATAATCTGTACAACTTGTAAATGAATTTGTAAGATATTCCTATATATCTTACCTGCACATTTGAATAGTTTTGTTTTATTACAGTATTAAATCTTGCTCAGCCTTTGGCTGATATTACAGTGTTTAATGTGCAGGGACTTGAAGATAGTTAGCTCCGGTTGGGTTAAAGAGTGCGTTGGATCTCTTTCGATTTAATAAGACTTTAAAAAGACTTCCGCTGTTATTTATTTGACTATAAGATTTATATTCTGGTTTGTAATAATTAATTTACATTCTATTTAGTTGGTCTGTAATAATTATTTAAAACTTATTATTTATTATTTTAATTAGAACCATTAGCCTTGCGGTTATTATTACTAATTATCGCGGCGTAGCACCTCTGGATTTCCGAGTTTATTTATGTTAAGTGGTTTTTAGAAATATTGGAAATTCAGGGTTGTTACAATACGTAATCAAAACATGTATAAATAATAATCCCGCAACTCAGAAACACAATGTTCATAAATCATCATTTCAGTTGCATATTATATTTTTCATAAAACACCTATGAAGGGAATTGCGGGTACTAGTAGTAGTTGTTACCTCGATTGCAGTATAATAATCTCCCTTTTATGCTTTTGAGATCGTTCAAACTGAGCTCCGAGGAACGAGTTCTTTTTAAAGATTAAAGACGAGCATTTAATAATAAGTTAGTAACTCATTAAAATGTATTATTATTTTATAGGAATCCTTTTTATGCTTAACTCTTAAAAATCCATAGATACTACTTAGAAATCGAATTAAGAGTGTTACTCATAATATTATACTACAAGGTTAGAATCCTCAAATGAAATTATTTAATTAAACGAGCTAGTTATTAAGATTATGAGTAGTTATGACTTTTAACCAGTTTAAGAAGATATGTTAAACATGTTATAACTTAAATGAGTTGAAGCTTGACAACATATGTCCTATTATAAACTAACTATAAATTTTTACTAAACTTGGTAACTTATATAATAGGTGATAAACATATATATTTATATTAAGGTTACTTAAAAGGATATCATGAATACTCAATTTGGAACCCATGTGAATATAAATAGCATTATCAACCATAATTATTTTGAGTTACCGTAAACCATGAAGGTTTTATAAATCATAAAATTATAAACACCTAACAATCTTAACATATAAACCCATGTTGAGAGTTCAAGAATTTGAGTGATTTAATTATATGAGCAACACTATATCAATCTTGTTGACAAATTCCAATATCAATTTGTTGACAATGAGCTGTTCACTTCTTCATACATATCAGCAACATTACGTTGTTTACATAAAAGTATAAGTTGTATAAACTTAAACCAAACTTACCCAGCATATAACACACACGCAAGGGAGGGAGGAAGTGTGGGTCTGAAAATAGTTAGTTCATATGTGTTATTTGTATTAAATAATGAATATAGGAAACGATGAGTGATACACCTAGATAAAAAAAATCAAAAACAATGGGAAAACAACCCGATCTTCGACAATTTTTGTGACCCCCCGATTTTGAAATCCTGGCTCCGCCACTGGTTGCAATACAAGGGAATAGTGAAGAAACCATGGTTTGGAGTTGTTTAGTCTTGCACGCTATTGACAAAGGAGGGAGATGGTCTTCCTCTTTTTCCTTTATTTTGTGAACTGATGTTTTAGTTTGAAGTTGGACTCATTTTCTGCTTTTGGGTTTCTTTTATTTGTTTGGGCTCATGGACTTAGGCAAAGGGGCTATCAGAATTTGTTATTAACATCAAGTCTTATACCCAAACTACTTACAAGGTTGATTACAAGATTTTAGTAGTTTCATTTATCCATAAACTATTTATCAAAATATTTAATACCTTTTTAACATAACTTAGAAATCCAAATATAATAATTAAAATTAACTTAGTGTATATTACTTAGTATAATATGGTCGCCTTTAGTTTAATAATCAAGATTAGTTATTAATAATATAAAGTTAAAACTTGGGATATTACAGTTAGGGGTTAGGGTTAGAGGGCCTAATTAGGAAAGAAGGGTTAATTAGGGTTGATGACTAACAAAATCATGACGCCGTTAGTCATTAATGGTATTTCATGCATTTTGTTGAAATAGTAAGGTTACCCGTTGCATTTTTGAAACAATGAGGGCACCCCATGAATTTTGAAATACCACAGGGGTACCTGGTGAAATACCGTAATTTAATTCTACTACATTAAAAAATACCGTGCATCGCACAGGCTTCATAATGTAGTTACATTTATGTCCTAAAGTTCTTGAAGAATGCATTTGTGAACAATAAAATTACAATAATGGATTAAGCTTGTGTCTTTATTGCTCACTTTACACAATTGGCAATCAGGTATAAGTTATTTCCCAAAAACTCATATACAAACTTCTAATACAATCAGCTAGTCAAACCAGCTAATACAATCAGCTATCAGCTATCCGCGAATTGCCAAATAGGGCCTATATATTGTACAAGCTATCAATAAATTGCAACTTACGTGGAATGAGCTTAAATATAGTATCGACTATAGCTAGGGATGTGCATTATCGAATATCGTATTGGATCCTATCCGAAAATCAGAATACTGGGTTATTCGGTTCGGATCCGATTTATCTGAATATTTTGTATCGGATTGATCAACTTTTAGTTTTCTTTTTTTGAAATACCAATTAAAGTTGTAATTCCGAATAATACTTCACAATTCATATAAGCAAATATTGCAGTTAAAAAACAAATGGTAAGAAAAGACAATCCTTTATAAATACAAAAGACTTAGTTCATTAGAAGAAGAAAATTCAAATTATAAAAAATAAGTATTTCGGATTATCCGAAAATTTTAAAACATCTAATCAATAGCTGATTCCGATCCGATTTTTGTCGGATACCTAATCTAAAATATTTGAAAATAAAAATCAGATCGAATATCCGTAATTTCGGATCTATCGATGGATCGGATCTTTCGGCACACCCCTAATTAAAGCCATATTAAACACAAAGGCGGCAATAACATTTATCATGGCAATGATTTTCCGGTTGATTGATATCTAATAATAACTATGAATAATTTGCTTTCATGACCATATCCATAAACAATGATTCTCCCTCTGTATTTTTTTTTCTTTGGCTATAATGGAAGTTACTAGCTAGCTAGTCATGTAGAATTATGTTGATAGATTAAAAACAGGGGTCTTAAAAGAAATCCAACCATTGAAAATCAAAATAAGATAATAAATACGAATTTTTAATATTTACCTGGTCGAATACCTGACCCAGTTCGGATTATGGACCAAGTTTTTACGTAAAGTTTGTATACAGGAAACCGAGCCTTTATGGTTTTTTTATTTTTTTTACAAAAACAAAAAAAATTAATAAATACATATCCAATTTCCATCTGACTTTGAGCCTTTTGAATTCTCGATATTAGAGAAGATGTTATGGTGCGCCATTTCAGTATATCACCTAACACTAAGAATATTCATGTAACTCATGCACTTTTAATCCATGTGAAGCACCAAAATGAATATTAAGGAGGTATCTTGTTTTTGGTATGCACTGATGGAATTTTGATGGATTTCTTGTATGAGGATTTCATTCTGTAGCATGTTTCTTAAAGAATTGGTTTCTTTGATCATATAGTTAGGTCTTGGATGGGTAGGCTATCAGACTTGCATAGTTGCACACTTGCATGTGACACTTAATCTGATCCCCTAGAAATATTCTTTATGTATATGGCGGGGGCAAATGTTGTCAAACATTATTAATGAGCAGGTTGTACTTGCACAAGTAGTGAGTCATTGCCAGGGGCGAATTGTTTTCGATTGGTTGGTCCCGGGTACCCTATAACCCAATCGAATTCGGTTTATCCGAGTTGGACCATGGGCAGCATTTTCAGCTATCCGTAACTTGGTATTCAATTTTGGACATTGATACATAGAGTAATGAAATGTTTGCTTGACTATGATTGTGAATGTAATGTAATCATACACTGTATGTACATGGAAAAATAAGTTCATTTTTTAGGTTCATGCATGACATAAGGTCGTCTAATAGGGTGTCTAAACAAAATAATTGTCCATACCTTTGATAACATATGCGCTTTTTTTTGTAAAAAGTATTCTTAATATAGTTATATCATCAATTTATTTTCTATAATTTAGATATATGCATAACATGCATGATGACACATTTATAATGTACAAGCCCTATTTTGTTAATTACTAAAGGGCCTTCAAAATGTTTGAGACGCTTTATGGATTAAATATTATCTTTGAAATTTAGAATTCCTTTTCCATCCGACTTCTTTTGCTCACAGTAATCTTTCTTTCTATTTTGTTATGTCTTACCTATTTGTTTGGTTGAATGTTTTAACACAAATTCATCAAAGGTATATTGAAAACAACTAGCTTAAGGCTCGTTCGGTATCACTGTGATTTTCAATTTTTTGGTTTTTTTGTATTTTAAAGTCATATGATATATGTTCTCTAATGGACAAAAATTCGTCAAACTTATTAGAAACATGATGAATTTGAAAATTGACAACTAAAAAGTGAAAACCACTTTTTCTGGTTTTCTTTTTTGTTTTTAGTTTTAAGAACTGAAAAGTGAAAACAAAAAACGATAACGAACAGGCCCTTAGTTAGTGGAAGTTTTAGAAAGTGGTATGTTTAACAAAATTTTAGCAGATGATTGACAATCAAAGTATATATGAACTGAGAACTCTAACCAAATCAAGAGTGTAAATAGATGAATATATAAGTTGTAGTGTTTGTTATTGTGAATAATAATAGAATGATCCCTATACTTTGCCTTGTATCTACATTATATATATCTACGCGAAGGATAACGTCTATATTACTACCCGTTAAAGTGTAATAACTCCTCTTCATAACCATTCCTCTTTTGTAGCAAATGTAACCGCTTCCTTGTCTTATGTCCTCAAATGTCAGTTGGCCCATCTTCAATCTGATCTGGCCCAATTTGTCAAATAACCGCTCACATTGGCCCATTGCACACATTGGACTTGTGGCCTGATTCTTCCCGCTCACCCTCGAAATTATTACTTAAACAGAGAGGAGGTTAAATGATAATTTCAAAAACGCTTCGAATTCTCCAATTCAACTGCCCACACGCTACAACTTCCTCCAACGTCCCATCACTTTCAAACTGCTTACTTCCAACAATTGAACTCCAACCGCCTGTTTTTGTTTCTTCAAGGTAATTTCTCAAACTTTTTCTCTCTTTTCTTTCTTTACTTCCTTGCTCTTCAATGGTGAAAAGCAAAAATGTCTCTCCTGCAAACCCTTCCTTTACCGACCAGAAAATTCTAGACGATAAGAGTCGCCCCCCAACACCTTGACTGATTCAAAGTTGATTAAAGATAAGTGCGTATTTCCTGATAGCGCCGAAATTCTCGTTCCCAATACCAAAATTAGAGCCGATTCCATTTGCGACGGATGGGTTTGCTTGTATGAGTATCCCTTCAAAATCGGCCATCTCTATCCTTTTGGTCCCCTTACCCAGTATTTCCTTCGCTAGACCAACATTCCTGCATGTCAACTTATGCCCCATGTTTGGAGACTCCTCCTTGCTCTAGAAGTTTTGTTGGAAAATATATAAAAAGAACTTTGGGTTGATTTTTGAGTTTGAGGATTTAGGGGTTTGTTATGAATGTAAGACATATGGTGTAGGTAGAATCACTCTCTCTGCTCGCGAGGGTAGACAAAATTTGATTGTAGATCTAGACAGTGGAATAATAAGGGTTGGTTGAAGAGGTTTTTCTTTGTACAGAAGGCTTCTTTAGGGGATGATGCTGATCTTTTCCTTGAAAATTAGGTCCAAGGTAGTTTTTATCGACTTTCCCTTCGTCTTACTTTATCCATTAAATGGAATTACTTGTTTGCTATTGACAGGTGTTGAAGATCTTATCTTATCTGAAGGTCCTCACTCCGTCGAATAATCTGAGGAGATTCTTCAAATTCCAGAATCAGAGAGGACGTTTGTGAATCTAAAGGACTTCAGGCTAGCTTCTCTTGCCATCATCACTAATAAAAGACGCCCTAGTGAACTGTCGCCATCTGCCACCACATTATCCTCCAAACCTTCTACCAGATCTACTCGCGTGGCCAAGAGAAGACTTCAATTCCGCAGAGTTGACACTAATGCTGAAACTGGGGTTGAAAGCGACATTGTCGAAGTTGCCAACGAAGAAGATAGTAGTGGTAACACTGAAAGTGATTTGATCATATCTTCAGGTATCTCTTTGCTTTTCTTGTTGTTTTTTTCTTTTTCTTTTGAAATGATCAATCCCATTCACAAGTGCATTTGTGCAGGAAACAAGTGTTTCGTAGATCGTGCTCCTTCTATTGGCGACTTGCGTCGTCATGCTAAGCTTAGGAAAACCTCCTCTTCTAGTTCCATCCCCTCCTCTGGTGGTACTTCTGCAGCTAAGCCTCTGGTCCCTATTAAAGTGCTTCCTTCACCTGATCCCAAGAAAGCGATGACTCTGACTCTTCCGACTGATTTATGCAATTTCAAGGATGGTACGACCTCCATCAAGCCTACCCTTGGTTAGTTTCTTTTCCCTGCTACTGAAACATATTTGAAGAACTTCAAGCCGGTAGACATCTGGGCTGAGTTTACAGCTTATAACGTTCAAGTTAGGAATGATGTCTTTTGTCTTTTCAATACTGGCTGAAGTCTTTGTTTTTTTGCTCACCATTTCTCATATGTACTTCCTTAGAGCATCCAAGGCATGCTAGTTGTCAAAAACCACGTCGCTGTAATTGAAAAGTAATTGGAGATTTCCAGGCAGCAAGAGAAGCAGTTGAAGGAAAAGATAACTGCTGACGCCACTCTGATCTCTAAACTTAAAGACAGGAATATGAAGTTGTCCCTTTATGGAAAAAAGAAGAAGACGGAGATCCTTGATGCTGCGGGCTATTATACTTTCAAAACCAGGAGCGAGATGACGAAGAAGTTCAGGGCTTGGAACACTTCTAACTGGAACCCGGAGGAGGACATTAAGATATGGGAGGAGGACTTCCTCGCTATGTCTCCCCCTGGTGCTGAGGACGACTTCACATTTGAGGAGCTAAAGGAGGCAGAGAAGATTGATGTCAAGGGAGATGGAAAGATGTCTGCTGCTGTAGACATATAATCGTGTCTCCCTATTTAAGGGCTCTATGATGAAACATACCGCGGTCTTAATTGGTCCGACCCAAGGGCAGAGCAGTCCGAAAAGCTATCCCAAAACTATTTCGAAAAGTGTTGAAGTCCTATTTTAAAACCCACTTAATTATTCATGATAATTAATTTTATTTTGAGCCCAACTCTTTGAATAAGCCCAATTAATTGTTTAATAATAATTAATTGTTTTATTTCAATTAAATAAATATATTCAAAAATATTTTTATAATTAAAATCGGATTTTATCTCGTAAAATCAGATTTCCAGAGTTAAAAGATAAAAGAAAATCTTAAAAACGCGTTTTTATCAAAAACACTGTCAAAACGTGTCAAAAGTAAGGTCGTGCGCTGAGCGCACCAACGTGTGAGCGTACCACCCTGCGCTGAGCGCACAGCCCTGCGTCGAGCGCAAGTGTCCTGCCACGAAAGCGTGCGCCTAGTGCACGACAGTGTGCCAAGCGCACGTGTCATGCCACGTAGACTTATGTGTCATATAGAGTCCTGCGCCAAGCGCACTTCTCTGTGTGAGACTCATCTTTTTCTTTCTTATCTTTTTTCAAAGTGCGTACCACATGTACGCAATTCCTACTGGGCATGCCGCGTCAGGTGCGCCAATGTGCGCCTGACACGTGGATTTGCGGGTGACAAGTCATCCTACGCCTGGCGCAGCTGGCGTGTGAAGCGCAGTCCCGTTTTCCCTATAAATAGGCTTCGATTTTCCGAATTAAACACGGTTTTTTCACACATAACACTCGACTTTTATATTACGAATACTTTACGAACCTCTCTACGAAATACATATTCTCTCTACAAAACACATACAAACACATTCAAATCTTTCATACAAGTTTGATTTTCAGGATTCACGATTGCTCGTCCCGAAGGTTGTCAATTACTCAGACCCAAGCCAGGGTATTATCCTGAGGGTACTTGGATAATCTATTTTTATATTGAAGTTACTAACCATTTATCTCATAATGTCGACCTTTGGTATAAAATTGTTCTACTGTATATTCTAATCCTTCCTTCTTTTTATTTATTTTCATACATTATTATATGCTTGCCTGATTGATCTATACATATTATATGATTGTTCCATGCATGACTTTTGTAACACCCCGTCCTTCTACTACTAAGATACCAAACAATATCTAATCAAGAAATACTAAAGAGACGTTAGCGGAAATAACGTCGGGACGGTTATGTCACTCTAAAACAATAATTAAAGATAATTCTTCAAACCAAGTTTCATAGCTTCAAAAGAAAATAAATATCCAAGAAAACATAATAGTTCTAAAATAAAAGAAATATCCCAATTACTTCATATCATCAATCCAAAAACTATGAGACATGCAAGTCTCCCGATAAAACTGAGATAAAAACTAAATGTCCTTGAAAGCTATCCAAAAGTAAGTCTCTCTATGATCTACATAGAATTCATCCACCAAAAACAAAACCAGGAGCTTCTTCTCACTACTAACCCTCACTCTGCTAGCCCAAGCAGTCACAAGTCTAGCAGTCATTTCAATCTGCAAGGATATATATTAAATAATTCCACAGTCAGTAGGGAGTAACTAGCAGTTCTCCCAGAACAATAGCAATCAAAGCACGATTCAGAAATAGATTATTAAGAAAGGAAAATCATGCAATCATTACATCAATAGCATGCACCTAAAAACCATAAAGCTCATAGGTAAAACAAGTGATCATCAACAATAAGTAAACAAGATATAGTGAGTGAAACAATTCTAGAATATATAAATAATAATAAATCAAAACTACACAAGTTATTGAATTAGAAACCGAATGCCAGTGAATCGCAATTCACTTCCTAAGGTTTGTCAGATCGCAATCTCCAGGTCAGTCTATGCGCTTACATTCCCCACTGCCTGTGTCTAAGAATGACCAAAATCCCGATGCAGGGTAGAACACGAACTTCCTGACCTCTCGGACGACAACAATTAACCGAGGTGTACCCCTAGTTCGCAAACCAGGTGGTTGGCATGTTCTGCACCGGGGACTACATCTATCCCACCGGATATTCTTATCTCAAAATAAAATCATGCATATCATCCAAGTATCATTCATTTAAAATATTCATCAAAAAGGGATGCCACCCGGCCTTATACCCAAAATTCATCAAACAACTCTTCATAATTCCCCAAAATTAATAACTTACAAATTTCCAACAAATGTATCCCACAATAAACACTTGAACATCTCTAAACATCAACAATGATATTAAACTAATTTTTGCAGCACTAACAATTCAATCAAACATACATCACCAATTAACTCCAAAACTTATTCATTAAAAGAGTAGTAACAATTAATCATTTTCTTTCATAAATCACACATAAACATATGGATGCTCAATAATACTTACTGCAACCTACTGAACATCAGCAACCCAGAACATAATAAATTACAAATTATTTCTGATTAACAAGTTCTCAAATAATTTAAAAGAGTATCCTCAATTTCACAACAAAAACCCAATAATAATTATTAAACTATTAAGTTCGAACAGTAAAATCACATAAAAATTATCATACGACCCTAATGGCTCTACTGACATGATACAATTTTTATTTATAATTTTTGGACTCCAAAAGTATTTTTAACAGTTAATATAAAGATTACTCAATAAAGCCAAAATAATAACTAAAAATATAAATTAACGCCAAAAAATTACTAAAAATTTAAATAACATGCATAAAATAACGGAAATCCATATTATACAAAGAAATAAATTTTGTGGCCTCTAAAAATAATTTTCATGATTTATATACTGACAGAAACGAAATTGCAAAAACAGATTTATCAATTAAATAAACTAGTACACAGTAGAAAAAAATCATTATAAGGAATGGAATACATACTACGCATATAACATGATCTAAGAAAAATAATTTCAGCAATTGTAACATCCATTTAATAATTATTATGCAATTTAGCCAAAAACGCATAAAACACCAATTAAATCAAATAAATACCAAAAATCATACTAAAATTATTTTTCTCTTTACAGTACTCACACAGCATGCATCAAGTATATTCATGTCAAATTTTGTCAATAATTTCATTCAAAAAGTATTTTAAATAATTTCTAGCGTAATAATCTAATACCGAATAATACCCTAATCACTATGGTTCTAAGATAACTACTAGTTACCTGGATCATCGGAGGCGAGCTGAATACTTCTAGAAAATCCCAATATAGGCGTGTAATCCTCTCCTTCTTCAATTCCTAAGCACCAAGTATAAGAAAAAGACAAGAAGAATAAGTCACGAACAATTAACAAGGAGTATAAAATGAAAAGTTTTGAGAGATTGAGGAAGATGATGATGGCCGAAATTCATAGAGTATGGCAGCAAAGGAGTTCTGATTTTTAATCATAATTTGAAGTGCTAAAGGTTGGATTAAAGGGGTTTAATTAAGAAGAATGATTAGGGGGGGTGGTTATGGGAGTTACAAAACCACAAAGAGTCACAAGGAAAATAAAAAGAAAAGAAAGAAGAGGAGCTCTTCTTCTCCTTCTCCTTCTCCTTGGCCGGCTGTCAAGCCCAACACACCAAAAAAAATTTCGGCCCAAATCAACAAGGGTCCATGCTTCAAAAGTCCGCCATGCGATAAATCGATAACTTCCTAAAACGCGCCTAAACTTTGAAAATACTTAATAATGAAAATAACTCTAATAAATTATATTATAAATATAAATATAATAAACACATTAGCACGCCATAAAAATAAAAAATAATAATTCGGCTCCCAAAATTATAAAATAAAAATCATTAATTTAGAGAAAATAATAGTTTTAGAGAAAATTTTTGCGAAAAACTAGGAGCAAAATTATGGGTTGTTACAACTTTTATCACCCACATGTTATTTTTGTTAATCAAAGAACTAAAGAACTATTCTAATATTAATCATATAATTTGAACAACCTGGTAGGTTCCCTGTAATTTGATTGCCTAATAACATATCACTAAAAAATAGTCTTTTTAGGTGTTTCCTGAACCAACCTAGACTAAATTATTTTTTGGGTGTTGAAAATATTATATGGTTATTTTATTGCATAAAAATTGACATGAATCGATATTTAGTACAGGCCAACAATGGGCGAATATGGTTCATTATGACCGTGTTCATACCCGTAACCCCGAACTCAATCTTTGGTTCATTTTGACCATCTATGGGGTCTAGACGGGGAAATCGACATTAGGTAAGTCCCTAATTTGTCCCTACGATTTCTCATATCCAATTAGGTTTATGAGTCTTACTTTAAAGACTTGTTGGCGACTTCAAAACAATTTTCAATAAAACCTTTATAATGGGGTAGTAAAATCAAATAACACGCTCATCCCGCGTAGGCGAGATAAAAACACGCCTACAATTTGGCGACTCTGCTGGGGAGGATTTTAAAAAAAAAATTAATTTTTTTAAATGAGTGGGTGAAACTTGAAAAATACGATTCATTCTCCTTTTATGCCTTTGAATAATATATTGTTTTGTATATGCATGGCTATTGTTCAGCCACCATAAGGACAATCTACCTTGCCTCATTAGCACATGTTCTATATGTGAGGTCACCCCCGAGGGGTTTGCGCTTTGGCCTTCCAAAAGCTTCCTTAGTGTTGGATCTTAGTTATAAGCAAACCTATCCAACCATGGCATTGTTCTCTTGTTCCTGACTTGAGAACTGGAGTGCGTCTTACACGTCGCCATCTCTTTAAGCAGGGGTACAAAGCGTGGGATCAATCTCTTAGTCATGGACCCTTTTCAGCCTTAACCTAAACCTGATCATAGTTGAACATAGAGCTGGACTTTAGGTTGAGAACTTTTGCATCCATGTTATATGACATTTGCCTGTGATTGCAATTTCTGCCTGCTATTATTTTGTCAAAATCGTTGTTATTCGTTGCGTCTAAATCACGTCTAAATAACAAACAAAAATCGTCAATTGACCAAAACGTCGCCTAAATCCCCGAAAAACATGTCGCGGAGTAGTGCGCCAAGCGCATTAAATTGCGCCTGGCGCATCACTCCCGCGCCAGACGCATGGATGTGCGCCGCGAGCAGCAATGCTGCGCGGCACGCAGTCTGTGCATCGCTTGCTTTTCGTTGATTTAGTCGTTGTGGTGGTCGATCCTATGTTCAGTCTTATGTTCGTCTGTCTGCATTCGCGTAGAATCATGGTCATTCTAAGGGTCTCACCTAATTCAAACAAAAAAAAAAAGAAGGTCGAGTCTGTTCTAAAAATAGTGCATCTTAAAAAAATGGTCATGTAGAGATAGAATCATCATGCATGTCTACCTTCTCCCTGCTGTTGAACTAATCTTCCCTATCAATCTTACCTTACCATATTCAACAAATTTCAAAATCTTCATTTTTTTTCAAAATCAATCCTACATCCATGTCTATTCTACCTTTTTCAAAAAATATTTACCAATCATCATCATACGAGACATTGAAAAAAAAAATATTTTCAAAATTAATCCATCATCTTTTCCTGAAAAAAGATAAAAACAAGGGGTTCCTTTTAAAAAATGAATTTCGAAAATTCTAAGCCCAGTCCAAACACCTTCGATCCAATCCAATGAACCAAATCCAATTCACTTGCATTCATTCTAGGCCCATATGCATTAGAGTACGTCCATATTGCATTCATATTAGGTCCATATAAATTTGAGTACATGCATTCATATTAGGCCCGCTAGCATTAGAGTCGATCTTAGGCCCATATAAGTCTAGTTCATGTCAAAATCTAGGTCCATTTACATCTTTATGTGAACCCTAGTCTATGTCAAGCCCAGTCCAAGTCTAATCTAAGTATATTCCAATCCATTTCCAATGTCAAGCCCATGTGCACTTCCAAGTCTAATTTCAAACCAATATAGGACTAAGTCCAAAATTAGGTCCATATAAGGCCCACCTCATCCTAAGTCTAACCTAATACCATTTCCAAACCCGTATCGGACGAAGTCCAAACCATTAAGTCAAGCAAAGCTAGCATCCCTTAAAGACCATAATGGCACTCTTTGACCTTGCGAAGCTATTCATCCTTAAGACCATAACGACACCCTTTGACCAAACGAAGCTAGTCATCCTTAAAACCATAACGACACCCTTTGACCTAGCAAAGCTAGTCATCCTTAAGGCCATAACGGCACCCTTTGTCCTAGCGAAGCTAGTCATCCTTAAGACCATAACGACACCCTTTGACCTAGCAAAACTAGTCATCCTTAAGACCATAATGGCACCCTTTTACCTAGTGAAGCTAGTCATCCTTAAGATCATAACGGAACCCTTTGACCTAGCGAAGCTAGTCATCCTTAAGACCATAACGACACCCTTTGACCTAGCGAAGCTAGTCATCCTTAAGACCATAACGGCACCCTTTGACTTAGCGAAGCTAGATAATAAAGGCACCCATTGACCTAGAGAAGCTAGTCACCCTTTAAGACAATAATGGCACCCTTTAGACCTAGCGAAGCTAGTCACCCCTAAGACCATAAAGGCACCCTCCGAGTTTAGCGAAGCTACTCCTACCTTACATCTATAGCAGTCCAAATCCTCGAGTCTAGTCTACCCTAAGTCCATAATGGCCCAAAACCTTTAAATCTAGCGAAGCTAGTCCATTTTAGAAAAATCATCAGGTCTGGCGAAGCCAATCCCCCTAGGTATAGCGAAGCTAGCATATATAGGAAATCTTTTTGAGTCTAGTCTGCCTAAGTTCAAAGTCTAGTCTAGTCTGCTTGCATAGTCCAGTCCACATCTGCATATGCATATAGTTAGGCCCATATCGCCATCATAACCATAATCATACCCATTTTTAATCATTTCCCATTCTCATTACCACTTTCATCTTCATTTCTCACCTCTCATTTCCATGTTCATATCTCCATCCCTCATTTCCATTTCTCATTTCGAAAACATCATTTCTTAAAATTTACGAGGTCCATTCGATTTATGTTTAGGACGGGTCGTGAGATTATAACTTGGGAACTCCCGACAGAGAGGATACAAGGTCAACCTACTCCCAGACTCGTCAAACGAGTTCTCACCTTTTCAGACGCGTCTTCCAAAACTTCTGAATCATCATCCGAGATGGGAGACATTTCTGAACAACTCAATGCAATCATGGCTCAGCTTCAACTGATGAACTCTCGTCTTGAGGGACAAGACAAAGAGATCAAAGCACTGAGAGAAAAACTGATAATTGAGGAAGAAGAGCATGATGACACTCCACCACCACCACCACCTCCTATCAAGACTGAGACAGAACTGAGGTTTGAAAAATTCGAGCAATTGATTCAGTCAATTCATGCACTCGAGAGTCAGGCTCATGGCCATGACATCATTGATCTTGAACCGAGAGAAAAACTCCCTAAAAATGTAGCATTGGGTGACCTCCCAAAATTCAAGGGGTCGAAGACCCAGATGATCGTTTGAGAGCTTTCTTCATCTATATGGCTCTCTAGGGCATGAGCAAGGACCTGTTTGCTTATGTCTTTCCCTTGAACTTGAATGCACATCCATCCAAGTGGTTTAGGTCACTGAATAAGACCAAGCTGAATGACTGGGACTATATCAGAGAAGAGTTCCACAAACAATATATATACAATACTCAGCTTGCCATTGGCCTTTGTGAGTTGGAGTTAACTAAACAGAACTCCAACGAAGATTTCGTCACCTTCCTTAACAAATGAAGGGAAAAAGCTGCACAAATGACTAACAGGCCACTCAAGAGGATCAAGTCCGACTGGTGATCCGTAATCTGCAGCCCAAGTATGGGGATCATAATTAGAGTTTTGGAATCCTAATGCCTACTGCAAGTACCATCAAGGAAAGGGGCATATGACATCACAATGTTGGACTTTGAAGCATGCTCTACAGGATATGGTTGAAGACGGTAGATTGCCAATTCCGCCTGCAGCAAAAGTTAGCAATAGCGGCAACCCCTTGGGCAGTGCCTAAATAATGCCGGGGCATGGTCATTGAACGCTAATTTTCTAGGTTGAGTTGGAGAGTCCCACTACTACAAAAAAGGGCAAAGAGAACGGTTAAAATAGGCTTTATAGAACGCCTTAGGACCATTCTCCTGCTAAGCGCTCTATAAAGTTTATAGAACGGGTGGAAGAGACGTTTTATATGCCTAGTCATAGAAACGGTTTTCTAACATGACCGTTCTCTATTCCCTTCCTTAAATTATTATATGAAAAGGAATAGAAAACAGTTATCATACTTAACTGTCTTATATCGCATTTATAATAGAAAACGGTTTCCTTAGACAACCGTTATCTTTTCGTAACATTTAAAAAAATAATAATGCACGATGCTCAAATAGATTATCGACATCATGCAAATCATGTAATTCAACCCCAATCATCAAAACAAACAAACCACCATACTTTGAAGTAATACTAGATTTATCAAAATTATGAATTATACAAAAATAACATAGAGTAACAAATCTCATAACTAAAAAAAATATTAGATAAATTTGAAGTGCCAAATAGAGTATCTACTTGAATGTCTTACAACATTTTTCATAGGATTTAATGAGGAGAGCAGATCGATTAGGAAGAACAAACAGAGCACATCATCAAATCTTGTGGTGGCTGGCGGTGTTGTCGTAGGAGGCTGAACAATAAGTTAATATCCTGAATCTTTTGCTTCTTATGATAGTAATACTGAAAAATAAAATAAAAAATTCCTCATTACTCCCTCCGTTTCCGAAAGTTCTTCCTACTTTGACTAATTTCCTCCCACAAAAAGATTCCAAATAGGAACAACAAAAGAAAATAGAGGGAGTACATGATAGTATTTCACCACATCATCAGATCTAATTATTTACAAAGGAGAGTCCGATGTGGTGAAGGAAGAACCTTGTTAATGGCGGATGAAATCAACCTCTTCACTTGAAATCGATTGAAATTCAGCCGCATCACTGTAAAACAAAAAATAACAACAAAAATACATAAAAAAAAATTTTAAAAAATCAGGACAACATTTTTTATTGTGCAAGAGAGTAGCAGCGTTAAGAAATCAATGCCGTAACAAACTAACAACCGTGAATCTCCGCCACGTCGTACATATCGATGAAAAAAAATTAAAATCAAACCTACTCAAATCTAAAGGAGTTAGTGTGTGTTAGCGGCGACCAAACCTCATATTCAGCTTGATGCAGTTATAGTGATGATCTGCGGTGGCAAAGGATTCAACAATGGTGGTGGTTCACTGATTTTCTATGCTTTAAGAAAAAGGAGATTGTTTAAGAGTAAGAAAAATGAAGAGGGAATGATGGAGAGATTAGAGATGAAATTCTAGATATAGAGAAGTAGAAACATTGTAGTTATTAGAGTATATATCATGAAATTGTGAAGGACTTTCTCCTACTCATATGAAGGAAAAGAAGTTAGAGAAGATGAAGTGGAAAAATAACTGCATTACTGAGCAGGTGAGGATTAGTGGGAGTTAAGAGTTTTCAATTTAAAAAAGAAACATTTGCAATTTACATAGATTGATTTTATTAAAATTAATTTTCTAAAACCGTTTGGTATTTGACAAACTATATTTGTTTAATTATATTTTTTATTGTGATAAAACAAACAAAAAGGGTAGCTAATGGAAGCGTTTTGTAACATTTCTCTCACATAACAGTCATCTAAGAAAAGCGTTCTCTATAATTGTAGAAAACACTCATTCAACTTGACCGTTCTATATCTTGTGTTCCTTATTCTAATAATTGTAGTAGTGTCCCTCCCCTAGCTCCTTTATTTCCTTTCCTATCGAGTCTATGTCATTTAGGATTTTTATTTCGAATAAGCCTTGTTTCATTCATTTCTAATTAATAAAATAATCGCATTTTCTTTTCATTTTCATTGGTCTTCCATCATTTTATTTATGCTTCTAATTCAAGGATGAAACTTAAATCACCTAATGAACTTGACTAATAATAATAAAAAAGAGATCTGAAAAAAAAAGAAAAAAAAAGGACATACTTTGGATCAGGAGTTATTCCCCTATTCCCTTCATCATCCATAAACCATCATTAGCCAAATAATCCTTTCAAAATCAAAGCTCCACAAATAACCTTCAAGCCTTCCAATACCCTAAACCAAAAACTTGTGTGCAAGCCTTACTACATAAAAAAAAATCAATGCCAGGCAAAAACATAAAAAAGTGAAAAAGATTAAAGTGCGAAAGGAAAAAGCAAAAAAAAAAAAAAAACGCACAGGACAAAAAGAAAAAAATGCAAAAAAGAAAAAGCCAAAGGCAAAATAAATATAAAGTCAAGCTAGGGGGCTTGCACACAAGTTCTAACCCTTATTCAAATTCCTTCAATCCATCAAAACCTTAGCCATATAATCCAAAATCCTTCAAACCTATATCAATGATCCCTACCTTACCCCATCCAATTAAACCTTCATCAAACCTAAAACCTTTAACCTTTAACCTTTCAAGCTTTCATCAACCATAACTCCTTATTCAAGGTATGTCCAAGCCCGCTAGGTTGAAAACCCGAAAGGGCGGCCTAGGCAAATGTTAGGGCACAAAAAAAAATGTAAAAAAAAATCAGATCCGGGACTATGAATGGTCTGATTCCGCAAGGATACGTTGGAATCCTCATCTCGAGGTCCGGCCGCTAAAATAAAAATAAATTAGTCAAGGTCTAATGATTTGATGTTCTAGAATTTAGGAGCATATTCTTTCTAGATCCCGACATAGACTCGAGTCTGCACCTAGCCTCGTCACAGCCTTTTCCCACCTACATTTTTTTAAGTCACAAATTTAAACTTTTTATTTTTCAATCCAAACTATCCTTGTCCTTGAAGGACTCTCCGACAATTCCATGGTCTCTGGCGATATTTGACTTTGCCTAAATCAACTTCCCAAAGAAGAATCCCCAATGACAACTTTCAGCGTTTCAATCAAGGCTCACTAGTAGGAAAAACCACTTTTGCTACTTATCAAATGCTCCGGTTAACTAATCAACCCGAGCATTTATGATTTTTTTTAATTAAAATTTTGCATCTTGGGCTCAACGCCCTAAGCTTCGCCGGCGTTCAACACCCTAAGTCTAACCTGGCAGGTCAAATGCTAATTTTCAACTGTTACATTCTTGATTCGTGAATATGCATATGTGAAACATCAATCGGTTGATGGTTTATGTAGAATGCTGCTATGTTTGGTTTTTTTTTTTTTCCTTGGCATATGTGATTCTTTTGCTTAACGTCTTCTTCATTTTCTGCCAGACGACTATTAAACGTACAAGATTATCGGTGAAGAGAGGTTCTTGCTCTGGGCAGTTTGTAGCATAAACTTGCAGGCAGCCCCGGTCCGAACAATATGGAGGCCCTATGCTGAAGTTGAAAATTAGGCCCCTTATAAAAAATTTCGAAGGTACGCACAATTGTCTCAAAAATATTTATAACTCGAATCTATTTACCTTTAAAATTCGAAGGCATTTTCCTCAGTCATAAGAGTAGAATCATTTTATGAAGCACAAATATACGGTAAGGGGTAGTAAAATATAGGAGGTGATCGATAAATTAAATCTCAGCAAAGCATGTGTCAATTTGCTAAAAGAATCAGGTCTATAATTTCATATAGATTAGTTAGGCATCATTATGAATTGTAATGATAAATATAAGACCAGTAAGCAATACATATTAGGCACCATAGATATCCTTCAAAAAAAATAGGTAAAAAAATATCCAAAAAGACAGCAAACAGTCAAGAGCATTCAGGGAATATAATTATACAGGGAGGCAACATAAATTCACAAAAAAATTATCAATTACACACTTTTTGCCAAAAGAATCGGGTCTATAATTTCATATAGATACATTTCCTTCAACTTTAAAGATATAGTATTAAATCCAGCCATGAATTCATCTACCTGAAACCATTGGTTTAATGATTAAGAATTTAAATTATAAAATGATAGAAAGCTAAAGAAGAGAGAAATAAATAGAAGGGAAATCCGCCTATTTAATTGGGATGTGAATTCTGGATTTCTGGTAAGGAGAAGAGCCTAAATCCAGTGGTTAACTGGTTAAAGAGGGAGAAGCAACGAGAGAGAGAGAGAGAAGAGAGATCGTGAGGAGAGAGAAATTTGGGGTTGTGTCAGTTCACTCGTTGCCGCTGCTTGATACTTTTGGAGTTTTGGGCCTTGGGCTTGTTTTACTGGTTTAAAGGTTTTTTTCTTAAAATTTGAGGCCCCTCTAAAAGGGAAGCCCTATTCTGAGTCCCATTTTGGACAAGTTCAGGGCTGGCCCTGCTTGTAGGCCTTCACACCCACCTTTTGCTTCCCAGGAGATTACATAATTTTAGTTCGTTGTCTTCTTTGGATATAGTTCATAATTGTTCTGAATTGCCTATGTCAAATGTTACTTTGTTGAATTTATAAATGAGGATGTCAAACAATGGAAAAGCCATTAGCGCTTGTTTTTTCTAATAGCTAATTAATGATGTTGTCTGTGTTATAATTCACCATCGTTATGTCGAGTCCTTTGAGTTGGTGCATTCCTGCAGATGAGGTATTTTTTAGTCTTTTTTATTTTCTATGTACCTTAACCTTGTATGTCTCTTCTTTTTATGTGAAATTGTCACATCTTATATCTTCCAATTGAAGCTAGTAAGTTCTATTTATTGCATAATTGAAGATAATGATGCTCCTGTACTTCAATTTGGATTTAGTTTTTGTTAGGATCTTTTCCTTTCACTTTGGAACTTGGAAATGCGTTTTGGAGGTGGAATAATATCGATGGCCTTGAAAGTGTTAGTGACATAACATACATTGTTTCATGCAAAGATTGTATTCCTCAGGATTTATTGATCAATATCTTACAATCTTATTGCTGCCTAATAATATCATTGTGCATTTTAGATCGGTTCTTTTCCTTGTAACATTTGTGGTAAATTTATCTAACAGTGAGTGTTGTTTACAATAATTTATATACTGTTTTGTGCAGTTTGATATGGTTATTTTGCCATCATGGTTTGAGAAGATTCTCCCTTTGATTCAAAACAATAGGCCACATCCAACTTTATGGTCAATGTCTGCTAACTTTGAACATTATATGTCAAAAATATATATTGAATTGATCTTTAGCTGTTACAAAACACTAACATGCAGGGCGATAAAAACAAAAAATGGTCGTCAATATAAATTGTAACTGTAGAAGTTAAAAATGGCTTTCATTTTTTGGAGTTAAAGGAAATCATTTCAGTCAATGTTTCTTAAAGATATTTATTTATACCCGTGGAATATTTATGTAGAAAGTATCCAAATTTATTTAGACTCCCTTCTTAATCTGAACATCAAGGGAGCTATGTTTGGAAATCTTCCGTACTTAGACGCTTCATTCAAGTTATGAACGTCATCAACATCATGCATCCAATTTATATGGAATTTCCAATTAATTTTGTATTTTAAGAAGTTTCAGGTTGGACTGAAATTTCAAGATCCATAAGTATTGCTTATCTCAAGAGATTCCTATTGATTAGTCATATAATTTGGACATATGGTGTTTAATTAACTAGCCACAAGATGGCTTCGGTGGTCTGTATAATGACTTTTTGAATATCTTGTAGGCGGACATTGTTGACTTTAATGGCAGTTTCTTGTCTCGTGTGCGTGATCTTACAGGTGCAAATCCAATAATATTGGTTGTGACCAAGGTAATATCTCTTCATGAGATCCAAATTGAATGTAATTTTCCTACTAGCTTGTGAACTATAATTTATGCGTCCACATCACCTCCTTTCAGATCGATCTCCTTCCAAAAGGGACTGATATGGATTGTATTGGAGATTGGATAGTAGAGGCTACTACAAAAAAAAACTCAACTAAGTTATGCATTGCTTGGGCCATCGCAAATAATGGAGTCATTATCTTATTCTTTGTTGCATTGTTTGTTGTATAATTGAGAATTCAAAACTTGTGATCTCTAAAACTAATTCAAAGTGTTTTTTTAGTGCAAAATCTCCCCTTACCCAAAAAGGAAAAAGAGAGAGGAAATGGAAATTGTTTGGTAAAAGGGCCATGGATCTGTGACTCAGAAAGAGGTTTCTGGGCAAGCATTTTAATTAAATATCTGATAGTCTGCTTCCCTGTTCAACTGTTGTGTTTGTTTATATTCACTCTTAAGTAGACGTAGACAAACATTTTAGTTTGGTACCATGGGTCAAAATATATATGGAGTTAGCATATGGGCAAATAGTCTACTTCCCTATTCAACTGTTGTATAAATAATTGAGAGGTTTGAACAATAAGCTGTGAGCTTATGTGTGTGATCTATCTTAGAAGCCTGTCATACATTTAACTACAAAGTTAACATTATTATAATATTCAGATCTTAGTTTGGTCATTGGTGATCTAATGATTATTTGGAGCTTAATTGAGGTTGGGCATTGATTTGCTAAATGTTAGTTTCGAAGGTGAAGCAGCACCTGATCGAGTCACTTCTAGAACAGGACTGAACTGCTTGCTGGTTGCTGTCGTTGGTTGCTTGCTGCTGTTGAGGTGTGATGCTAGTTTTTGCTGTGGAGCTGCTACTTCCTTTTCTAGGAAAGGGATAGCATCTTGTTCAAAGTAGGTAGCTGTTTTCTTGTCATTGATCTAGAAATCATAGTGGATATTTCTTAATTTAATCTGTGCTATAATGTACTAATTTTTATAACCTATTTATTGACTCGGTTATTATCTTAAACTTAGTCGAGAATGAGGTTTTGCTTTGATTTCAACTAGTTTTTTTGACTCGGTTGTTATCTTAATCTTTAGTTAGCTTGATTTAGTTAGTCGTATTATTAATCCGTAATTCTTGAAATTCAGGAAATTCAGACGCATTTTTGCTTTTTTGGCTCGAATTTGAGTTTGGGTGATTTGTTGGAGTAATTTCGGAAGATTATGAGGAATTACAACTTTTTTTTTAAGGTTCGACTAAAGTTGAGTCAGTGTAATGTATTCGAATTTGCAATTTCGAAGTAACTTGATTCACTTAGTTGACGATTTTGATCTGTAAACGAGTCAAATTAGAAGGTTTTAACCTCGTTTTTTATTATATAATTGGAATTTGCAGCTTTGAGGTGGATGGATTTACTTGTTCTGAAGTTTGATATGTAATTTTGTAAAATCAACATCATTAGCAGTTTCTTTTAAGGTATTGCTGGTTTTTTTTTTTAATTTATTTGTTCCATCTGCAGCTACTAAGCATAGGGATCAATCCTCAGTTCATAACATTCACTCATGTAACCATGGAATTAGACAAGTATATTTGTGTGAGAGAGACTGCTCCTCAAATAGTGTTATGAATATCGATATGAGCACGCCAAATCAGCCTTTGAGACTTTCCATCACAACTAATTTTGCTTTGATGAGCCCTAATTCAAGACCTCTCGCTCTCAAAGGTATGATTGCCTATTTTGAACCTCTTTATTTAGCTAATTGTGCTTTTACAGGGAGCATATTATAGTTCGACTTAAAATCTACTCACTGTTTAGGTGCTTGTGGTTGATTAGTTGGTCTTGTGGATCGGATGCTGTTTTATTTGAATGTAATACCATGTAGGTGGGTCTGCAATCTTGTTCACTTAATTTTTGCACAATTAAGGTTCTGCTCACAAACAATTATGACATGCATTCAATCAAATTCAGTTTCTTTTTTGTTTATTTTGAGTTTGGTATCTTGCTGATCGATTTGTATCATCTACTAAATTAGGGATTCGAAAGTTGAGATAGAGGAGCTTGAGGAATTGGAAAAGGAGAGAAAAATATTATGCTGTCAAACGCTCTGAAATGTTCAATGCTCCAAGGTTTTCGCTGATTGATTTGTATTATCTGCTAGTAGTTTTGGTGCATTTTTTTTCGTTCAATTTCAATATATAAAATAGGAAACATAGACCCTCCCTGTCCTTTACTTGTATATATACTTCATTAAATTATTGTGGCTTTAAGGAAATGGCACCCATCAACTTTCCCGTATCAGTAACCAAAATTCTGCCATAATGGTGTTTATTCCAGCGTATTTCTGTACCATGATTGTTTATGCAATGCCATGAAGGTAAAGTGGCTACTGAACTTATTACTATAATATGCTAGTAGGCTGCTGCTAGCGCGCATGCTGGCAGTAGCATGTTTTCTTTTCCTATATAAAATTCACAAATGCTCCGGTTGTTGAACAAATGCTCCAGTTTTCCCTAAAAACCGGAGCATTTGTGGTTTCTTATCCATGTTAAAAAGCTCAAATGCTCCGGTTTTCCTCAGAACCGGAGCATTTGTAAAATGCTCGTATGACGTCTGCTACGGGTGAAAAACGGGGCATTTGTGGGCTTTTTAAGTGGAGCAATTGAGCATTCTTCCACTAGTGGCACAAGGTGCCTAATTGAAGCCCAGCTCACCCAAAGTTGGGGCTTCCTATATGTGGTGGTGCCTCCAAATCAGGTCAAACTCCTGAAAAGTTGTAATATGTGGACCTCGTTTACGGACCCCGATTATTTACAAAAAAACAGTTTTCGAAAATCATTCTATTCATTTCTAATCATTCTATCTCATTCTACATACCCAGATCTCCTAGCCTTGCAAAAACCCTAACCTTGCATTCATTACATACATCTTAGTGCCCTAACCTTGCATGGCATGTCATTTTTTTTTAGATTTGCATAACCTTAATCCTTGCATAGTGTCTCATGCATCCTTAGAGAGTCTAAGTTTGCATTTTTGCATCATTATGTGCTTTATGTGAGTTGTTTGCACCTATTTGCTAACATCTTCTCCTGCAGGTAATCATATTGCTTGTAGTTATTGTGCTGCCTACTAACTTTGTTTTGCAAAGACCGGCGTATATAGATCAGTTCTAAACTGCAAAGCGTTTAGAATTGTTCTCCGTCCCGACATCGTATACTTTGACTTTCGGTTTCCTGAACATCAATCAAAGTGGGGGATTCTGTACACACATAATTGTGTCTCCCAATTTAAGGGCCCTATGATAAAACATACCGCAGTCTTAATTGGTCCGACCCAAGGGCAGAGCAGTCCGAAGAGCCATCCCAAAATTTTTTTGAAAAGTGTTGAAGTCCTATTTTAAAACGCACTTAATTATTCATAATAATTAATTGTATTTTGAGCCCAACTCTTTGAAAAAGCCCAATTAACTGTTTAATAATAATAAATTGTTTTATTTCAAAAAATAAAAAATATTCAAAGATATTTTTATAATTAAAATCGGATTTTATCCCGTAAAATCATATTTCCGGAGTTAAGAGATAAAAGAAAATCTCAAAAACGCGTTTTTATATAAAAAAAAAACTGTTAAAACGTGTCAAAAGTAAGGCCGTGCGCCGTGCGCTGAGCACACAGCCCTGCGCCGAGCGCAAGTGTCCTGCCACGTAAGCATGCTCCTAACGCACAGTAGTGTGCCGAGCGTGCGTGTCATGCCACGTAGACTTATGTGTCATATAGAGTCCTGCGCCAAGCGCACTTCTGTATGTGAGACACATCTTTTTCTTTCTTATCTTTTTCAAAGCGCGTACCACATGTACGCTTCCTACTAGGCATGCCGCGCAGGCGCGCCAATATTCGCCTGACATGTGGATTTGCGTGTGACACGTCATCCTGCTCCTAGCGCAGCTGGCGCGTGAAGCGCAGTTCTGTTTTCCCTATAAAAAAGGCTTCGATTTTCCGAATCTAACACGGTTTTTTCACACATAATACTCGAGTGTTATATTACGAATACTTTACAAACCTCTCTACGAAATACATATTCTCTCTACAAAACATATACAAACACATTCAAATCTTTCATACAAGTTCTATTTTCAGGCTTCACGATTGCTCGTCCAGAAGGTTGTCAATCTCTCATACCCAAGCCATGATATTATCCTGAGGGTCCTTGGATAATCTATTCTTATATTGAAGTTACTAACCATTTATTTCATAGGAAAAATTGATTTAATCAGTCCCAACTTTGGGCGTCTTGACAAAAACAGTCCCAACTTTCGTTTTTTATTGTTCAGTCCCAACTTTTGGGGATACTTTACACGCGTGGACCTAGCAGGTTACCAACCTGCTAATGCAGGTAAACACTAGTCACGTGCCTCCACGTGACTTTTAAAATTAACAAAACCCACAATTTGCAATTCTCCCATGGCAGCACATTCTCCTTCTACCTACCGACTTTGCAATTCTCCTCCCATGGCAGCACAACATTCACCAGGTTCCTCCTTTTATTCTCTACTCTTTCCTTCTTCCTTGCGCCTCTCCTTTGCCACCCCCACAACCTTCCCTCCTCCCCTGCCACCCCGAAACAGCCCCTTCCCCTACTCGTCCCCTACCACATGACCACCATTCCCCTGCCACTCGAAAACCCTCCCCTGTCACCCCAAAACACCCCTAACCCCCTCTACTGCTACCCTTCGATTTTTTTATTCTACTCTCCAATGCATATGCCTAATTAATAAAAGTTCCCCCTCCAACAATCACATACCTAATTTTCATTGATCATCGCAAAACACAATCAATATCAATCAAAAGAATATAATCTACAATCTAAAAAAATAAAAACAAAAGTTAATGATCTCGATTATCATTGGCAAAACTAGAAGCGGTAACGGAGAAACTTCGATTATGATGGAAGGTTCTGGAAGCGACGAGCGAAGGATTACAATGGAGGTTAGAGAGGGAAAATTAAGAATAAGAAGATCAATATGTTTGAGTGACAGAGAATTAGACATGGATGCCATTAATCTTTGAACTGTAACGAACAAGAAGCAAAACGAAATCAGATGAAATCTGGTAAAAAATGAAGGAAAGAGAAAGAGAAGGGTTGGTGGCATTGAAAGTGAAGTGAAGAACACTGATGAGAGAGAGAAAGAGATGAAGGAAAAGTGTCGGAGAAAATGGTGAATTGGACGAATAAAGAGACGTTTTTGTGTTTTCTTTGTTGTTGTTGTTCAATTTGTTGTTGTTGTTACTGGTTTTTTTGTTTATCTTTCTCTGTCTTTCTAGTTTGCTAGGTTTGTGAGGTGTGAATGAGAAAAATTGGGTTGCAGGGGGAGGGGGTGACAGGGGAGAGGGAAGGGATGAGAGTGGCAGGGGAGGAAGGAGGAAGGAGGAAGGTGAGAGACAAATTGTGCAGTTAAATGTAAAAATTCGAAAAGAAAAAGGAAAATGAGGGGTTTATTTTTTGTTACAGGTTTAGCAGGTAACTTGTCACCCTGGACCACGTGCGTAAAGGACCCCTTAAAGTTGGGACTGAACAATAAAAAACGATAATTGGGACTGTTTTTGTCAGGACGCCCATAGTTGGGACTGATTAAATCAATTTTTCCTATTTCATAATGTAGATCTTTGGTATAAAATCGTTCTACTGTATATTCTAATCCTTCCTTCTTTTTATTTATTTTCATACATTATTATATGCTTGCCTGATTGTTCTATACATATTATATGATTATTCTATGCATGACTTTTATCACACACATGTTATTTTTGTTAATCAAAGACCTAAAGAACTGTTCTAATATTAATCAGATTATTTGAACAACCTGCTAGGTTCCCTGTAATTTGATTGCCTAATAATATATCACTAAAAAATTGTATTTATATGTGTTTCTTGAACCAACCTAGACTAAATTAGTTTTAGGGTGTTGAAAATATTATATGGTTATTTTATTGCTAAAAATTGACATGAATCGATATTTAGTAGAGGCCAACAATTGGCGAATGTGGTTCATTATGACCGTGTTCGTACCCTCACCCCCGGACTCAATCTTTGGTTCATTTTGACCATCTATGGGGTCTAGACGGGGAAATCTACATTGGATAAGTCCTTAATTTGTCCCTACGATTTCCCATATCCAATTAGGTTTACGAGTCTTCCTTCAAACACTTGTTGGCGACTTCAAAACAATTTTCAATAAAACCTTTACAATGGGGTAGTCAAATCAAATAAGCGCTTATCCCGCGTAGGCGAAATAAAAACACGCCTACAACTGCCGCTCAAGGCTTTTTATAGTTTTCTGCTGTTAGTTTGCTTTAAACAATATTTAGATTTCCTCCTTTGGTAGCATTCCAAAGGGAAGTTTGAATGTACGGACAATTTGCTACTTTATATGTTGTGGGTGTGCTAGACTCTGACTTTCCAAATGTTTAAATTATGTGTGTTTGAATTTTTGCTTTGAAATTAGATCAACTGTTGTGTATCTGATGTGTTCTTCATTGTTCTTGGACAAGCTTATGTAAAATATGCATGCATGCAAACTTTTTTGCAATCTGTTTAAACAGCTGCAAAGTTCCCACCACACTTGTATTGTCACGACACATGACGTTTTGCGTCGCTTTTAGTATGATAACAAAGTATTAAGTTCTATGTAAGAAAGAATATTACACAATGATAAAGAAACGTCTTACTTTTATTGATAAGTCTGGTTAACATTAGTTTAATAGTCTCCATACAGGGCGTCACTTAACGTCACCTCAAAAATAATATTGCTTGAGGTTGATGATGTTCCATGCTCTAGGTATAGGTCGACCATCAACGTCTTCCAACCTATAAGCACCTTGACCAACGATCTTAACGATGCGATATGGACCTTCCCAGTTAGGACTGAACTTTCATGTTGCCTCTTTTCCAAAAGTTCGTCGCATCACCCAATCTCCAATCTTAAAGACTTTGGCCTTCACATTCTTGTTGTAACTTTTTGCTACGTTTCGTCGATATACTTCCATCCGTGTCCTTGCTGCATCTCGAAGTTCTTCTATCACATCTAAATCATTAGTTAATTCCACTGTGTTCCTGTCGACTGTCATCAATCTATATCTAGAAGAAGGAAGCTTGATTTATGCCGGCAACATCGCCTTATAACCATAAACCAAAGAGAAAGGCGTTTGACCAGTTGCATTCTTTGGTGTTGTTCTATCTGCCCACTTCCCTTTTGCCTCTTCACAACAATTCTTCAAGTTGCTGACAATAATCTTGTTCCACTAGTGGAAAAAACATAATCGGATCTGGTCAAAACCAGGGTTACTGATCCGATTTTGGGCCGAATATGTTGGGCTCAGACCAGTTAACAGAAGCCAACGGATCCGGTTGTCAACCGGATCAGTTGACCCTCAACTGATTCGGTCAGGGTATTAAAACCGGATCAATTGTTGTAAAAATGATCCGGTTTTAACACCCTGATCGGATCAATTGAGGGTAAAAAAAAAAAAGATTAATCTAACAAAGTTCACTGGTTTAAACGAACCAACCAAGAAATAGGGGACGAAAGTAACTAGCCACAAAACGAATAGGGGACGAATTAACCAACGAAAGAATATAAGAAATTTAAACGAACCAGCCAAGAAATGATATTAACATACACAAAATTTACAGACTTATAGTTCGACATAAACGAAATGTACAAAACCGAAACAAAATTTAAATTACATGATATGAAATATAGATTAAAGTAAATTTACAATCTATTGACGAAATTAAATAAAATTAAATAAATCTAAACTACGAAAAAATAAATAAATTAAACAACCCTAAAAAAATAAGAGCAACTAAACCTAAAATATCACAAGTAAAATATAAAATTACAAAAAAACAAAATAAAGTAAATCTGAAACAAACCCTGGATTTGGAGACTAACAATTGATCACAGGAGATCTGAAGTGATCGACGACGACGAGAGGAGGGGTGGTTTGACTGCGCGACGGAGATGAGATCTGGTGTTCAGCGAGGAGATTTATCGGTGGCGAGGAGACGCGAGAGAAGATGATGGCGGGGGAGATCGTGGTGTTAGGTGTTGAAGATGAGAGCGCGGATGCCCAGCCACACAATATCCAGAGTCGGTTAAGCCCCTTCTGTTGGCGAACTAAGGTTCTCCGTGGCTTACCTTCTGTGATACTCGCCAAGTTACCAATATGATTTAAGTTAGATGGAAACATAATGGTGAAGCTTATGATATGATTATGATATGACCTGATATGTTTATGAAATGGTTTTATTATTTCTCTCCTCCCTGTTTGCGAACAAAATGAGTTGAAATGCTTTTACGATGTTAGAGTAGTATGTTACTGAGCCTCGATTCGTGACGTTTTGTTTTATCTTTTAGGCAATGATGATGATAAAGGGATGGCGTAGCTGTGAGGAGTTGCTTAGTTTTAAGCTTTATTAGAACATTTATGAGTATGGTTTAAGTTTATGTCATACTATATTAGTTGCTAAGTTTCAACTTAAGTTTCATTAATGGATAGTTATGATGTTTACAAGATATAATATGTCTAAGTTTATGAATTTATGTTTGCTTTGTGCTTTCCAATCGAAAAATACAGTAGTAACGCACCGACCGTCTAGGTTCCACTGCTAATGACTATTTAATTTACATAATAATGATGTCTAGAGGTAGGGGTGTTACATGACTAAGAAAATTTTCATCAATAAACAAATTATGGTAATTCCGTAACACAAGTACATTTAATCTTTATGGCTCTCTTAGATAAGCATAGTTCGTTTTTTAGGTTCATACATGACATAAGGCCGTCCAATAAGGTGTCTAGGTGACATAATTGTCCATACCCGATAACATATGCGCTTTAATTTGTAAAAAGAATTCTTGATATAGTTATATCATCAATTTATTTTCTATAATTTAGATATATGCATAACATGATGACATATTCATAATGTACAACGCCCTATTTTATTAATTACTACAGGGCCTTCAAAATGTTTAAGACGCTTCATGGGTAAAAAAAATGTTACCTTTGAAATTTAGAACTCCTTTTCCATTCGACCTCGTTTGTTTACAGTTATCTTTCTTTCTATTTTTTTATGTCTTACCTATTTGTTTGGTTGAATGGTTTAAAACAATTTCATAAAAGGTACATTGATAACAACTAGTTTAGTTAGTGGAAATTTTAGAAAGTGGTGCTCTAGCTCAAGTGTAATATGTATGTGCCCTATGTACTCATTTTCCTTTATTTATGAATTCTAATAAGGGTAATTAAACTTAAATAGTGAAATTAGTATCTTAAAATGCCATTTTGGATTAGGCTTGAGAAGCTCAACACTCAAAGGTGGGAAGGTAGATTATAGATAAATGGCACCTTGATAGTCATTCCAGGTGCCATGATGTTGAGCTTTTACAAGGCTATATGATAAGTGTGAATTATTATATATTATAACCTTCTTAATTCCTCTTGCTAGCTTCTTATTTAACGTTATAAACTATAAGTTGTTGGCTTTAACGGTTTTTATGGGTTATCTAGTAATTGTGTTTATATGACTTATGTTATACTTCCTTCATTTCTGAATAAGTGCAACATAGAGAAGTGGCACAGAGACCAATGCACCTAAAGAGAAAAAGTTGGGGACCACACTTAAAAGAGGGATTAGGCAACTTAATTAAATAATATATCTACACTAATTACCCAACGACTTTATCCCCAACACCTTCCACCTGCCATCCACCACAACACCGCCACCACTTTCCCCCCACCTCTGCCCACCGGAAACCCCCTCCCCTACCCTTGGTCACCTAAAACCACCCCTTTTCCCCTCCCCTCCCCTCCCCAGCCCAACCACCAACAACAATTACCAACAATCACCACCAGCCACATTTTCCACTTCAATAACGCATCTACCACCACCACCACCATCGGCATGTTCTGCCTCTCCCCACCACCAACATCGTAGCAACACCCCACCACCACCGGCATTTTCGAAAGTTTGCAATCGAAACCCTCCCACACCGCCGGATTTTTGAAAGTTTGTAATCGAATGTTGTAATTCAGCCTATTCAGATTTGCATTACTCCCTCCCACATCGCTGGATTTTTGAAATCGAACGCCCACACCTCTCTCATTCCATATCTACAACTGTTGGAGATGGAGTAGGGCGTGATGGAGGAGGCGAGTGAAGGCAAGGAGGAGGAGTTGGAGGAAAAGAAGGAGATGAGGAAACGAAGGAGAGGAGGAGAGTGAAGGGCGTGGTGGTGTCGGGCCTGTACTAGTGGCGTGGTGGTGTCGAGCTAGTGGAGGTGGTGATGTCGGGTTGAGTTGAGAAGAGGGTTGGGTTGAGGAGAAAGAGGGGTGGTGGGTTGAGAGAGGTGGCTAAGATGGGAGGTTGTGGCTGAGAGAGAGGGGTGGGTTGGGTTGAGGAGAAGAGAGAGAGAGAGAGAGGTGGGTTCGGTTGAGGAGAACAAAGAGAGGGGTGGGTTAATGTTGTTTAGGTTAGTAGTTGATAAATGAATTAAATTGTTGGAGTGAAATAAGCAATGACATTTCTATAAATAAAAGGGAAATTTTTTTCCATGGATTTTTTGTCCATAACTACCTTACTTACACTCTTTTTTGCGAAAAATTACCTTATTTACAAAATTTTGTACAAAACTACCTTTATTACGATATTATTTGTTGACCACTACCTAAAAACCTTTTCCGACGTTTGACTGTAGTTTTCTGGTGAGTATAACCCATCTGCAGGTCATGTGACTTGTTATTTTCCTTATTTTATTCCCCGCTTCTATTTTGTACAACACTCATGTGCATATCCTTAGTTAGGTAAGGAGAGAGAGTGTTAGTTTAGAAAAGGGAGGGAAAAATAGAAGGAGGAATAAAATAAGGAAAATAACAAGTCACGTGACCTGCACATGGTTTTACTCAACGGAAAACTGCAGTCAACGTCGAAAAAAGATTTAGGTAGTGCTCAACAAACAATAATGTAACTAAGGTAGTTTTGTACAAAAATTTGTAAGTAAGGTAGTTTTTCGCAAAAAAGAGCGTAAATAAGGTAGTTATGAAAAAAAAACAATCCTTATGACATTTCCTAAAATGGAAAATGTTGCACTTATTTAGAAACGCAGGTTGGTATTTTATACTAGTAATAATTTATCAATTGTTGGCAGGTACCTTATAATGTTGGAGTCAAAGATGTAGAAATAGGCCTTAGCAATTTTATGGGTTAGACCCATTTGACTAAACCATGCAGCAATGCAAACTCACGCCAGTTAGAAAAGTGGGCTAAATCCCAATTGTGCCACTTAAAGTCTTTTTTTTTTTTGAGAGGGCCACTTAAAGTCTTAAAGACTTAAACCCATTTGACTAAACCATGCTGCAAGGAAATTTGGATGTCCTTGAATGCAAACTCACGCCAGTTAGAAAAGTGGGCTAAAGCCCAATTGTGCCACTTAAAGTCTTTTTTTTTTTTTTTTTTGAGAGGCCCACTTAAAGTCTTAAAGACTTAAACCCACATATAAAATGAAGAAGCAAAGGAAAAAGAAAAAAAGGAAAACTCTGTGGGGCTAGGGATCCCACGGCCCACGCGGCAAATGAAGGAAAGGGGAAGTAAATAAAAAAAGAAAAGAAAAGGAAATATGAGGGCTTTTTGGGCTAGAAGACCACACGGGCACTAGTGGGGGACAAGTGAAGTGGACGACAGTTAGAACTTAGAAGAAGGGAGGAAGGACGACAACACAGTTTGAGGAATACAGGAGACGAGAACAAAGCAACACAACAACATCCGAATGGCGAATCTCAAATTATGAGTTGCTAGATTCCTAATTCTAGGACTTATAAACCCCTATTAGTATGAATTGATAGTTTAATTGTGTTTGAGATTATTTTTTGTTTATGATTGCATAACTATTGAGATTATTATTGGACTGATTATTGTCTGCAATATATATTGATAATTGTTCTCGTAGAACTATTTATTGGTTTATATTGTTATCAAATTTACACAATTTGTTCTTGTAGTTCAAAGTGTGATGTTACGCAATGATATTTCATGATTTGTGGTTGAAGAGTTGAATAATTTATGCTTTGGTTAAATAAGTTATGTCACTTAATTGATCACATACTATTTCGTTCTAAGTAATTCTGGCTTGTAGTTTAGGATCCTTGATAAACCTATTAATTCTCATTCCATTTAATCTTTTAGTCATATTATTAGTGGTGGATTCAACTGTCCTAGATTTCATATTATTGTTTTCTTCGTTTCAACTTTATTTTGACAAGTTTATTAATTTACTTTAAACTTCAATTTAGTTTAATTAGTTTACAATCAAATCATTATATTCTTATTTCGGATTAAATTAGTAGACATTAGACGTGATATTAATCAACATTCCCTTTGGATTCGATGCTCTGTTATTTATCACTTACTACTAGATATTGTATACTTGCAAGAATAGGGTTTTAGAGCTTGTCTAAAATAGCTATCACTATATTGGTTGTATTACCTCATCAACATGAATTTATTTCCATAAACTGATAGGTTAATGCCCATAAACTGATCGATCTATGCCCATAAATTGATCGATTTACGCCCATAAACTGCTCGATTTATGGTTAAACTGATCGATGCCCATATACTGATACTTCAATGCACATGTGCTGATAAATTTGTGCCCATATATTGATAAGTTTACGCCTATACACTAATAAGTTTACGCCCATAAACTGAAACTCGTCTCAGCTTAGACGCGTTGTTATCTAAATACCATGTAAACAATCGGAATGCTATATGAGAAAAAGTAAAATTTCAATCAAGTGAGAGTGAACTCAGAGTGACATGCAATTTTCTTCTATTAGTAAAGAAGTTTATGAATTAAAACCACAAACTCTTTTAACAACTGCCAAGACCATAATATACAAAAAAAATTAAGATAGCTCGTATTTATTTTTGGAGCTCCTATTTTCCATTTCATAGACAAAATAAACACAGTTGGGAAGAAATGGACATGATCTTGCAAAGTACTTTAATTATGTCATATGTTATCAATGCCACTAATATGCTTAACATCATTATCTTGCTTAATCACCATCTTGGAATATATAGTTATAGAGTCTTTAGTATTTAATTTGTGTTTGCAGAAATAGAATTATAATTTTAACACATCGTCACAATCGTAGCGATTTTGTTCAATCAATTAATCTTGACAATAATCACCATTACTTATAAGATTAGGCATTTTTACAAGTGCCCAATGACCTTCTCAATGATATTTGTAATTATTCTGATAGTACCTGTGACATTCATTTATGAAAGATAACATATATCACTATGTTTATTCGTTTGGTAGTTGTTTTTCTTTTGTCCAAATTTGTCATGTAGACTTCTAGACATGTTGTTAACGTGTTAAATATATTGTTATTTTAGGAGAAAGGATCTCGAACTTATAACAAAGTTCACATGGAAACTAATGAGTCTATGTTTCCTGTGCGAACTGTTAGGGTATGTTCAAATTATTATTGCATGTTTTGTAGCTGAATAAGAAAATTTTCGTCAATATACGAATTATGCTATTTCCGTAACACAAGTACATTTAAACTTTTATGGCTCTCTTAGATAAGCAAAGTTCAATTTTTAGGTACATACATGTAGGGATGGGCAAGGGTCGGGTCCAGCCGGACCCTAAAATTTTTTGCAGACCCAGACCCGGACCATAAGGGGTTGGGAAAATTGGACCCGTACCCAGACCCTTGGGGTATGTAGAGTCTAGGGTCCGGGTCTAGGGTCCAGGCCAATTTTTTTTTTTTTGCCAAATTTTCAGCATTATTAATATTTCATGACCAAAAATGATCATCTAGAAAAAAAGACCCATAAATAAGAAAAACATAAACTACAATAACAATTATATCAAGAGCAATTTATACTATTTAGGACAATACAAATAATGTTTTGGAAGACTAATATCCAAAAAGAAGGAGAAAAAAAGTTAAAACTTATATATTAAATTTTTTTAGGGTCTGAGGGTTGGGTCTGGGTCGAGTCCGGATCCAAAATATCAAGACCCGGACCCTATAAAATTTATTTGGACCCGGACCTGGACCCTTAGGGTCTAAAAAAGTTGGACCCAGACCCTTAAATTAGGGTCGGGTCCAATAGGGTCCGGGTAGGGTCCTGGACCCATGTCCATCCCTACATACATGACATAAGCCCGTCCAATAGGGTGTCTAAGCGACATGATTGTCCATACCTTAGATAGGAGTATAAGTTCGGTTTTCGGTTCGGTTTTAGGGTAAAACCGAACCAAACCGAAATCAATTCAATTTTCTCATTTCAAGTCCAAATCCAAACCAAAATTCATCTCACACCAAACCAAATTAAACTAAAATTATAAAACCAAAATCAAACCGATCAGAAAAAACTGAAATTATTCAACGATGCAAAAATTTGTTTTCCAAATCTTACAAATGCTATGAACATTTCAAGTTCACTTCATCGAACAAAGAAGAATTACTTAAAATCACAAACCAAGATCAAAATTGAAGTACTAGAATTAAAGATAATTGATAAAAAATATAATGAAACAATGAAATTAGATAAAGAGAATACATGACATTCTTTGGTTTCATCCTCTCGAAAATAATCTAATTGATTTCTTCCTCTCGAAAGCGCTCATTATGCACCCTTTCTTTGTCTATTTTGAGCTCCCAATTCAAAGTCCACCGCTGAGATTTAGAGTTTCATAAACGGAGTGAGGAGTGAGAAATGAAGTGGCAGAGAGAATCGGAGGAGAAGAGAGAGGGACTGAGTGGGTGAGGAGAGAGGACATTGAGAAATAGACGAGATGGGGAGGAGAGAAAGAGAAATTAAGGTTTTTCTTAATCATTATGGCAATGAACTGATAAAATAATGGGTTTACTAACATGGAAAGGAATAGTGGGCCTGATAAAATCGGCTGACTACTCCCCTTATCTTTTTAAAACATCATAACCCATATAGGATAGGTAAAGTTCGGTTTGGTTTTTTTTTTTCGGTTTTTCAGAATAAAAACCGAACCAAACCGAAAATCGAAATATAAATTTTTTCCAGTCCAAGCCAAACTGAATTTTGAAAAAAACCAAACCAAATTATTAATTCGGTTTTGTTTGGTTCGTTTTCGGTTTTTAACTAAATAGCTTACACCCCTAACCCTAGATAACATATGCGCTTTAATTTGTAAAAAGCATTCTTAATATAGTTATATCATCAATTTATTTTCTATAATTTTAAAATATGCATAACATGATGACATATTTATAATGTGCAACACCCTATTTTGTTAATTACTGCAAGGCCTTCAAAATGTTTCAGACGCTTCATGTGTAAAATATTATCTTCAAAATTTAAAATTCCTTTTCTATTCGACCTCTTTCGTTTACAGTTATCTTTCTTTCTATTTGTTTATGTCTTACCTATTTGTTTGGTTGAATGGTTTAACACAAATTAATAAAAGGTACATTGATAACAACTAGCTTAGTTAGTAAATATTTTGGAAAGTGGTACTCTACCTCAAGTGTAATAGGCATGTGCCCTATCTACTCATTGTCCTTTATTTACGAATTTCGATAAATGTAATTGAACATAAATAGTGAAATTAGTATATGGAAAAATAGTCTTAAAATGTCATTTTGGATTAGGCTGGAGAAGGTCAATACTCAAAGGTGGGCAGGTAGAGTAAAGATAATTGACACCTTTATAGTCATTTCAGGTGCCATGATGTTGAACTTTTACAAGGCTAAATAGGTTGTATTACCTCATCAACATAAGTTTATATCCATAAACTGATTGGTTAATGCCCATAAACTAATCGATCTACGCTCTTAAATTGGTCGGTTTACTCCCATAAACTGATTAGTCTATACCCTTAAACAACTCGATTTATGGTTAAACTGATCGATCTATGCCCATATACTGATACATCTATGCACATATATGCTGATAAGCATATGCCCATGTATTGATAAGTTTGTGCCTATATACTGATAAGTTTACCCCCATAAACTGAAACTCGTCTGAGCTGAGACGCGTTGTTATCTAAATACCATGTAAAATCTGAATGCCATATGAAAAAAAGTAAATTTTCAATCAAGTGAGAGTTAACTCAGAGTGACATGCAATTTTCTTCTATTAGTACAAAAGTTCATGAATTAAAACCACAAACTCGTTTAACAACTAGTAAAATCGAAATATACAAAAAATTTAAGATAGCTCGTATCTATTTTTGGAGCTCCTATTTTCCAATTCATAGACAAAATCAACACAGTTGGGGAGAAATGGACATGAGCTTACAAAGTATTTTAATTATGTCATATGGTATTATTGCCACAAATATGCTTAGCATCATTAATTATTTTGCTTAATCATTGTCTTCGAATATATAATTATAGAGTCTTCAGTATTTAATTATCATTTAAAAACATCATCACAATCCTAGAGATATTGTTCAATAAATTAAGGGAAATTCTACATGGTGGCCTTTAATTATGGGAAATTCTATATGGTGGAAAGAAAAAAAATGGATTCCACAAGGTGACCTTGTGCTATTGTTTTACACAAAAAAGTGACATTAATGAGTTTTTCCATCCATTTTTCAGTTAATTAATTTAAAAAAAAAAAGAAAAATAATTTTTTAAATTCCCCCTTCTTCTTCCCTCTCCTTAACCAGCCCCACCCCTCCCTTATCCGACCACCCCTACCACCACGCCACCCATCTCCCTTATCCCTGCACTTCCACGTGACCCGCCCGTCTCTTTGACTCGCATTTTCCCTTTTCTCTCTTACTGCGCATACTACCCTCGCCAGAGCTGTGCGATTGCTGCACTGCGTTGCCTTGTCTTCCTCCGTTCAGGACTAGTGGCTGGCTGTCCCAGCGTCGCCGACTGCACAACTCCACTATTCTTTATCTCTCTTCATTCGCTGCTACTCCTATCCTGTTTTCCTTGGTCCCAATTCGCGGGAGTTGTTGTCGCTGTCTTTGCCGTCACTGCCACTTCTGGTCTCGATGTTCGTTGATGTGTTGCATTGCTGGGTCGTGGTGCGTAGTGTGTTGGTTGCTTAAAATTGTTTACTGGGTCGATGTGGTGGAGGGTGGGGACAGTAACGGGGAGGGTGGGGGCAGTAACAGGGTGGGTGGAAGGTGGGGAGGAAGCATGGGTAGATTAATTAGTTCAAGGATAATTATTTTTAAACAAACTTAACTTGGATGGAATATGCTCATTAATGTCACTTTTGTTTGTAAAACAATAACATAGGGTCACTGCAGAGAATCCGAATTTTTTGTTTCCACCGCATAGAAAATTACAAAACTGAAGGTCACCACGTAGAATTTCCCATAAATTAATCTTGACAATCATCACCATAACTTACAAGGTTAGGCAATTTTACAAGACCCCTAATGACCTACTCATTGATTCGCAACAATTCTGCTAGTACCTGTGACTTTCATTTATGATAGATAACATATATCACAATGTCGTTTATTCATTTTGCAGTTGTTTTTTTTTGTCTGGATTTGTCATGTAGAATTCTAGTCATGTTCTTAACGTGGAGAATATATTGTTATTTTAGGAGAAAGGATTTCGAACTTATAACAAAGTTCACACGGAAACAAATGAGTCTAAGTTTCCTGTGCGGACTGCCAGTGTATGTTTAAATTAGAGAAATTCTCATTGGTACCATTCAAATATTGGTTTTTGCCAATGGTACACAATTTTTAATTGGCTTCTCAATGATACCATTATAGTATTGACTTGTCATTGTTGTGATCAAACTGTTAAACAAACGTACATTAGTATGCTTGATTTAATTGTAGTTTCATAAAAATTGTCAAATCCTAACCCCCAAATCTCTAATTTGGCCAATAACCTCCTTCTTCCATCTCCAATCCCATCTCCCACCTTGTTGTCTTCTCCAAGTTGTCAATTTTAAGGACTGTTAGGTGCTTATCGCCATTGAAACAAGAACCTCTATTAACACCATCTGCATCATTATCTTCATCGCACTGCATCAACCAAGCCCACAAAAAACGCAGTAGACCAGCTTAACCTCCATCAACACCATTTGCACCTCATTCCATTTAATTCCTGCATCAAGTGAAGTCTTATCCATGCTTCACCTTCATGCAGCACCATGCTCAACAACTTGTAGTCGCTACTCCAAAAAGCTTAAATGCCCAACCATGAGCAGCCTTGACGTATCAACGCTACATCATCTCGTTAGTATCTCTTCTCCAAAAGAAAGGAATCCAAGTAGATAATTCATGGGTCAACGGAATAAAATTTATGGAGTAGCAGATGAAATATATTTGGGGATAAAGTAGTGGAGTGAAGCTCAAAATAGCACAATGAAATAGAAGCAGAGGAGGGGGTGATTATCTAACAATTGTCTAACGGTTTGATCACAACATTCAACAAGTCAATAATATAATGGTACGATTGGGAAGCCAATTAAAAATTGTGTACCATTGACAAAAGTCACTACTTGGATCGTACTATTGAGAATTTCCCTTTAAATTATTATTGCATGTTTTATAGCTGAATAAGAAAATTTTCATCAATAAACGAAATATGCTATTTGCGTAACACAAGTGAATTTCAACTTTATGGCTCTGTTTGATAAACAGAGTTCATTATTTAGCCTCATACATAACATAAGGTCATCGAATACGGTGTCTAAGCGACATAATTGTCTATACGCTCGATAACATACGTGCTTTCATTTGTAAAAAGTATTGTTAATATTGTTATATCATCAATTTATTTTCTATAATTCAGATATATGCATAATATGATGACATATTTATAAGGATTATTTGCTTTTAATAATGCAACCTTTTAGCCATTCACAACGAATAAGCTGACCTTTGGATTATTCCCTAATAATGCAACCTTGAAACGCCCCGGAAATACATTACCTTGATTGACAGCGGAAGTACAACTTAAGCCTGTGGGTTAGGGCCCACTAATAATATATATAGCCTAAAACGGCCTATTAAACATACAAATGATCGTCTGTAAGCAATAATTATTACCCTTATATACAGACCATTCTAGATAACCCAAATATATATAAAGTCACTTCAACTTAATCTATCCCGAGCATCCTTGACATAACTGATCCTTCGCCATCTTCATAGTACCTGAATGATTTCATAGAACCGGGAAAAGGGAAAACACAGGAAATAAACTAAAATGAGTTGAAAACTCAGTAACTTCACTTCAACCCGTAAAAACGGTTTTAGTTCGTAAACATTTTCACATATAAGCATATATAATAACACTTTAGTAATCATAAACAGAGAACGTTATCATTAGCCTTGAATAGTCTGCTGGCAAGGACCATTTACGTGACTTTAGTTCATTGGCAAGTACAGGTTTTGGACATAGCATAACTTTCGTAATTCGTAACATTAACATGTGACCATTTTGGTCCGTATCGTACATCGTAACAAAATTCCTCCACCTGTGACTCGCCCATTTACCGGATCAGTTCATGACTCCAAACCAACAGAACCATCCACTTTTATTATCATAACTTATCAGACATCATATATTCTTAATTCGGAATCATCCATACATCGTAAATAGAATCATAACAGGACATTTCATAACATGCATAAGCATCGTCACATCATAACGTATCTTATCATGCCACATAACAGATTATAACACATAATCATATCATCATAATCAACATCATATAATTGTATTCACGCATTTGAGTACATGTAAAACATCACATCTACCACATACGGGCATACATATATTTGCTGGACATGAACATTACACATACATATACGGGCATACACGTATTTGCTAGACATGAAAGGTTACCTTATATGCAATCCAATTCTTTAATCTCCAAATCCAATAATTGAGAACCACTAAGCTTCCTTGATTGCTTCCAATTCCATATACCAATTTCAGCAATTCACGCACCTCACAATGATAACAATAATTAATAGCCTCCCATACTAAGCTAATAAACTAATTACTCTTCATAGAAACTACTATTCACTAACTGACGACACTTAGCATAATTCAACTCATCTAATTAACTAGAATCCCATAATCTCTTCTCCATGATCCATCATAAACTAAAACTACATCATCATTCATCACCAAGATTTCCATTTTTAAATTCTCTAATCTATTATTGGAACCCCAAATGATAAACTAACTCAGTTTAGCCATTACAACCTTATCCCAACAATTTGCTAACTGAAACAATTAAGCAAAATCAGTTTTAGGCTCAACTTAATCACATCATCAAAGGTATAATTTAATTGGGCTTGATTTATAAACTTGAAATCGGGGACAAGAGGAAGAGGTTTTGCTTTACCTCTGCTCTACTAGGAGCAGGGACGAAACCAACCAGAGCATAAGCTCCGGCGAGCGGCACAGGCAGCGGAAAACCGCTCAGCTTTGGCCTTCGTTCCTCGGAACTCCGGCAGCGGCGAAAGGCGGCGAGGAGCAAAGAAGAAGAAGAAGACAAAGACGCAAAGAACAAAGCAAGAATTTAAACAACAAGAAGATGCGGCGGTGGCACGCGAGCAGCACCACACGCACAACAACGAAGAGGAGGAGAACGGAGGGCACCGGCAGCGAAGGGAAGCTCCGACGAGCAGGGAAACCGACGAGCTCCAGCAGCAAACCGGGGAAGCAGGGGAAAATGTTTCACGGGTTTGGGGTTTCTTCAGGAGAGAGAAATATGGAGAGGTGAGGGTTTGATGGGTTGGGGTTTTCACGGGGAAGAAGAAAGGAGTTTTAGAAGGAGTTTTGGGGTTTCTTTGGGTGAGAAATGATGAGAGACAAAAATAAGGGGGTTTGGTTTCTTTTTGGTGAGGGAAATCATGAGAGAGAAAGGAGATTTAGGGTCTTATTTCACCCAAATAAACCGACAAGCAAAAGAAATGGCAAACCGACTTCGACTTCCTAAACGAATAAATACAACTCGACTAATTGTATTTCTCATTTTGGCCAGATACAACTCAATTAATTACACATAAAACCCAAAATGTATTTATTTTAGAAAATAATTTAACTATGATCATTTCAGAAAAATTTAGGACGTAATTAGTAATTAATAAAACGAGATTAAAATTCGGTGTATTACATCCTACCACCCTTATAAAAAGTTTCGTCCTCGAAACTTGCAATAAGTTAATCGAGGAGACAACAAGCTAAATTCATTTAAACAAAACCAAGATCTCAAGCTTTCATGGCTTCGTTAGGAATTCAGCCTCCATTCCGCCATCATCTTTTGTATCTCTACTTCAACTCGACTCGCGAAATCGAGGAGCAAAGAAAACAAAAGGGGCAAACTTGTTGACAATGAATTCCAACTAACACAAATAATGAGATCTCGTTTGAAATTCAGTTGGTTTCTCAAATCATATAAGTTTTGTAAAATACATACTTTAAGTAAACGCATGTCATGAACAGACACAAGTCACTGCGAGATACAATGAACACATTCAGAGGTAACTAACAAAGGAAATTGAAGGTACCACAACTCGAGTAAACAAATTCACATTGCACACGCAAAAGCGCAAACTCTCAAATGGCTTGGTTCATTTATACCTAACTTTTTAGCCAGCCCATTAAACCTATTTAGAACTTTTACGCTACGATATAGAGATCATAGCGTACCTGAATCTAACCTTAGCTCTGATACCACTCTGAAACGCCCCGGAAATACATTACCTTAATTGACAGCGGAAGTACAACTTAAGCCTGTGGGTTAGGGCCCACTAATAATATATATAGCCTAAAACGGCCTATTAAACATACAAATGATCGTCTTTAAGCAATAATTATTGCCCTTATATACAGAGCATTCTAGATAACCCAAATACATACAAAGTCACTTCAACTTAATCTTTCCGGAGCATCCTTGACATAACTGATCCTTCGCCATCTTCATAGTACCTGAATGATTTCATAGAACCGGGAAAAGGGAAAACACAGGAAATAAACTATAATGAGTTGAAAACTCAGTAACTTCACTCCAGCCCGTAAAAACGGTTTTAGTTCGTAAACATTTTCACATATAAGCATATATAATAACACTTTAGTAATCATTAACAGAGAACATTATCATTAGCCTTGAATAGTCTGCTGGCAAGGACCATTTACGTGACTTTAGTTCATTGGTAAGTACAGGTTTGGACATAGCATAACTTTCGTAATTCGTAACATTAACATGTGACCATTTTGGTCCGTATCGTACATCGTAACAGAATTCCTCCACCTGTGACTCTCCCATTTACCGGATCAGTTCATGACTCCAGACCAGCAGAACCATCCACTTTTATTATCATAACTTATCAGACATCATATATTCTTAATTCGGAATCATCCATACATCGTAAATAGAATCATAACAGGACATTTCATAACATGCATAAGCATCGTCACATCATAACGTATCTTATCATGCCACATAACATATTATAACACATAATCATATCATCATAATCAACATCATATAATTGTATTCACGCATTTGAGTACATGTAAAACATCGCATCTAACACATACGGGCATACATATATTTGCTGGACATGAACATTACACATACATATACGGGCATACACGTATTTGCTAGACATGAAAGGTTACCTTATATGCAATCTAATTCTTTAATCTCCAAATCCAATAATTGAGAACCACTAAGCTTCCTTGATTGCTTCCAATTCCATATACCAATTTCAGCAATTCACGCACCTCACAATGATAACAATAATTAATAGCCTCCCATACTAAGCTAATAAACTAATTACTCTTCATAGAAACTACTATTCACTAACTGACGACACTTAGCATAATTCAACTCATCTAATTAACTAGAATCCCATAATCTCTTCTCCATGATCCATCATAAACTAAAACTACATCATCATTCATCACCAAGATTTCCATTTTTAAATTCTCTAATCTATTATTGGAACCCCAAATGATAAACTAACTCAGTTTAGCCATTACAACCTTATCCCAACAATTTGCTAACTGAATCAATTAAGCAAAATCAATTTTAGGCTCAACTTAATCACATCATCAAAGGTATAATTTAATTGGGCTTGATTTATAAACTTGAAATCGGGGACAAGAGGAAGAGGTTTTGCTTTACCTCTGCTCTACTAGGAGTAGGGACGAAACCAACCAGAGCAGAAGCTCCGGCGAGCGGTACAGGCAGCGGAAAACCGCTCAGCTTTGGCCGTCGTTCCTCGGAACTCCGGCAGCGGCGGAAGGCAGAAGCAGCAGCAGCACAGCACGCAGCAATGAAACAACAGCAGTACAGCGGTGGCACGCGAGCAGCACCACACGCACAACAACGAAGAGGAGGAGAACGGAGGGCACCGGGAGCGAAGGGAAGCTCCGGCGAGCAGGGAAACCGACGAGCTCCAGCAGCAAACCGGGGAAGCAGGGGAAAATGTTTCACGGGTTTGGGGTTTCTTCAGGAGAGAGAAATATGGAGAGGTGAGGGTTTGATGGGTTGGGGTTTTCACGGGGAAGAAGAAACGAGTTTTAGAAGGAGTTTTGGGGTTTCTTTGGGTGAGAAATGATGAGAGACAAAAATAAGGGGGTTTGGTTTCTTTTTGGTGAGGGAAATCATGAGAGAGAAAGGAGATTTAGGGTCTTATTTCACCCAAATAAACCGACAAGCAAAAGAAATGGCAAACCGACTTCGACTTCCTAAACGAATAAATACAACTCGACTAATTGTATTTCTCATTTTGGCCAGATACAACTCAATTAATTACACATAAAACCCAAAATGTATTTATTTTAGAAAATAATTTAACTATGATCATTTCAGAAAAATTTAGGACGTAATTAAGCTAATAAACACAATTAGTAATTAATAAAACGAGATTAAAATTCGGGGTATTACAAACCTTTATAGTCAAAGTTCCTACAATGAGTAGAACAGATAAGTGACTTGCTGTAGCAGGTAATGTAGGTGACGTGGCATATAATAGCTATATGATTGTTGGGGGTTAATTCACCCACCTTCCCCTATGTAATTAACCACCTTCTCCTATTTAATTACCCACTTTCCTTCCTCCATAGTCCTTCCTACTCCTTCCTTCATATCTTCTTCACCAAAAACACAAAAAAGAAACAATTTTTTTTTACATAGCAGCAGGCAGTGGATACCATGGCCATGCCGTGGACTTCATCAGCAAGCCACACCACCTGAATTCTTTGTTACACCAACCGACACCGCAGCTGCACCGCCCACCAGTCCACCTCTGTTTCTTTCTCTTTTGGAGCTTCCTTTCTCCTCTTATCCCATAACAATTATCCTTCACCACCGTCTCCACCATCGACCACCGCATCTCCCCGTCCTGATCAGCATCCACAAAAAAAATTACCTAAGAAATTCACCCAAAAAATTTGTTCTTCTTCAAATTCACTCAAAAAAATATCCACTCAAAGAATGAAATTTGATTTAATACTCATACATAAATCAACAAACTGAACTCAATTAGGGAATTTAAAGTTTAAACTACAAAAAGCTTAGGGTTTTACGAAATAAACTCTAATTTCTCGTATTTATGGCCAAATTATTGTCTCCTCCAATTGAAGATTTTAGGGTTCTACGAATTGTTTGAAGAGAGAATTGCGAGAAGAGAGAGAATTTCCATGAGTGTGTTGCTTGCAGACCTTATTGCAATGAATTAATGAGAACTACAACGAATTGCATCAATGGTGGAAGCGAGAGAAAACGTTAAACGGAGGGAGTGGAAGAGAGAGAAAGCGTGAAATAGAGGGAGTGTGATTCCGTTCCCTTTTTTCTTTTTCTTTTTTTCTTATTTTTCTAATTTGTTTAACTAAACATAATTTAGGTTGGAATAGTCAACTAATGAGTTATAACCTTTTCAACAGGTTGAAGGTAACTTGTACTCATTGTAGGAACTTTGACTATAAATGTTGCATTAGTAGGGAATAATCCAAAGGTCAGCTTATTCGTTGCGAATGGCCAAAATGTTGCATTATTAAAATTAAATAATCCTATTTATAATGTACAACGCCCTATTTTTGTTGTTTACTATAAGGCCTTCAAAATGTTTAGGATGCTTCATGGGTAAAATATTATCTTTAAAATATAGAATTCCTTTTCCATTCGACCTCTTTGGCTTATAGATATCTTTCTTTCTAATTTTTTTTATGTCTTACCTATTTCCTTGGTTAAATGGTTTAACACAAATTCATAAAAGGTACATTGATAACAACTATTTTAGTTAGTGGAAATTTTGGAAAGTGGTACTCTAGCTCAAGTGTAACATGTATGTTCCCTATGTACTTGTAGGCGTGATTTTATTTGCCTACGCGGTGTGAGCACGTATTTGACTACTCCATGTAAATGTTTTATCAAAAACGTTTTGAAGTCGCCAACAAGTCTTTAAAAGAAAACTCATAAACCTAATTGGATATTGGAAAACCTTAGGGACAACTTTGGGACTTATCCAATGTAGATTCCCCCGTCATAACTTCATTAATGGTCAATGAACCAAAAATTGAGTTCGATAATGTTTTTAAGCACCCTAAAAAAATTAGTCTAGGTTGGTTCATGAAATACAAGACCACTTTTTTGGTGGTATGTTACTAAACAATCAAGATTACTAGGATTCTAGCATGTTGTCCATATCATCTGATTTAGTTAGAACATTTATTTAGGTCTTGATTAACAATAATATACAAGGTGATAAATACATAGCAATCAATCATACAAAATAATGTTCATGAAAAAGATATAAAAATATTATAGGGAGTTAGTAACTTCAAGGAAAATAATAAAAGAAAATAAAGATTTTTAATTTTCATTGACCGTCAGACATTATACCTCCGTCTAGGTCGTTGATCTGCACGGATCTCAGATTAAAGATTTGTGTTTTGCGTTTAATATAAAGTATAGTTATGGCCTGCGTGAAGCTAGGATTGTTTTGGTGTATTAGCAATTCATATGCAGGGGAAGAAGATTTGGTGACGAGTTGACTTGGTGATGTGGCGTGATGATGGTGTGCTAGGAGGAAGATTAGGATCAGGCAATGAGGAATTTGTATGAAGGTGTAGATGATCTAGCCATATGAGAGAATTAGTGTAGTAGTAGGTTAGGCGTGAGAGTATTAGTTGTTAGAGGTAGGGGTGTGCATAATCGGATATCGGATCGGAAAAAATTCGATTTGTATATTTCGGATCGGATTCGATATCCGATCCAACGATCCGAAAAATGATCCGAAACTTTAATTTCAATTGGGTCGAAAAATTAGCCCACTGTTACAGTTGCTAGAGTGCTGGGCACTTGGGCTGCCTATATATTACCTATTTTTACATACATAATGATTAAATGGCCAACATATTATATATTAGCTAGTTACTGCCACTTTACATATTATATAGTAGCTTGCTAATGATCGGAAACTCTAGCAAACGTGGATCTCAAAGGTTGACCTTCAAAGCTACAAACAACCCCACCATCAAACTTCATCTTCACCCAAAAAAAAAAATCATCAACACTCCGCAACGCAAATATCATCACAAGTTCACAACACAAGTTCACAACCGAAATCAAACCCAATTGTTAATTCGAAAAAAGGAAAAATCAAGCACAATTATTTCAGGAAGAATTTCTCGAGTATTTTACAAATCACATTCAAGAATTTCACGCACAAAAAAATGGAGAGAGAGAGAACTTCGCACAAAAAAATGGATAGAAAGAACTTACCCCGGACTTGGACGGATCTGCTCGCTGCTTCCCCACTGGCCGTTCCATTTCAGCCGCTCCGGCACCGACAGCCGTGAAATAGAGAGTGAAGAGAGAGGATCAGATGACTGCGTGCGTGTCTGCGTGAGTGAGAGTGAAGTGTTAAGGTTTTGAGTCTCATGGGGAGTGGAGACTGAGACGTGAGTGAAGAGAGGGTTAGCCCAGTAGCCCTATGCCCCTATTACCTATTGGACTGTTGACTGGTTAGCCCATTTGGATATTTTTGTAAAAAAAAAATTCCGGGTTTTCGGGTATCCGAATTGCAAAAAAATCCGATTCGAAAATCAAAAACTGGATCGGATATATGAAATTTCGGATTGGATAACCGGATCACCGGATTAGATCATTCGGATCGGATCTTTTTGCACACCCCAAGTTTGATTTGGCAAACGGGTCATACAGGTCGGGCATTCTGGGTCGGGCCATATCGGGTCAACCTTACGTTCGAGTGCGGGTTTGATGAGTCAGGTCCACATCGGGTTGGTTTCAATCGGATTGTGTTGGTTCGGGTCCGATCAATTTGAGTAAGGTCAGCTTTCTTTTCTAGCAAATAAATAGAACACATAAATTAATACATGTGAAAAAATATTTCCTTGTTATTTTCGGATCGGTTCAGGCTCATGTCATTATTTTCGGTTCACTTCGGGTCAGGGAGATCCGGGTCGGGTTATTTCAGGTTTCAGTTCTATTTCAAGTGGTCACTTTTGGGTGAAAAACAGGTCTCGAGTCGAGTATTTCGAGTCTGGTCAACGGGTACGAGTCTATTTTGCCGGCTATAATGCTATATTAGTTGTGATGTTAGTATTAGGAGGTGGAGAAAGACAATGAGGTGTTGAGAGAATTTTGTTAGGAGTGATGGTTGTGCCGTGTCAAATTGTTAAGAGGCCGTGGGTTTTAGGTTCGAGGGAGAAGGTATTATATAAGTATAGGTATTTAGAGAGTAATAGGTAACCAAAAACAATTAGGTTTCTAAAAGATTTTTATTGAAAAGATTCTAGACAAAGATATTTGAGAACACTTTGGAGAAAGATGATTTTTTTATAAAAAATATTTTTATTAATAAAACTAATTTATATAATTAATTAATTCTATTAGTTAAATTGGGCTATTTTAATACGTTTTGGAAAGTTGGCTTAGTAAAACTATTTAAAAAAAAGGTTTTCGGAAATGAGTTAATAAAAAGAGTTAGAATATGGTTTTGGGCTTCAAATTTTTTATTTTAGACTCGTTCTTTATTCTTTCCTTGATCGGGACCAATTAGAGCGAGGTATTAGTCATTATAGGGTGCTATATGGGGAGACACGATTATGTGGTTTCTTCTGAGGTATGATGGTATTAAATGTAGGTCCATGTGAGACAACAACATGAAGTTGCTTAGGAAGTATTCCGATTGGAGTAACAATTTTTCTTATTTTATTATTGGGCGTTTGAAAGTTGGGTGAATCATTAATAACCCTTTTGCCTCTAGTTGAAAACAATATACTTTCTTGTAAAGGAGATCGCTTTTTGAAGTCGAACTTGATTGAAGGTCTTAGAAGTGAGCTATGTGGTATGATGTCGTTAAGTTCATTGATCCTTTGTCGGTCAGCTACCATTGCATCGAAGTGGTCTAATGCCTTAATATTTTGACCATGGTTCTCTTGAAGGATGTATTGATTTTTCTCGAACCCATTCACGCGAGCTATAAGATCTACTTTTTTTTGAAGCTATAAGATCTACTAGCATGATCTTAATCTAGCTCATCAATCGGTTCTTGAAGCGTACTTGACATATTCCGTATTTCCTTCAAAGGATCATCAAGTGGGAGTTTAGAAAGAGAGTGATGATGGAGAGAGATATGGAATTAAAGAATGTATATTTTGAAAAGAAATTGTATTTAAAAGCAGAGCTTCTAGAAACAACTTAGCATATCCTAAATAATGAATGATTTTTTTTATGAACCTAGACCTAAAGGCATGAATGGATGACTTTTTTGGAGGCACCTAGACCCAATGCATATATGTATGACTCTTTTGGATGCACCTAGACCTAATGCATGTATGCATGACTCAATCTATGCGGTTGAACCTGTAAAGGCTGCCTACATATCCCAAAAGAGGGAATCAGATCGCTTGTAGTTCGGGACTACTAAATGCAGAATGCATGAAATGAACTCTAGTTATGCATGAAGTGTATGAACGATGGACTATGCAATGCAAAAGGATTCTAGTATGAATACAGTCCTAATTGATTTGGAATTCTACGGACTTTAGAATCCTAGACTTGATAGACTTCTAATGAACTTGTAAGGATGTTAGACTCCTATATGCATGAAACTCTAGTGGATGTAGACTCCTAAAATGGACATAATTTTAATGGATTTAAACTCATATTGTGCATGAATTTCTATGGATTCTAGACTCCTAAGATGAACGAGATTATAACGAATTTAGACTCCCATTATGCATGGATTTCTATGGATTATAGGCTCCTAAGATGGTAAGAAGAACCCTAAACTTAGACGGGATTAGGATTCCTAATGTGAATGGAGTTAGACGAGGTTAAGACCTCTAGATGGAGCGAAACTGGATGAACCTAGACAAATGGGTTAGATGGACTTCTAATGGAGTTAAAATTCCTAGGCGGATGAGACTTTTACAACAAGATGGACACTAAAAAGAATCCTAAATGATGTACATGAAAAGATGAGATGATATACATGAAAGGATGAATTATCGGAAAAGATATGAGAATAATTTTCGAAAAAAGGATAGGTGATGAATTTTCAAAAAGGATGGGAGATCATTTTTCGGATAAAAAGATGGGAGATATAGTTTGGTAAAAGATGAGGATAGAATTTTCGAAATAGATAGGGAGTAGGGGATTGCGATTATTTTTGAGATGGATTTTTTTTTAGAAAGAAATAAAAAAAGGGAATAGAAGAATAAAGTGGTAAAATAAAAGGAAAAAAAATGGGAGGATAGGAAAATAGGATTAGAATGGGTATTACGTACCAGAAGAAACACACAACGAGTACAAAACATGAATGTGTATGGAGCAACAAGTTGGAAATAAACGCTGCAGGAATGTGGCTCTCTCGAGTGGCACACAGATAACACGCGCAACACGCAATAAGTTGCGCAGTACGCAGGAGTTAAGGTGCGCGGAACGTAGGAGTTTGCGCAGGACGCGACTCTAATGCGTTATACGTAGATAGTTGCGAGGAGCGCAGCTTACGTAGAGACTCGAGATTTCCTTTTTTAATCGTCGCGCAGCGTTCGATAATTTTCACTCGAAAATTGATAATATGAAACAATCAATGGCACGCACACACAAATATGCACAAGTAGTATAATGATATGCAAAGTTCCAACCTAAAGTCAAGTTCTACGTTCAACAATGGTCAGGTTTAGGTTTAAGGCTGGAAAAGGTCCATGACTAAGAGATTGATCCCATGCTTCATTCGTACCTTTGCTTAAAAAGGTGGCCACGTGTAAGACGCACTCCAGTTCTCAAGTCAGGATCAAGAGAATAATGCCATGGTTGGGTAGGTTTGCTTCTGACTAAGATCCAACACTATCGCTCAGGAAGCTTTCGAAAGGACAAAGCACAAACCACCCGGGGTTGGCCTCACGCATAACATGCAATAATAAGGCAAGGAAGACTGTCCTTATAGTGGCTTAAACAATAGCCATGCATAGGCAACACAATATGTTGTTCTAAAGCATAAAAAGAGAATGAATCGTATTTTTCAAGTTTCATCCACTCATTTAAAAAAAATAATTTTTTAAAATCCTCCCTAGTGAAGTCTCCAAATTGTAGGCGTGACTTTATTCGCCTACGCAGTGTGAGCGCGTATTTGACTACCCCATTGTAAAGGTTTTATTAAAAACGTTTTTGAAATCGCCAACAAGTCTTTAAAGGAAAACTCATAAACCTAATCGAATATTGTAAAATCTTAGGGACAACTTTGGGACTTATCCGATGTAGATCTCCCCGTCATAACTTTATTAATGGTTCATGAACCGAAAATTGAGTTCGGGGGTGAGGGTACGAACACGATCACGAACCACGTTCGCCCATTCCTGGCCTCTACTAAATATCGATTCATAGCAAGTTTTATGCAAAAGAGTAACCAGATAATGTTTTTAAGCACCCTAAAAAATTAGTCTAGATTGGTTCATGAAACACATAAAAGACTGCTTTTTTGGTGGTATGTTATTAAACAATCAAGATTACTGGGTTCCTAGCAGGTTGTCCATATTATCTAATTTAGTTAGAACATTTATTTAGGTCTTGATTAACAATAATATAAAAGCTGATAAATATATTACGATCAATTATAAAAAATAATGTTCATGAAAAAGAAATAAAAATATTATATGGAGTTAGTATAATATACAATACTTAGAGTTGAAGGAATACGTTAACAATCTACATCATGAATAGTAAAGGAGTCAGTGTTGAAAGAAAAGAAGAATTGCTAGAAGTTCTGAACATGCGTCAAGTTGAAAAGCATGACAAGTACCTTGGTATCCCTTCTATCAATGGAAGATCGAAGACCTCCATTTTCAATTCTCTTCTTGATAGAATTTGGAAGAAACTCCAAGGATGGAAAGAGAAATTTTTGTCTAGAGCTGGGAAAGAAGTGCTATTGAAGTCGGTTATCCAAGCAATGCCTACTTATCTCATGGGGGTGTACAAAGTGCCTGTGTCTATCATTCAAAAAATTCACTCTGCTATGGCCCGCTTTTGGTGGGGTAACTCAGATGCTCAACGAAAAGTTCACTGGAAAAACTGGGAGACAATGTGTACAATAAAATGCTTAGGAGGTATGGGTTTCAAAGACTTAAGTGTCTTTAATGATGCTTTGCTCGGAAGACAGGCATGGCACCTGGCTCGTTCCCCTACCTCACTTTTTGGAAGGGTTATGAAGGCGAAATATTTTCCTAGCTGTGAGTTTTTGATGCCCCTCTTAGCTATTCTTGTAGCTACTCTTGGAAGAGCATATGGAGTGCAAAATCTTTAATAAAAGAAGGTTGTGTGGAGAGTTAGGAGTGGTACAATGATCAACATATGGGATGACCCATGGGTTACCGGGGAAGATGGAAGATTCATCACAAGTGAGAGAAAGGATGGCCTTTATCAGGTTAGTGAATTGATTGATTTTAATGCCGTTGAGTGGAAGACATCTTTGATTGATGAGAGTTTAAATAAAAATGAAGCTAAAAGAAGTTTAGCTATCCTTTTGAGTTCTCGATTTGGCCATGATGAATTGACTTGGGCTCTAACCAAGAATGGTGAATATTCGGTCAAAACGGCCTACATGCTTGGGAAGGGTGGAAGTCTTGATACTTTCCACCAAACTTAGGTGGACATTTGGAGCTCGGAAACCACCCCAAAAGTGCGGCATTTTTTATGGAGATTGTGCACTAATTCACTACCCGTTCGAGCTTATTGCGTCATCGACATTTCATAGAAGATGACTCTTGTCCTTGGGGGTGTGGAGAGGTTGAGTCTACTGCTCATGCCATTTTCGGATGCCCAAGGGTGCTGGAAATTTGGGATGCGTGTGGCTGTGCATCCCTTTGCCACCTAGCGCTCTCTTCCTCCATGTGTGAACTAGTTGTCAGTTGGCAAGCTCTTGATGAGAAGGTAAGACAAAAAGGGATGTTCCTTGCTTGGGTTTTGTGGGGTGAAAGAAACAAACTAATTTTTAAAAATCAATCCATGCCCCTGCGTGTTATTGTTGATAGAGTCTCTCGCCTCGTTGAGGAACAAGGTCAATACACTCAGCGGATTTATCCAAGGCCACTGCCAGGTCCCTCGCCTTGGTGTTATTGCACGTACCTCGGATGGGATAGTTTGTTTTTTAGCTACGAGACACGTAAGAGCTTTTTGGGCCCTTGAAGTTGCGGAAGCCAAGGCCATTGCCCTTGCGGTGAAGCTTGGAAATCGCTATGGCTTAAAAGATGTCATCCTGGAATCGAATTGTCAAGTTGTCATCAACCGACCCTCTAAGCATGCTTTCTTTCTCTCGGACATGGATTTCATTTTACATGATATTCTCTCTATTTGCAGCTCTTTTCAATCTTTCTTATGGTCTCATGTTAAAAGAGATGGCAATTGTGTTGCCCACCATTTAGCTAAGCTAGTCCCCTTCGGGGTTGAACAGGTTTGGGAGAACCACTATCCGTTGGAAGTGGCTCCGTATGTACTCACTGACACTCTATCTTTGAATTAATGTTAGCTTGGCTTTTCCCCTTAAAAATAAAATTTACATCATGAATAGTATGTTAGTAACTTCAATAAAATAATAAATGAAAATAAAGATTTTTAATTTTGATTGACCCCCAAAAATTATGCCTCCGTCTGGGTCGTTGATTTGCACAGATCTCAGATTAAATATTGAACAAGCCTTGAAAAGATTTGCATTTTGCATTTGATATAAAGTAGGAAAAATTTTCAGGAATAAGCCAACCTTTGCATGACTCGCTAAAAATAAGCTAACCTTTTGATTATCCTGGAATAAGTCAATGTTTAATACTTATTTATTTTTAACAAGTTATGACCTGTTATTAACTTCTTTAATCAGGTTAAATGTGCACGTGTTAGTCTCTCATTCGTTTATTTATTAATTTTAATTGTATTTTTTAAAAAACATATTTTTCCTTTTATCTCTCCTTACTGCCCACCACTACCACCTCTCCTTTGTTTCCTTCGCCACGCACCACCATCGAACCCACACCACCGACCACTCCTTTCTCTCCTTCCAAAACCACCAACATAGCCACCCCTACCCCTCCACCACCCCTAAGCCATGGGAGTTAATGATGCCGGGGGCCAACAGGCCGCAACAACGGCGGCACATCCAACATAACCACCTCCGACCTCCTGGCCTTTGCCTCAAGTAGCTCATCAGTGGTACACGAATGAACAACAACAACAAATTTAAAACCGGGTGCGCGACTGTGTGCAGCAATGAAGCCGATCTGGCCAATAGATGCCCTAGAATCGACTGTTGCCTCACCCAATTCCAGATGGGTTAACCAACATCACAGTGATTAGCGGCTGTATTTATAATCATTCTGAGGTGCATGACTTTAACCCGTGCAGTGTCGCATTTGTGGTCGCATGAGATTCTGCATTTGAGGATAGAATGCCTTTCTCTATTAAAGACATATTAAATCCATATAAAGACAGCAATGGTGTATAATTAGACAATGGGAACAAAAGATTGTGAGGAAGCGCCAATGCAAGGGAAATGGTAACTGTACAGATAGTTTTCCAGGCCACTTTAGTCATCGATGCCAGTGTAATCCTGGGTTTGAGGGTAATTCATACCTTCATGATTGTCAAGGTAATTCAACTTCCCTTTGGAGAAGCTAGTTTAAAAGGCTTTTAAGTAACATGTTCATTGTACTAAATTTTATTCTACCCCACTGGCCAGTACTTCTTGTACACACGACGTTTGTTGGTGGGTTTTATGAGCGGTATCTGGATTTGGGTTTTTAAAGGTGGTTTAAGTGGTATGGGTAAGTAAGGGTAGGGGTTGTTGAGGAATAGGGTGCCTGAGGTTTCCATTTGGTGGTCGGTAGTGGTGGATTTTGGAGGGGAAGAGAAATGATAGAGTTGGCAGCCATGGGAAGAAGAAGAAAAGAGGGAGAGAGAAAAAATAGGAAAAAATTCAAAATTGCAAAAAAAAAAAAAAATTAAACCTCTTACCAGTTAAACGGGTTACAAGTCGTTTATCTTGTTAAAAGTGTTAGTGATATCAAAGTTAGCTTATTCCAAGATAATCAAAAGGTTAACTTATTTTTAGCGGATCAAGCAAAGGTTGGCTTATTCCTGATAATTTTTCCTATATATAGTTATGGCTTGCGTGAAGCTAGGATATTGCAGCAAGTTTATAACTTTGTTTTGGTGTATTAGCAATTCATACGCAGGTGAAGAAAATTTGGTCAGGAGTTGACTTGTTGATGTGGCGTGACGATGGTGTGTTAGGAGGAAGATTAGGATCAGGCCGCGAGGAACTTGTATGAAGGTGTAGATGATCTAACTATGTCTTTTGCAAATCACATAAGTGACCAATGAACCTTATTGATGCAAGACTCCCTGGCAGCCGTATGAGGGAATTAGTGTAGTAGTAGGCTAGGCGTGAGAATGTTAGTTGTGATGTTATTGTTAGGCGGTGGACAAAGTCGGCGAGGCGTTGAGAGAATTTTGTTAGGAGTGATGGTTGTGTCGTGTGAAATTGTTAAGAGGTCGTGGGTTTCAGGTTTGAGGGAAAAGGTTTTATATAGGTATAAGTATTTAGAGAGTAATAGGTAACCGAAAACAATTAGGTTTCTAAAAGATTTTTATTGAAAATATTTTAGAAAAGATTTTAGATAAAGATATTTGAAAACACTTTGGAAAAAGATGATTTTTTTATAAGAAAATATTTTTATTAATAAAACTAATTAATATAATTAATTAATTCTATTAATTAAATTAGGTTATTTGAAAACGTTTTGGAAACCGGGATTAGTAAAACTATTAAAAAAAAGGTTTTGCAGAAATGGGGTAATAAAAAGAGTTAGAATTTGGTTTTGGACTTAAAATATTTTATTTGAGACTCGTTCTTTATTCTTTCCTTGATCCGGACCAATTAGAGTGGGGTATTAATTAGTCATAATAGGGTGATATATGGGGAGACATGATTATGTGTCTACAATACTCATTGTCCTTTATTTATGAATTCCGATAAGTGTAATTTTAAATAGTGAAATTAGTATCTTGGAAAAATAGTCATAAAATGTCATTTTGGATTAGGCTTGAGAAGCTCAATACTCAAAGGTGGGCAGGTAGAGTAAAAATAATTGGCACCTTGATAGTCATTTCAGGTTCCATGATCTCGAGCTTTTACTAGGCTAAATCGGTTGTATTACCTCATCAGCATAAATTTATACCCATAAACTGATTAGGTAATGCCCATAAATTGATCGATCTGCGCCCATAAATTGATCGGTTTACACCCATAAACTGATAGGTCTACGCCCATAAACTGATCGATTTATGGTTAAGTTGATCGATCTATGCCCATATACTGATACATCTATGCACATGTGCTGATAAGTCTATACCCATGTATTCATAAGTTTACACCTAAATACTGATAAGTTTACACCCATAAACTGAAACTCGTCTCAGCTGAGACGCGTTGTTATCTAAATACCATGTAAACAATCAGAATGTCATATGAGAAAATGTAAAATTTCAATCAACTCAGAGTGAACTTAGGGTGACATGCAATAATTTTCTTTTATTAGTAAAGAAGTTCATGGATTAACACCAAAAACTCTTTTAACAAATGCCAACACCGAAATATAAGAAATATTTAAGATAGCTTGTATCTATTTTTGGAGCTCCTATTTTCCATTTCATAGACATAATAAACACAGTTCGGAAGAAATGGACATGACCTTGCAAAGTATTTTAATCATGTCATATGTTATTGTAGGCGTGATCTTATTTTCGTCTACCGCGGTGTGAGCGCGTATATGACTACCCCATTGTTAAGGTTTTATTGAAATACGTTTTGAAGTCGCCAACAAGTCTTTAAAGGAAGACTCATAAACCTAATTGGATATTGAAAACTGTAGGGACATCTTAGGGACTTATCCAATGTAGATTTCCCCGTATTGACTCCATAGATAGTCATTGAACCAAAAATTGAGTTCGGGGGTGAGGATACAAAGATGGTCATAATGAACCACGTTTGCCCATTGCTAGCCTTTACTAAATAACCATATAACGTTTTAAGCACCCTAAAAATATTAGTCGAAATTGGTTCAGGAAACACATAAAAGACTATTTTTAGTGACGAGTTATTAAGCAATAATATTACAAGGTACCTAGAAGGTTCTCCAAATTATCTGAATTAGGTTGAACAGTTCTTTAGGTCATGTTTAGCAATGATAACATGTGGATGATAAAATTATGCATAGAACGATCAAAGCCACAAGAATATTATATACAAAAATAAGAGGAAAAGAGGTTAGAATGTACAAATAATATGCTTATTTAATCAAATAGCTACATCATGATAATAAACTATTAGTAACTTCAAGGCAATATAAATAAATGAATTATTCAAGGGTCATCAGGAGTATACATGTGCGGTGTTTAGGCCTAAGAGCGTAACGACCTTCAGGAGGAGCAATCTTGAAACCAAAAGCACGGTATGATCGAGAACGTAAAAAGGATTAATGTGTTTGATGTGTTTGAAGTGTTTGAAGGTTCGAAATATAGTACGTAAGTATTCGGGATTTAAAGTGCTCGAGAAATAAAATTGAAAAACCGTCCTTTGATTCGGGAAATCGAGGGGTATTTATAGAAAAATGGCGCATGCGCCTCACACACCTACCTGTGCCTCACTCGCCTACCTGCGCCAGGCGCAGGCTTACGTGTCACGCGCAAATACACGTGTCAGGAAAACGTACACGTGGTATACGCTTCAAAAAAGATAAATTTGACAGCTTGTGCATCGCACAGAGAAGTGCGCTCGGCGCACGACTCTGTGTGACACACAAGTCTACGTGACAGTCTTGTGCGCTTGGCGCACGAGTGTGCCCTCGTCGCAGGCTGGTGCGCTCGGCGCACGTTGGTACGCTCAGCGCACCGCCTTGCTTTTGACACGTTTCGACAACATTTTTATTAAAACGCGTTTTGAAGATTTTCTTTTATCTTTTAACTCCGAAAATCTGATTTTACGAGATAAAAACCGACTTTCAAATTATTAGGGTATTTATTTAAAATAATAAATAAACAATTGGGCTTTTAAAATATTTTAAATGGACTCAAAAATTTTTGTGGTCTGAAAATACAATTAATTATCATGAACAATTAATTGGGCTTTCGAATAAGATTTCAAAATACACTTTAAATTTATTTTGGGTTGGCTTTTCGTATTGCTCTTCCATTGGGTTGTGCCAACTAAAACCGCGGTATGTTTCATTATGGATCCTTAAATAGGGAGACACGATTATGTGTCTACAGTTATCAATGCCACAAATATGCTTAGCATCGTTATTTTGCTTAATCATCGTCTATGAATATATAATTATGGATTCTTCACTATTTTTTGTTTGTGTTTGCAGAAATGGAATTATCATTTAAAAACATCGTCACAAGAGCCCTAACTTACAAGATTAGGCATTTTCACAAGAGCCCTAATGACCTACTCATTGATTCACAACAATTCTGCTAGTACTGTGACTTTCATTTATGAAACATAACATATATCACAATGTCGTTCATTCATTTTGCAGTTGTTTTTTTTGTCTAGATTTGTCATGTAGACTTCTAGAAATGTTCTTAACGTGGAGAATATATTGTTATTTTAATAGAAAGGATCTCGAACTTATAACAAAGTTCACATGGAAACTAATGAGTCTAAGTTTCCTGTGTGGACTGTCAGTGTATGTTCAAATTATTATTGCATGTTTTATAGCTGAATAAGAAAATTTTCAAATGAAATATGCTATTTGCGTAACACAAGTGAATTTCAACTTTATGGCTCTGTTTGGTAAACAGAGTTCATTTTTTAGGTTCATACATAACATAAGGTCGTCCAATAGGGTGTCTAAGCGACATAATTGTCCATATGCTCGATAACATATGCGCTTTAATTTGTGAAAATTATTCTTAATATAGTTATATCATCAATTTATTTTCTATAATTTAGATATATGCATAGCATGATGACATATTTATAATGTACAACGCCCTATTTTGTTAATTACTACAAGGCCTGTAAAATGTTTAAGACGCTTCATAAGTAAAATATTATCTTTGAAATATATTTCTCCATTCGACCTCTTTCGTGTATAGATATCTTTCCTTCTATTTTTTTATGTCTTACCTATTTGGTTGGTTGATTGGTTTAACACAAATTCATAAAAGGTACATTGATAACAACTAGCTTAGTTAGTAGAAATTTTGTAAAGTGGTACTCTAGCTCAATGCTAATATGTATATGCCCTATCTACTTATTGTCCTTTATTTACAATTCAGATAAGTGTAATTTAACTTAAATATTAAAATTAGTATATTGGAAAAATAGTCATCAAAAGTCATTTTGGATTAGGCTTGAGAAGCTCAATACTCAAAGGTGGGCACGAAGATTAAAGATAATTGGCACCTTGATAGTCATTTCAGGTGCCATGATGTCGAGCTTTTGCAGGGCTTAATCGGTTGTATCACCTCATCAACATAAGTTTATATCCATAAACTGATTGGTTATTGCCCATAAACTGATTGATCAATGCCCATAAATTGATCGGTTTCGTCCATAAACTGATCGGTCTATTCCCATAAACTGATCGATTTATGGTTGAACTGATCGATCTATGCCCATATATTGATACATCTATGCACATGGGGCCATGGCCTGATAAGTTTATGCCCATATATTGATAAGTTTACGCTTATTTACTAATAAGTTTACGCCCATAAATTGAAACTCGTCTCACATGAGACGCGTTGTTATCTAAATACCATGTAAACAATCGGAATGCCATATGACAAAAAGTAAAATTTCAATCAAGTGGGAGTGAACTCAGGTTGACATGCAATTTTCTTCTTTTAGTAAACAAGCTCATCAATTAAAACTAGAAATTCTTTTAACGAGTGCCAAAACCGAAATATACAAAAAATTTAAGATTGGTCGTATTGAATTTTGGAGCTCCTATTTTCCATTTCATTAACAAAGTAAACACAGTTGGGAAGAAATGGACTTAAGCTTGCAAAGTATTTTAATGATGTCATATGTTATCATCGCCACAAATATGCTTAGCATCATTATTTTGCATTATCATCATCTCTGAGTATATAATTATGATGTCTTCAGTATTTAATTTGTGTATGCATAAATGGATTTTTCATTTAAAAACATCGTCACAATCCTAGCGATGTTGTTCAATCAATTAATCTTGACAATCAACACCATAACTTACAAGATTGGGCATTTTTACAAGAGCCCTAATGACCTACTCATTGATATTCACAACAATACTGCTAGTACCTGTGACTTTCATTTACGAAAGATAACATATATCAATATGTTCATTCATTTTGCAATTGTTGTTCTTTGTCCATATTTATCATGTAGAATTCTAGACATGTTCCCAACGTGGGGAATATATTGTTATTTTAGGAGAAAGGATCTCAAACTTATAACAAAGTTTACATGGAAACTAATGAGACTAAGTTTCGTGTGCGAACTGTTAGGGTATGTTGAAATTATTATTGCATGTTTAATAGCTGAATAAGAAAATTTTCATCAATAAACGAATTATGCTATTTCCATAACACAAGTGAATTTCAACTTTATGGCTCTGTTAGAGAAACATAGTTCATTTTTTTAAGTTCATGCATGACATAAAGTCGTCCAATAGGGTGTCTAAGTGGTATAATTGTCCATAGCCTCGATAATATATGCGCTTTATTTTGTAAAAAGTATTCTTATTATAGATATATCATCAATTTATTTTCTATAATTTAAATATATGCATAACATGATGACGTATTTATAATGTACAACGCTCTATTTTGTTAATTACTATAGGGCCTTCAAAATGTTTAAGACGCTTCATGCGTAATATATTATCTTCAAAATTTAGAATTCCTTTTTCATTCGACCTCTATCTTTACAGTTATCTTTCTTTCTATTTTGTTATGTCTTACCTATATGTTTGGTTGAATGTTTAACACAAATTCATAAAAGGTACATTGATAACAACTAGTTTAGTTAGTGGAAATTTTGGAAAGTGGTACTCTAGCTCAAGTGTAATATGTATGTGTAAACACCAAATTTTGAACCCCTTTTTCGGATAAATAAAGGTTTGAAAAATAAAAATAACAAAATCGTCATGCATCGTGGAGTGCGCCCCCTCGGAGTGCGAGTTTCATTCCATCGCACAATTTTGTCGTTTTTGCGTATTAGTCATACAGTTTCGTCTTAGAAGTATAATTTTCGTGAGTCGTAGTCAATAACTACAACCACCGTTTTAATAAAATGATTCATAGTATAATCATGCTCGTCTTTATTAATTTGACGAGTTTTCATTAATTGCCGTAAGTTAGTCTTTCGGAAAAATAAAAACGAGTCGCGATTAGGCGTCGGGATTTTAGTCGTATCCCAAAACCGGCATTAATCAGTTTTTCTTGATGGTCAAATCCTTGTTCATTGGATAAAGAATAAGAATATATTCTTTATTCAATAAACACGTCATTTATCCATTAGTTAGAGAATAAGAATCATGAAAAGATGTGAGAATAAGAATCAAATCCCATGTGTAAGAGGGGGAAATCCGGATTCTTTCCGGAAGAATCAAGTGTGCGCCAAGCACACAATCATTCGCTAGATGCATGATTAAGCGCCTAGCGCACAAGCTAACTCTGCGCCATACGCAGAACCTTGCGCCTAGCGCAAGATGCTGTGCCTAGCACAGCTTCCTGTGCTAGGCGCAACACCCTAATCAGTTGGTTTTGCACGTTTTTCGATGCATTTTTTTACGTATTAGGATGTTTAGGGAAGAATATCTTCTGAAAATCTGATTTTGCTTCATTTATGAGAAAATCCAAGAAGAATAAGAATATTTGTGTTTCCAAAGAGATTTGATGATGTCATTAGGGTGAGATAATTAGAGTAATATCATTAGGGTGATTAAGGATGAAGAAATCAGATTTTTGGGTGAAAAATCTGATTTTCTACCTCTTTGAAACCCTAGTTCACCTCTTTCATTTCTCTATAAAAACCTTCCTAAATTCCACTTCAAAACCAAGTTGAAATAAAATAAAGTGATTAACTCAACTTTCATAAAAATGTTTTCTTTTTATACGAAAATGTAAAAAAAATCATGAATTCCTTAAGTTTATCTTAAAATTACTCACTTTTATCATGTAAATAAAAAATCAATAAAAATTGTCATAAAAAATCAAAATCAAAGAACTTAATTAATCTTTAACTTCCACAAATTCACAAGTAAGCATGAATTCCAAAGCCCATTCAAGGAGGTGAAGATCAAGGAGCATCATGGTGAAGAACAAGATTGAAGATTTGTATAGATCATAGTTTTTGTACATATTGTTGTAATAATAGTTTCTTTGTAAATAATTGTTGCATCACTCAATTAAAAAAAAAAAACATGGAGACGTTTATGCATAATTTTCATAAATAATTCCACAACTCTTTCTAATAAAATGAGCAACCAATGTTACAAATATTGCATGTTGGGCCAATATATCATAGTATATGAATCAAATGACCCAATCTCAATTAAGAGGAAAAATGGCAAATCTAACTAAGTTAAATTGTACGATGATCCATCTTACATTTTAAAAATGTGTTCTCCATATTCAAATGGATGAATCGTATAATTTGACATAATTAGATTGGTAATTATGACCTCCGAATTGATTTTAGGCCGTTTCACGTGTCTCACTTTAAATGGCCAAATTACAATTAGCCAAACACAAATCTCCAAATTCGATCTCAAATTGATCATTTCTATCTAAATAACTTAATAATCTTCAATTAAGATTATTTCTCAAAAACCTTCAATTAGGAAGCAAACCTTCTAAGACCTCTTAAAAATCATAAACGTGATCACTATTAAGGTGGTTATTTCAATCCTCGATTAATCGCTAATTAGAGCGGTTAACTCAAACTTTCTTTAATCACTATTTAGGGTGATTATCTCCAATCTCGTTTAATCACTTATTAGAGTGATTATCTTAAACCTTAATAATCGTTAATTAGGACGATTATTCTTCTCATTTAATCACTAATTAGGGTGATTATCTTAAAATTTGGTTAACCACCAATTAGGGTGATTAGCTTAACCTTTCATCATATTTAATCACTAATTAGAGTGATTATCTTAAACCTTAATAATCATCAATTAGGGTGATTATTTTCTAACCTTCATTGTTAATCACTAATCAAGGTGATTATCTTTCCATTTTAATCACTAATTAGGGTGATTACTTATTTCCTTCCTTATTAATCACTAATTAAGGTGATTATCTAAATCCTTCATATTTAATCACTAATTAAAGTGATTATCATAACCCCACTTTAATCACTAATTGGAGTGATTACTTCATTTCAAACAAATTTGTTTAATTCTAAAAGTGAATTATTCATAATCTATTCCGCCCCCCCCCCCCTTCTTTCCCCAGTGGAATTGGCCATTTAGGGTGAGACATATGCTCGAACTACGATTGTTTTGATCCATGAGTGGATTCCAATCCCGCAATGATTGATACGTAGTGCAACTTCAGTGCTCAAACCTACCATGTACAAAATTGTGTAATAATAGTTTCTTTGTAAATAATTGTTGCATCACTCAATTAATAAAAAAAACATGGAGATGTTTATGCATAATTTTCATAAATAATTCCTCAACTCTTTTTAATAAAATGAGCAACCAATGTCACAAATATTGCATGTTGGGCCAATATATCATAATATATGAATCAAATGACCCAATCTCAATTAAGAGGAAAAATGGCAAATCTAACTAAGTTAAATTGTACGATGATCCATCTTACATTTTAAAAATGTGTTCTCCATATTCAAATGGATTAATCATATAATTTGACATAATTAGATTGGTAATTATGACCTCCGAATTAATTTTAGGCCGTTTCACGTGTCTCACTTTAAATGGCCAAATTCCAATTAGCCAAACACAAATCTCCAAATTCGATCTCAAATTGATCATTTCTATCCAAATAACTTAATAATCTTCAATTAAGATTATTTCTCAAAAACCTTCAATTAGGAAGCAAACCTTCTAAGACCTCTCAAAAATCAAAAACGTGATCACTATCAAGGTGGTTATTTCAATCCTCGATTAATCGCTAATTAGAGCGGTTAACTCAAACTTCCTTTAATCACTATTTAGGGTGATTATCTCCAATCTCATTTAATCACTAATTAGAGTGATTATCTTAACCCTAATAATCGTTAATTAGGACGATTATTCTTCTCATTTAATCACTAATTAGGGTGATTATCTTAAAATTTGGTTAACCACCAATTAGGGTGATTAGCTTAACCTTTCATCATATTTAATCACTAATTAAAGTGATTATCTTAAACCTTAATAATCATCAATTAGGGTGATTATTTTCTAACCTTCATTGTTAATCACTAATCAAGGTGATTATCTTTCCATTTTAATCACTAATTAGGGTGATTACTTATTTCCTTCCTTATTAATCACTAATTAAGGTGATTATCTTAATCCTTCATATTTAATCTCTAATTAAAGTGATTATCATAACCCCACTTTAATCACTAATTGGAGTGATTACTTCATTTCAAATAGATTTGTTTAATTCTAAAAGTGAATTATTCATAATCTATTCCCCCCTCTTCTTTCCCCAGTGGAATTGGCCATTTAGGGTGAGACATATGCTCGAACTACGACGATTTTGATCCATGAGTGGATTCCAATCCTGTAATGATTGGTACGTAGTGCAACTTCAGTGCTCAAACCTACCATGTACAAATGGTATATTGGTCCTAAATAAAAATGGTTAATGTGTATATGTGCAAATTATGTGATTTTCTTTCTTTTTAATAGCCAAGATTACTTTAAAATGGAAAATAACGCATTTAGTAAGAGCCCGTTCTTTAAAACGAAAGAGGAGACGAGTTCCAGACGTTCGCACCTCATAACCTAAACCCCGAACCCTGTCTCAGGGTATGAAAGACCGATTTTCAAAAAGCCTTATCCATATGAAGTCATCATCGTTTTAAATGATTTTTCTTGAACTTGATTTTAAAACGGTTTATTAAATAAATCTGTCCCTATTCAGATATTAATAGGGTGGCGACTTCCAAGTTTTCTAAAACTCAAAGTCCAATGAGAGACTTTCGTGGGATTCAGACCGTTAATTAAGACAGTCAAAAATCGGATACCATGGTATGTCCCCTATCTACTCATTGTCCTTTACTTACGAATTCTAACAAGTGTAATTAAACTTAAATAATGAAAATAGTATCTTGAAAAATATTCATATAATGCCATTTTGGATTAGGCTTGAGAAGCTCAATACTCAAAGTTGGGCAGGTAGATTAAAGATGATTGGCACCTTGATAGTCATTTCAGGTGCCATGGTGTCGAGTAGCTTTTACAAGGCTAAATCGGTTGTATTAGATCATGAGCATAAGTTTATATCAATAAATGGATTGGTTAATGAGCACAAACTTATGTATTCACTCCCATAAACTGATCGATCTATGCCCATAAATTGCTCAATTTATGGTTAAATTGAACGATTTATGCCCATATAATACTGATACATCTATGCACATGTGCTGATAGTTTATGCCCATGTATTGATAAGTTTATGCCTATATACTGATAAGTTTACGGCCATAAAGTGAAAACCACCTCATCTGAGACGCATTGTTATCTAAATACCATGTAAACAATCAGAATGCCATATGAGAAAAAGTAAAATTTCAATCAAGTGAGAGTGAACTTAGGGTGACATGCAATTTTCCTCTATTAGTAAGTAAGTTCATGAATTATAACCACAAACTCTTATAACAACTGCAAAAAGTGAAATATACAAATAATTTAGGATAGCTCGTATCTATTTTTGGAGCTCCTATTTTCCATTTCATAGATAAAATAAACACAGTTGAGAAGTGTAGGCTTGATTTTATTCGCCTACGCGGTGTGAGCGCGTATCTGACTACCTCATTGTATTTATTAAAAAATATTATAGAAGTCGCCAACAAGTCTTTAGAGGAAGACTCATAAACCTAATTGGATATTTATGAAACTCATAGACATTTTTGGGACTTATCCAATATAGATTTCCCCGTCATAACTTCATTAATGGACATGAACCAAAAATTGAGTTTGGGGTGGGGGTACGAACACGGTCATGAACCACATTCAGCCATTGTTGACCTCTACTAATATCGATTCATATCAAAGTTTATGCAAAAGAACAACCATATAATATTTTCAAGCACCCTAAAAAATTAGTCTAGATTGGTTCATCAAACACAAAAAAATAGACTACTTTTTTAGTGACATGTTATTAAGCAATCAAAATTATTGGGTTCCTAATAAGTCGTCCATATTATCTGATTAGGCGTTAGAACAATTTCTTAGTTCTTGATTAGCAATAATAACATGTTGGTGATGAAAGCATAAGCAAGACAATCATAAAAAAATAAGAAAATAAAAAAGAAGAAGTAGAGATTAGAATGTACAAAGGAATGCTTTTTTTATTAAAGATCTACAACATGAAAAATTCGTTAGTAACTTCAATAAAATAAAAAAGAAAGAAAATTTTAAGGACCCTCAGGAATTTAGCTGTGTGGCTTGGTTATGAGGGAATAACAACCTTCGGAAGGAGCAATCGTGAAACGTTTCAACGAAAACTTATGAAGATTGATCAAAGTAATTAAAAGTATGTGTTTATGTGTTTGAGTATGAAAATATGAAAGTATGAGAATATGACAGTGTTTTTCACCTTGAGAGATCGCAAATATTTGGGTGTCAAAAGTATATGAAATCCGGAAATCATTAGCCTATTTATAGGAAAACAATTTTTACAAGAAACAACATTGTGCACCGTGCATAAGATTGCGCGGCACGCATAGCTGTACGTCAGATGCATAGGCAATGCGTGCCACACATCACATTGTGCTGAGCGCAATCCATGCTAGTGCGTCAAACGCAAAGCGCTGCGCCACACGCAGCTGTGATTTGGACAACTTCTCTATTCAACACGATTTTGTAAAGATTCTTTTTATCTTTATCAAATAACATCTTTGAAATCCGAAAACCAGCTATTTAAAAAGATAAAAATCTGATTTCAACTAAAAATCCTTTATTTTATAATATCTTTGAAAATATTTATTTATTTCTCAAAATAATAAATAAATACAAATAATTATCATGAATAATTAATTGGGCTTTTCAAAGGATTGGGCTGACAAGTAAATATCGGGAATAATTAATTGGGCTTGAAAATTGGACTTTGAATTTTTAATGCAAATAAATTTGCTTTATGCTTTTAAAAACAGTTTTGGGCATGGCTCTTCGGATTGCTCTCCCCATGGGTCGGACCAATTAAGACCGCGATACGTTTCATCATTGGGTCCTTAAATGGGAAGACACAATTACGTGTCTACAGAAGCCCCCACTTTGACTGAGGTTTGTAAAACCGAAAGCCAAAGTGTACATGTCGGGACGGACAATGATTCTACATGCTCAGCAATCTGAAATGAGTCTTTTAACATTGATACCTGCAAAACAAGCATAAGTTTGCAGAAACAGATATAAAAGAAAACATTTGCAAAACAAGCATAAGTTTGCAAAATGAAAGGATATGTGAAAAGGATATTATGAGCTATGTCCGGCTCATGTCGGTGTAGAGCTTCGTCCCGCTCCAGGGATTTATGAACTATGTCCAGTTCATGATGGTATAGAGCTTCGTTCCGCTCCAATGCTGATGATGATTTGAAAACTAGCGCTGGACTTGACCGCTGATGTTATCTTCAGTAATACGAACAATATTAACATTGGATTTCCCGTTGTGCGGCCCGTAGATGTCCTCGGAAATAACGCTAGATTTGCCGCTGTCGATATCCTTGGAATCAATGCCCTTGGAACTAACGCTGGATTTGTCGCTGTTGATGTTCTTCGGAAGTAATGTTGGAATGTCCTTAGAACTAACGCTAGATTTGCCACTGTCGATGTTCTTCGGAAGTAATGTTGGAATGTCCTTGGAACTAACGTTGGATTTGTCGTTGTAGGTGTTCTTCGGAGGTAATGTTGGATTGTAATGTTGATACCTGTAAAAAACACAAAATACATATATGAAAATAAACTATTATGGGACATGCCTAAGCCCCGTGGTCGTGTGTGGATAGGAAACAACTTGACCTATAAAGAATTACCTCTAATACTCTGGACTTAAAGGTGCTTGCATGTGTGTGCATGTGTGTGTGTGTGTGAGTGTGTGTGTGTGTGTGTGTGTGTGTGTGTGTGTGTGTGTGTGTGTGTGTGGGTGTGTGACCCCATGACTAATGCTAGGATCCTATGATGAAGGACCAAGGATGAAGGATGTATACAGTACTGGACATAGTGTTTGTATGACGTGAAATGCAGTTATGTAATGCAAATGTAGAGATATGACACTAATGTAGAGATATGATACTAACGAAGAGATATGATGCGATGCTTTGTTGTTTTACTAAAAGCTCAATTTTTCTTTTAGAAAATAGTTTTTGAAAGAGGAGAAATGGGAATCCCCAAAAATGATCCATGTATTTTATGTATGATTCGAGACGTACTACCAAACGAGTCTTTGTAAAAGCTTTAAGTTGTGTGCGCTATGGGCCTAAATGAGCCCATAAATTATTTTGTCACGTGGGTCTAAAGCCCATTGTTTTTCATATGAAATGATAATGAAATTGTCATCAAGATATGCCTAGAACCTATGATCTTCTGTATGAACTCGTAATTAAGTCTTGAGCAAGGTACACTGTGAGTCATGATTTTCTGTGTGGACTTGTGATGAAGCCCCAACAACATGAAGTTGATGCGGTATCAAACTTGATTACTTGATTTTGAAGATATCTCACATGCTAAGTGGAAGTTTCGACCAAGGATGCCATATAGGGTTCCTAAGGTTTTTAGAAAGGCCAAAGAAAGAACACTCGAAGGATAAAACGCGGTCATAGTGCTGAGTGTTGAAAGGTTATGCTAAGGTTGGCTTAGAAGGTTATAATGTGGTTAAGAAAGTGGAAGGGAATAAGAATAAGGAAAAGCGGAGCCATAATGAGGTGACGCACACAATGAGGTAGGCTAATGATGAAGGTTTAAATCCTAGTCTAGTTGTAAGGGTAGGGATGATCATTGGAAATTCAAGATTTGGCGATCGCCTTTTTCTCATGGGCCTAAACGAGCCTTAAATGTTATCACTTGGATTAAAAAATAGCCGGAGGTTACCTGTGTATCCATGATGGAATCATGCCAGTCGTAGCTCTTAACTTTTGAATTGGTGGCCGGGCATTTTGCTTGGAGCCATTTACAATGAATTTGGCATTGATTTGGAAGAGGTCTTTGAAAGGGATGGACATTAATGTAGGTTTGGTTTGGTTTAAAGCGGTCGGACCTTCGGGTAAGGTTTCCTACGTATCTTTAGCAGAATAACACCATTCGTAGTTCAGGCTGATGAATGAGAAGATGTATGACTTTTGCCTGAGTCGCCTTTTGGGTTTTCGACCTAGCGAGCTTTGGTTTGTCTTTTATGACTTATTGGGATGTGATATGGTTATGGGTTGTAATGTATATTTGATGTTATGGTTCTATATAGTGTTTTTCCCCCTGTATTTGAGCTAAAATGTGTATCAATGGTGCTCTTAGGAGCCATTTTATGCTAACTTTCTCCATCTAGTTGTGGTTTTCTATTCTGTGTCTGATTGCAGGTTTTAGGAAGTTATCTCCCTATTTTCTACCATTATCTGACCATTACAATCGAATGGAGAAGTTCGAAGGCATTTATGATGAAGTTCCGGGGTCTCGAGAATACTTTCCGAGGCCTTGGACAAAAGAAGAAGTGAAGCCTTGGCGTCTGAAGTCAAGAATTGATAAATCGGGGTTCCGCCCGATTGAATCGGGCACCCCACGCCCGATCGGGCGTCCATCAGTGGGCAAAGTTAGATTCCTTGCGGGCCCGATCGGGCTTGATCCGCCCTGTCGTATTTCGGTGCCTGGCCCGATCGGGCGAGAGGGCCCGATCCTATCGGGCGTGCTTGCGGGTGCTGCTGCTGCTATGGGAGTCTTGCGCGCTGGTCTTTGAAGAGCCCGATACCATCGGACGGCATAGCCCGACAGCATCGGGCGCGGTCTGCTTTGGAGCGCAGCTGCTGCGTTTGAGCCCGATGGGATCGGGCTGACTTGGCCCGATCGGGCGTCTCACTCCGCGCGCTCATTTAATGAGTTTCGGGCTATTTAGTATAAATAGGAAATTAGAACATTACTATGGGGATCTCAATTATTCATCTTTTGTTTTTAGTCATTATTTCTCATAGTGTCTTTCAAGAACCCTAGTTTTTATTACTTTTCATTGTGGATTCAAGATCAACCCTTTGGATTATTCACAATTTCATTATAGTTCTTTAATATGGTAATCTTCTTCCTTGTTCTCTCCATTATTGTTTGCTTTCTCTATTATTGATTAGATTAGTTTCTTAGTTATTTGCAATAGTTCAAAGTATGAATTTTTACATAGATTTTGTTATTGTTTTCTCAAGCATGAGTGAGTAGTTTTATTTCTAGAATTGTGGGGATCTATGTATGCAATGAGGGATTGATAGATTAGTATAATTACCCTTTATTTCAATTATTTCCTGTGATTGAATCGTTCATGCTAGATTATGAATTAGGCCTGATTTGTATTTCTATTATAGCAATATTGAATCTACTTCGAGAGGAGAGATTTCGTATAGGCTTTCAATCATTAGGCATAGTGATCCTTGACCATGCGAGAGCAGCTAGGTGATCTTTGAGGGAGGTAATGTTCGAGAGAAATTACATGTGCCCTAGATAAATTGACTTATTGGGTGATTATTATTCGTCTCTGATTTCCCAAATTGTATGCATAGTGATCCATAGTCCTAGTTCTTTATTAATTGATTCTTACCTTCATATTTAGTTCTGTCATTTGCCTATTAGTTTAGTCACACACCCATTTTCAACTGATTTAGTTAGTATAATATTAGAATACAGATACAATAATTTAACTTTCTCCCTGTGGATTCGATCCTGACTTCCCTGACTACTTGTTAGTGGACCTTAGGTTATTTTTGATAAGGTGATACGACTTTAGCCTGTCAAATTTTGGCGTCGTTGCCGGGGAGACGGTTTATTTTTATTTTGTCTGAATTATAGTATTACACTAACCTCTACTCTGAAGAACACCTGTTCTTTAGAGCATCTCACGTTTGTTTTAGTGTTTTTGATGTATGAGTAGGAATTTAAAATCCCCAAATCTCATTCCATTTGACTCGGAGATTGAAAAGACTGCTCGTAGACTCAAAAAGACAACTAAGCAAACCAAGTTGTCTGCAGGGACACTTTCCCAAAAGACACCTTCTCCACCATCTTCACCACAACAAGAATTCCCTGCCTCACCTATTACTGCTAGAATAGGTGACGAAACTAAACCGACCTTCAGAGACTATGCACAACCATCTCCTGATAATGTGCCCACTGGGGTATGGTTGCCTACTATTGTTGCTGCAAACTTTGAAATCAAGTCTCATGTTCTGAATATGGTTCAGAATAATCAGTTTGCTGGGTTACCATCTGAAGACCCAAATCAGCACCTGCAGCGGTTTTTACAATGTTGTGCTACTCAGAAGCAAGCTGGTGTTACTGCTGATGAGATGAAACTCATCTTATTTGGTTTTTCTCTGCGCGACAAATCTCTATTTTGGTATAATAAGCTGCCTTCCACCATCACCACCTGGGCAGAGCTCTCAAAGATTTTTCTCATCAAGTGGTACCCTTACCAAAAGACTACAGATATGCGTCATGCCATAGTAACTTTCACCCAAGATCCTGGAGAGTCACTATATGAAGCTTGGGAAAGATTCAAAGATCTGCAGCGTCTTTGTCCCCATCATGGTTTTGACAAGTGGTATATGTGCCACATTTTCTACACTAGAGTTGATGCGGATACGAGACGGGTAATTGATGGAGCTGCTGGTGGGTTCTTCATGGATAAAGCCGTAGACGAAGGGTATGAACTTCTGGAGAAATTCGCTTCTAACCAAGCGTCTACTATTCGTTCTTCTATGACAAAGGGAGGTAAACATGATGTTGAAGTTATTTCTTTACTGACCGGACAACTAGCTGCTCTTCACCAGAAGATCGATTCTTTGAAACTAGGTAACAATTCCTCCCCTCACATGAGTGTCAATGCTATGGCTAGTGTTTATGGTCACAATGCTTTCATCTGTGACGCTTGTGGGATAGCTGGACATAACTCTCAAGAGTGCCTCGCTCTCTCACATTCTAGTGAGCCAGTGCACGCATTACAGTCACCACACAGGCCTCAGTTCGATCCCTACTCCAATACCTATAATCCCGGGATGAGAGATCATCCAAATCTCTCGTATAGGAGTAATAATGTGATGAATCCGCAACAACAACATTATCCACAACATCATCAACAACAACAATATCAACCACAAGCTTCTCCTGGATATCAGAGAACTCAGTTTCAACAGCATCATTCTACACCTCCTTCATACCCAGCTATTGCTGAACTCAAAAGTCTAATGTTGCAGATGCAGAAAGGTATTATTTCCTTTCAAGCATATACCAGGTCTCAATTTGAGAGCCTGCATGCTCAGAATAAGCTGCAAGGGACACATAATAAAATGTTGGAGTCACAAATAGCTCAGCTGGCTAGTTCCTCTGCTAGTAGGCCATCTAGGTCATTGCCTTCGCAACCAATGTAACCAAGGGACACCGCCAATGCTATCACCCTTCGCAGTGGAGTGCAATACGATGCTTCGGCAATGCTAGAGGTGGAATCATCAATTGCAAAGAAACCACAAGAAGTGCCTGAGGATGCTGAACCTCAGGCAGAGCAAGGAGCTGCAGATAAGACTATGGAGGTGACTAAGGAGAAAACTGTGCCTCCGGTGATCAAGCTACCATTCCCCGAGCGGATGCTCAAGAAGAAGCTCGACCACCAGTATGGTAAGTTTTTAGAGGTGGTAAAGAATCTGCAGGTAACAGTTCCTTTTACTGAATTATTAAATCAAGTGCCTCGCTTATTCTAAATTTTTGAAAGAACTGTTGATGAGGAAGCGGACTCTCAATGAGGTGGAGATCGTGGCTTTTACCGCCGAATGCGCGCTCTTTTTACAAAACCAGTCTCCACCTAAATTGAAAGATCCAGGGAGTTTTTCCATCCCCTGTCACATTGGCACCATATTCATTGACAAAGCTTTATGTGATTTAGGTGCCAGTGTCACAGTGTGAGTGTCATGCCTCTTTCTATCTGTAAGCAACTGAACATGGGTGAATTAAAATGTACTACCATTACTCTGCAAATGGCTGACCGTTTTGTGAAATACACCCTAGGTATATTAGAGGACGTTCCTGTTAGAGTCGGTAAATTCTTTATCCCTGTGGACTTTGTTATATTAGACATGGCCGAAGACACTCAAACACCCATTATCCTTGGGAGACCTTTCCTCCATACTCTTTGGGCGAGTGATAGATGTTAAGAGTGGGAAACCGACACTCGATCGTGGGGGATGATAAGGTCATGTTTAGCCTAAACAATGCACCTAAAAGCCCAATGCTAGAGGAATCATGTTATAGTGTTGATGTTATAGATGAACCGATTCATGATTGCATGCCTCATTCCGCCTCCCATGCTACTTCAAATGATGTGCTTGTCTTAGAGTCTATTGCAGGTGATGGGCATTTTCTAACGGTCTTACAGACTCACAAAAAGACCATTGGCTATAGCACTGATGACTGGACAGGAATAAGCCCTGACCACAATGAGCACCGCATTCATCTACATGAGGGCCACCACACTAGCATTACAGTCCGACGCGGGTTGCAAGAGGTGGTACAACATGTGGCCACTAAACTGCTCGATCCATGCTAATGGGCGGCTCATGTCCATGTCCCTTTCCTTTCCCTTGTTGCAATGAGGCCATTGCCAAGTTCAGCTTGGGGGAGGACTTCTGTAAGTATTAGTATTATTTTTCTTTTTGTTTTTACTTTTTTTTTAGGATAGTTAAGGTAGGTTAATTGCTTTGAAAAAATGAAAAATCACAAAAAAATGAAATATTGCTGAAAAAACACAAAAATACGAGTTGAATACGAATAGATTGATTGCTTCCCTGTGCCCCGAACTTTGTTCTGAAAAACGATTTAACTCATTATACTGGATAGTTGGGCATTTGTGATTGGGATGTTGTGATGTGATCTATGATTGCCTTGATCTTGAGTAGATTTTGTTGATAAAGCGCCTATTTTAACTGCATGCTTGAATTGGTTAGATTGTGAGGATTCATTCTAGCCCTCGGATTCATCTCTATATCCGGTCTATTCTTGTGTGTTAGTTCCTCGTAGCATTCTTATCTTGGTTTTGGCATTGTACTCGTTGAGTTCTGGTGATTTTGGACATGTGCTGTGATAGAGGCGTTCATTTGTTTAATTTTTAAGCCTCAGAGTTATTTAATGAATCATTTTTCCCCCCTAGCCCCGCTGAGCCTAATGACTTCTTTTTGGATCTATATTAAGCCACATTACACGCCTTGAGCCTTTACAATGTCTATTGTCCCAAGCCTAGCTTGGGGGAGCATTTGTTTAGTTAATATTATATTGTGTGGTTGATTTCGTAGGGTGGTTGGAAAATAATGATATGTTTGTACAAAGAAAAGAAAGAAATAGAAAAATAAAGTAAAAAAAAAAAATGATAGTGAAAAATGTGAAAAATTTCTATGATCTTCACTCATTAACTTTCAAAAGTGTTGGAAATTATGTTGAAAGAGACAATTATTGGTTGGTTCGTGAAATTTCAAGAGTTGGTTGTTATCTTGGTTATGTTGTTGATGCCATGGGAGTTGTTTCGACCACACTTAGTCCTACTAGTGTTTTTTGCTCCCCTTTCTTGGCTTTTCCACCACATTCCCTAAATAATTTTCGTACCTTTACCCGAGCCCCATTACAACCCTAAGAAAGACCTTTTGAGCACGTGTTTGATTGTTTATTGGAATAACACTGAGTCAATATGCCAAAGTTGAAGATTAAGTTTGTTATTTGAGTCGACCTGATTAGGATGAGCGATATTATACCTTTTCAAACACATGAGAGTGTGAGTGGGAAGGGCTATTATGGTTGGGTTGGTGAGCGATCGGGCACATATTTTGCCTGCCACAAAATTGAGAGGAGTGACACCTTGGTGAGCACCTTTTCAAGATTCGCATGATATGTAGGGCAGCTGCATTTGATGGTTTACTTAAGTGATTGGTAGTCAGGTGATCTGAGCAACTGAACTTGAATTTTGCTTCCTTGAGTTTAAACTTTCCTATCTGAGGGGTGAAGCAATCCTATTCTTATTCATGATTGTGCTTTGCTTGAGGACAAGCAAAGGTTTAGCTTGGGGGAGTTTGATGTTATGGGTTTATATAGTGTTTTCCCCCCTATATTTGAGCTAAAATGTGTATCAACGGTGCTCTTAGGAGCCATTTTATGCTAACTTTCTCCATCTAGTTGTGGTTTTCTGTTCTGTGTCTGATTGCAGGTCTTAGGGAGTTATCTCCCTATTTTCTACCATTATCTGACCATTACAATCGAATGGAGAAGTTCGAAGGCATTTATGATGAAGTTCCGGGGTCCCGAGAATACTTTCCGAGGCCTTGGACAAAAGAAGAAGTGAAGCCTTGGCGTCTGAAGTCAAGAATTGATAAATCGGGGTTCCGCCCGATTGAATCGGGCACCCCACGCCCGATCGGGCGTCCATCAGTGGGCAAAGTTAGATTTGTTGCAGGCCCGATCAGGCTTGATCCGCCCTGTCGTATTTCGGTGCCTGGCCCGATCGGGCGAGAGGGCCCGATCCTATCGGGCGTGCTTGCGGGTGCTGCTGCTGCTGCTGCTGTGGGAGTCTTGCGCACTAGTCTTTGAAGAGCCCGATACCATCGAGCGGCATAGCCCGATATCATCGGGCGCGGTCTGCTTTGGAGCGCAGCTGCTGCGTTTGAGCCCGATCGGGCGTCTCACTCCGCGCGCTCATTTAATGAGTTTCGGGCTATTTAGTATAAATAGGAAATTAGAACATTACTATGGGGATCTCTATTATTCATCTTTTGTTTTTAGTCATTATCTCTCATAGTGTCTTTCAAGAACCCTAGTTTTTATTACTTTTCATTGTTGATTCAAGATCAACCCTTTGGATTATTCACAATTTCAATATAGTTCTTTAATTTGGTAATCTTCTTCCTTGTTCTCTCCATTATTGTTTGCTTTCTCTATTATTGATTAGATTAGTTTCTTAGTTATTTGCAATAGTTCAAAGTATGAATTTTTACATAGATTTTGTTATTGTTTTCTCAAGCATGAGTGAGTAGTTTTATTTCTAGGATTGTGGGGATCTATGTATGCAATGAGGGATTGATAGATTAATATAATTACCCTTTATTTCAATTGTTTCCTGTGATTGAATCGTTCATGCTAGAGTTATGAATTAGGCCTGATTTGTATTTCTATTATAGCAATATTGAATCTACTTCGAGAGGAGAGATTTCGTATAGGCTTTTAATCATTAGGCATAGTGATCCTTGACCATGCGAGAACGGCTAGATGATCTTTGAGGGAGGTAATGTTCGAGAGAAATTACATGTGCCCTAGATAAATTGACTTATTGGGTGATTATTATTCGTCTCTGATTTTCCAAATTGTATGCATAGTGATCCATAGTCCTAGTTCTTTATTAATTGATTCTTACCTTCATATTTAGTTATGTCATTTGCCTATTAGTTTAGTCACACACCCATTTTCAACTGATTTAGTTAGTATAATATTAGAATTCAGATACAATAATATAACTTTCTCCCTGTGGATTCGATCCTGACTTCCCTGACTACTTGTTAGTGGACCTTGGGTTATTTTTGATAAGGTGATACGACTTTAGCCTGTCAATATTATGGTTTTTGTTATGGAGGTCATGGCCTTTGGGTTAAAGTGGAGGTTTTGGGTTGAAGAAGTACACTTGACAAAGCTATTGATGGGCATATTTACAACACCTCTTCTTCTTCTTTTTTTCTTTTTTGTGTTTTGCTTTTTTTTTTGTCTTTTTTTTCGATTTTTCTCTTTTATATTTGCTTTTGCTTCTTCTTTTTTATTTTTATTGTTCTTATTTTTTTTTGCTTGCCCTTTATATTGAATTGTTGTCAAATGCACTTCACATGAGATAGGTTAAGGAGAGAGGGAAATTATGTATTTAAATTAAAATAAAGGAAAATTTGTCAGAATTAACCTTTTATAAGACACTTTTTGTCAGAACCAACCTTTAAATTTTTTTTTTGTCAAGACAAACCCTAAACCAAATTTTTTTTGTCACATTAAACCCAATGACATTACTCCGGCATTGACCACATATTTCCGGCGTTGACTCAGTTAATGACAACAGAAAAATAAATTTTTTCACACTTTTTCCCCATTTTCGGACACCTAGCTATCCACCGGACCATACCCCACGGTCCCACCCATCGTCGGCGTCAGCACGGCTCCTTCTTCTCCTCCCTTTCGGACTCTCCCTCCTTCCTTCCTCCATAAGTGTCATCCTCTTCTTTCTCTCTCCACCCAACCTCCTCCACCTCCATATCCACCACCATCTAAAACCCCAACACTCAATCCTAAATTAAGAACAAAACTTGAGCACAGTAGCAGCAAGCAACAACCACTCCCCAGCCACCTCCTGCTCGTCTTTGGCCAGCGAGACAGTGATGAACTGGCAACAAATTTGTGCGGGGTTTTGCGGGAGGGTAAGACTAAGTCAAGGAATTCGTCGGGGAGGAGTTGGGGTTTTTGGGATGAGGAGTTTCATGATTTCCATGTCTGAGAGAGATGGAGGGAGAGAGGAGAAGACAAGGGAGAAAAAGGGGTGAGCCAACGCCGGAAATCTGGGCAAAAAAGTATGAAAACCGAGTCAACGCCGGAAACATATGGTCAACGCCGGAGTGACGTCATCGGGTTTAATGTGACAAAAAAATTTTGGTTTAAGGTTTGTCTTGACAAAGAAAAATTTAAAAGGTTGTTTCTGACAAAAAGTGTCTTATAAAAGGTTGTTTCTGACAAATTTTCCTAAAATAAATGATAAGGATTGTGGAAATGGCTATGGTGAAGGGAGAAATGCCTCTTTTATACCAATTATGTTCATTGCCCTTTTCTAGAAAAGTTGTGAGAATCAGAAATTTATTTCCGTTTAAGGCGACAATCGTGATTTCCATTGATGCTCATTAATGCAAAGTTAGAGAATAAATAAATACTCATTTAATTTTTTAATTGAAAATTATGAGTACATGTAATAAGAGTAGAAATCCTATACTAGACTAGGTAGATAAGAGAAATATAACTGAAAATGAAATCTCAAGTCACTTATACGTAGCGTGACGAGATGACTATGTTACTTCGGTCTTCATGACGTCTCTTTCTAAATGAAAAGAGAGGAGGTGCATATCCTTTTCCGTGGCTAATAGGACCTAAGCGAGTCCAAATATTTTAATGAGCGATTGGACTCGGAGGTATGTCTACTTCTATGGCATTGAGGTCATTGTCTTCGGCATTTTTCAACAAATCGTTCTCAATATGGATACCCACATCATATACTCTTGTAAAGCTACTAGACCCAAATATTTGAGGTGGTTTTTGAATGTAAGGAGGAGGTTAAACACGAATTTTCGTACCAAGTCTTTTTCTATAGGCCTTGATACCATATGGGTTGATTTCTCTATCGATCTGTTCAAATAAGTAGTAAAACCTTCATTTTCACCTTGTTTAAGAACCTCGAATTATCTATCGGTGGTTTGTAGTTGTGTGTTGATTCATATTGTTTCATGAAAGCGATAGTAATGTCTTCCGAAGTTTCAATTTGCTTGGGGTATAGGGAATAGAACCAATTTTGGCAAGTTGGGTCCAATGACATCGGGAATACCATTGGGTACAGTTCAGGGTCAACTGATTTGATAAACATGGTTGCACGGAAATTCCTCATATGATACTTTGGGTTATCAGTTGGTTTGAATTTAAGGATTTCATTTGTGGAGAATTTTTTAGGAAGTTTTCCCTGCAGTTTGGTATCATAAATTGGCTTAAAAATAGGAATTGGTATTGGTTACCCTATGAACAACACTCTCAATTTCTTGTTGAATCCAGGAGATTCACCAGACTTGACCTTCTCAAGTCTTATAGTTATTTCTTTCATCATACTAGTAAGCTTGGCTAAGACTCTAGCCATTTCAGCGAATTGCTGCTCAGTATTCGACGGGATACCCATTTCAATGTCTCTTGAACTCTGCATGGATAATCAATGGAGACTTTAGCGAAAGAAGAGGTGGGAAGAAGAGATGAATGGAATGTAGATTTTAAAAAGTTTGAGCTTCTAGGAGCAAAAAAAAACTATTCCTATACAAATGCATGATTTTTTTTTATATTTTTCGAATGCACCTATACCTAATGCATGTATGCATGACTTTTTTTGGATGTACCTAGACCTAATGAATGTATGCATGACACAATCTATGCGTTCGAACCTGTAAACGCTGCCTACATATCCTACACAGGGAATCAGATCACACTTGTAGTTCAGGACTACTAAATGTGGAATGCATGAAATGAAATGGAGAGTTTGTATGCACGAGACTCCTAAATGCATATGAACTCTAGTTATGCATGAAGTGTATGAACGATGGACTATGCAGTGCAAAGGGATTCTAGTATGAATGCAGCCTTAATAGATAAGAAATTCTACTGACTTTAGAATCCTAGACTTGATAGACTCCTAATGACCTTAGAATTGTAAATTTGATAGACTTTAGAATCCTAGACTTCATAGACTTCTAATGACCTTAGAATTCTAAACTTCGTAGACTTTTAAGGATGCCAGACTCCTTATATGCATAAGACTCTGGTGGACCTAGACTCCTAAGTTGGACGGAATTCTAATGGATTTAAACTCCTACTGTGCATGGATTTCTATGAATTCCAGACTCCTAATATGGTTAAAATTATAATGACCTTAGACTGAGACGGGATTAGGGCTCCTAATGTGAATGGAGTTAGAAGAGGTTAAGAACTCTAAATGGAGTGAAACTGGAAGACGGACTTCTAATGGGGTTACAATTCCTAAGTGGATGATATCTATATAATAAGGTGGCTAATAAAAAGAAACTCTAAATGATGTACATGAAAAGATGAGATGATATACATGAAAATTATGGGATAGAAAAATGATGAATTTTCGAAAAAGATAGGTGATAGGAGATGGGTTGAACTTGTGAAAAAGATGAGAGATAAGTTTTTCTTTTGAACAAGAATGGGGAGATTTTGAAGATAAGTATGTTGGGAGGATAGAAATATCCAACTATCCTCAAAAAAAGATAAAAAAGACAAAGGAAGACGATCCTAAGTTTTCATGATCGTTCACCTAAGTGAGACACGATAGTGATAGGACTCAGAAAAAGGATTGATTTTTATCTTTTAGAATTAAGTGAGATTGATTTTTGACATAAAGACTCTAAGAACGATCATGACTCTACATGAATACAGGCAGAATAAGTACAAAATTGACCATTACGATGCCTAAATTGACAAAGCATGAGATGTACAGGCTGCGCGCCTCGCACAAACATTGCGCTTGGCGCGAAGCCTGTGCAACTGGTGCAAGAGCGGTGCGCCAGGCGCAACTTAATGCGTTTGGCGCACTGCTCCCTGGCATGCTATTTGGCGATTTAGGCAAATTTTTGGTTAATTCTACATAGTTTTAAGATGCGACGACAAATAAGACATTACGACGGACTTATTGACAGACATTATTGACGTAAATGATAGCCGAATTGGCAATAGCATAAGACGTAGAGGCTGCGCGCCACACAATAGAGTGTGCTCGACACGAAGCCTACGCGTCCGGCGCAAGGGTTGTGGGCCAGGCGCACCTTGGTTTCGTTTGGCGCACTGCCCCCCACATGCAATTTGCCAATTCGGCGAAGATTTAGTCAATTTTGACGATCTTTTTGGACAAGATTTTAGGTGCAATACACATTAATGTTTTGACAAGTCAATAACAGACAGAAATTGCAATCACAAGCAAATATCACGTAACATGGATGCAAAGTTCCCAACCTAAAATCCAGTTCTACGTTTCAACTATGGTCAGATTTAGGTTAAGGCTGAAAAGGGTCCATGACTAAGAGATTGATCCCACGCTTCGTATCTTTGCTTAAAAAGGTGGCCACGTTTAAGACGCACTCCAGTTCTCAAGTCAGGAACAAGAGAACAATGCCATTGTTGGGTAGTTTTGCTTATGACTAAGATCCAACACTATCGCTCAGGAAGCTTTCGGACAGACAATACACAAACCCCCAGGGTGGCCTCACACATAGAATATGCGCTAATGAGGCAAGGAAGATTGTCCTTATAGTGGCTTAAATAGTAGCCATGCATATGCAAAACTAGAGATGGCCAACAGTGCGGGCCAATCCAGCCCAGCCCACCTCGTGGGCCGTGTGGGCTATTCCCGCAAAAAGCCCGGTCCAGCCCAGCTCGAACCGTGAGATTGGTGGGTGGGCCGTGGGCCAGATTTCTTGAGCCCAGCCCACTATAGCCCACTACTAAAACCGCCCAGCCCGGACCACGAAATCGGTCCAGCCCGACCCATGAACCGGACCAGCCCAACCCAAGTAAATATTGAACGAAATTGTGTATATTTTAATCAAATTGCATATATTATAATTCAATCAAATTCAAAAATAATGAAATTATTCATTAATATTAATAATTGTATATATTTTAATTCACTTTAAAGGTTTTATGTAACAATAATGAATAATTTCAATGATTAAATAATTAAATTAAAAAAAATTCTCATGCCGGCCCGCCAGCCCGGTCCAGCCCACCAGCCCGGTCCAGCCCACTAGGTCCACAAACCGCAAGAACCGCTTCCCGAACCGTGAAAACCGGTAACAGACCGGTGTGGGCCAAGATTTTTCAGCCCACGGACCAGCCCGCCCAACCCATGAATTTCGCGGTCTGGTCCTGGGCCGTGAAATCTCAGCCCAGCCCGCTACGACCCACGGCCCGGCCCGCCCAGCCCGCACCATTGGCCATCACTATGCAAAACAGTATGTTATTCAAAAGCATAAAAACAAAATGAATCGTATTTTTCAAGTTTCACCCAATTTTTAAAAAAAAATTAATTTCTTAAAATCATCCCAAGTGAAGTCGCCAAATTGTATGCGTGATTTTATTTGCCTACACGGTGTGAACGCGTATTTGACCACCTCATTGTAAAGATTTTATTAAAAAATGTTTTAGAAGTCGCCAACAAGTCTTTAGAGGAAGACTCATAAACCTAATTGGATATTTATGAATCTTAGGGACATCTTTGGGACTTATCCAATGTAAATTTCTCCGTCATAACTTCATTAATGGTCATGAACCAAAAATTGAGTTCAGGGGTGAGGGTACAAACATGGTCATGAACCATATTCGCCCATTAATGGCCTCTACTAAATATCGATTCATATTAATGTTTATGCAAAAGACCAACAAGATAATATTTTCAAGCACCCTAAAAAAATAGTCTAGATTGGTTCATTAAACACAAAAAAAAGACTACTTTTTTAGTAACATGTTATTAAGCAATCAAAACTACTGAGTTCCTAATAGGTCGTCCAAATTATCTGATTAGGCGTTAGAACAATTTTTAGGTCTTGATTAGCAATATTAACATGTTGGTGATGAAAGCATAAGCTGGACAATCATAATTATATAAGAAAATAAGAAGAAGTTGAGATTAGAATGTATAAAAGAAATAATTTTTATTAAAGATCTACGTCATAAAAAAATCGTTAGTAACTTCAATAAAATAAATAAGAAAGAAAAATTTAAGGACTCTTGGGAATATACAGGTATGGCTTGGGTTGGAGGGAATAACAACCTTCGAGAGGAGCAATCGTGAAGCCTTTCAAAAAAGACCTATGAAGATCGATCAAAGTAATTATAAGTTATGTGTTTATGTATTTGAGTATGAAAATATGAGAATATGAGAGTGTTATTGCCTTGAGAAATTGCAAGTATTCGGGTGTCAAAAGTGTATGAAATCCAGAAATCATTAGCCTATTTATAGGAAAACTTTTTTAAAAAATAAAAGATAAGAAAAAACATTGCGCGCCGCGCAAAAGATTGCGTGGCACGCAAAGCCGTGCGGCACACGCATTGGCAATGCGTGCCACGCATCGTATTGCGCTGAGCGCAACCCATGCTAGTGTGCCAAACGCAAAGCGATGCGCTAGACACAGCTGTGATCTTGACAACTTTTCTATTTAACGCGGTTTTCTAAAGATTCTTTTTATCTTTATCAAATAATATCTCTTAAATTCGAAAACCAACTATTAAAAAGATAAAAATCTGATTTCAACTAAAAATCCTTTATTTTATAATATCTTTGAAAATATTTATGTATTTCTGAAAATATTTATTAAAATAATATATGAATACAATTAATTATCATGAATAATTAATTGGGCTTTTCAAAGGATTTGGCAAAAAATACTATTAATTATCAGAAATAATTACTAATTGAGCTTTAAAATTGGACTTTGAATCTTTAATGCAAATAAATAGGCTTTATGCTTTAAAAAACAGTTTTAGGCCTGACTCTTCTGATTGCTCTTCCCTTGTGTCGAACCAATTGAGACAGTCGCTATTAGAATAAATGCTAGTTGCGGCGGTCTTTAAGTGGTCTATTGCTGTGGTTTTAGGCGTGCCACAATTAAGGGCGCAACAATAAGTAATTACCTATTGCTGCGGTTTTTAACCGCAGCAATGGAGCCATCTATTGCTGTGGTTCCTATCCAAAACCACACCAACATGTATGTTTTCTAATAAAAAAATAAAGCCTATTGTTTTGGGCAGGACCCGCAGCAATAGGTATTGGTACGGGTAAAAAAAAAATTTACTCTTTGCCATCAAATTTGAAAGAAAAAAAGGCAAGAAAAAAATAGAACACACAAATTGAAAGTAATGACAAAGAATGCTTATACAAACATAAAAGATACAAAAAAGCAACATATATTCAAAAGAAAAAAAGGTACAAAAGAAAAATATGAAAAATAATAACAAAAAATCAGATCCCTAACATTTTTATTGATTCTTAACAAACAAAAATGAAGAAAATCCCAAAAAAAACTAAAATATCACCACTCTAGCCATTAGATCTGATAAATAAAAGTAAAATCTAACTACAAAGCTCATAATGCACCATAGCCGAAAACTGAGCAACAACATTGATTGCACTGTTTTGAATTAAAGTGCTTGCTAAGAAATCAGGTGAAGAAAGAGTACAAATCCTACAAATTAAAAGTTAAAAAAAGAAATCAGGCGAGATCTTCCTCCACTGTGAGCGCGTGCGTCGGCAAATCCGCCTCAACTGAAATCCATCAACACTCGCATGTACAATCTCGCAACGAACAAATCCGGCGAGATCTTCCTCCAACCGTGCGCGCGTCATCGACTAATCCGACTGAAATCCGTCAACACTCGCGCTTAGCCAGAACCTCGACGGAGGGAGAATGAGGCGACGACGAAGAGGTACGTACGAGGCTGAGCGAGGAGAGAGGTTCAAATCTTGACAATCATCACCATAACTTACAAGATTAGGCATTTTTACAAGAGCCCTAATGACCTACTCATTGATATTCGCAACAATTCTGCTAGTACATGTGACTTTCATTTATAAAAGATAACATATATCACTATGTTCATTCATTTTGCAGTTGTTTTTTGTTTAGATTTGTCATATAGACTTCTACACATGTTCTTAATGTGGAAAATATATATTTTTTTTTAGGAGAAAGGATATCGAACTTATAACAAAGTTCACATGGAAACTAATGAGTCTGAGTTTCCTGTGCGGACTATTAGGGTATGTTCAAATTATTATTGCATGTCTTATAGCTGAATAAGAAAATTTTCATCAATAAACAAATTACGCTATTTCTGTAACACAAGTGAATTTAAACTTTATGGCTTTGTTTGAAAAACATAGTTCATTTTTCAGGTTCATCTATGACATAAAGTCGTCCAATAGGAATTGTCCATACCCTTAATAATATATGCGCTTTATTTTGTATAATTGTATTCTTAATATAGTTATATCATCAATTAATTTTCTATAATTTAGATATATGCATAACATGATGACTTATTTATAATATACAACGCCCTATTTTGTTAATCACTACAGGGCCTTCAAAATGTTTAAGATGCTTCATTGCTAAAATATTTATCTTTGAAATTTAGAATTCCATTTCCATTCGACCTCTTTTGTTTACATTTTTCTTTCTTTCTATTTTAATATGTCTTACCTATTTGTTTGGTTGAATTGTTTAACACAAATTCATAAAAGGTATATTGATAACAACTTGCTTAGTTAGTGGAAATTCTGGAAAGTGGCACTCTAGCTCAAGTGTAATATGTACTCATTCTACTCATTGTCCTTTATTTACGAATTTTGATAAGTGTAATTAAACTTAAATAGTGAAAATATTATCATGGAATAATAGTCATATAATGCCATTTTGGATTAGACTTGAGAAGCTCAATACTCAAAGGTGGGCAGGTAGATTGAAGATGATTGGCACCTAGATAGTCATTTCAGGTGCCATGGTGTCGAGCTTTTACAAGGCTAAATCGGTTGTATTACCTCATGAGCATAAACTGATCGACCTACGTCAATAAATTGATCGATTTATGCCCATAATATGATCGATTTATGGTTAAACTGATCGATCTATGCCTATGTACATATACATCTTTGCACATGTGCTGAGAAGTTTTGGCCCATGTGTTGATAAGTTTACGCCTATATACTGATAAGTTTACACCCATAAATTGAAACTCGTCTTAGCTGAGACACGTTGTTATTTAAATACCGTGTAAACAATCGGAATGCCATATGAGAAAAAGTAAAATTTTAATCAAGTGAGAGTGAACTCAGGGTGACATGCAATTTTCTTCTATTAGTAAAGAAGTTCATGAATTAAACCACAAACTCTTTTAACAACTACTAAAACTGAAATGTACAAAATATTTAAGATAGCTCCTATCTATTTTTGGAGCTCGTATTTTCCATTTCATAGAATAAATAACACACAATGAGGAAGACATGTACATGAGCTTGCAAAGTATTTTAATTATCTCATATGTTATCATTGCCACAAATATGCTTAGCGTCATTTTTTGGCTTAATCATCGTCTTTGAATATATAATTACGGAGTCTTCAGCATTTAATTTGTGTTTGCATAAATGGAATTATCATTTAAAAACATCGTCACAGTTCTTGAGATGTTGTTCAATAAATTAATCTTGACAATAATCACCATAACTTACAAGATTAGGCCTTTTTACAAGAGCCCTAATGACCTACTCATTGATATTCACAACAATTCTCATTGTACCTGTGACTTTCATATATGAAAGTTAACATATATCACTATGTTCATTCATTTTGCAGTTGTTTTTTGTCTAGGTTTGTCATGTTGACTTCTATGCATGTTCTTAACATGGAGAATATATTGTTATTTTATGAGAAAGGATCTCGAACTTATAACAAAGTTCACATGGAAACTAATGAGTCTAAGTTTCCTGTGCGAACTGTTAGGGTATTTTCAAATTATTATTGCATGTTTTATAGCTGAATAAGAAAATTTTCATCAATAAACGAATTATACTATTTCCGTAACACAAGTGAATTTCAACTTTATGGCTCTCTTCGATAAACAAGGTTCAGTTTTTAGGTTTATACATGACATAAGGCCGTCCAATAGGGTGTCTAAGCGACATAATTGTCCATACCCTCAATAACATATGCCCTTTAATTTGTAAAAAGTATTCTTAATATAGTTATATCATCAATTTATTTTTTATAATTTAGATATATGCATAACATGATGACATATTTATAATGTACAACACCCTATTTTGTTAATTACTACAAGGTCTTCAAAATATTTAAGACGCTTCATGGGTAAAATATTATCTTTGATCGAGATCTAGAATTCCTTTTCCATCCGACCTCTTTTGTTTACAGTAGTCTTTCGTTCTATTTTGTTATGTCTCAATTACCTATTTGTTTGGTTGAATGGTTTAACATAAATTCATAAAAGGCACATTGATAACAACTAGCTTAGTTAGTGGAAATTGTGAAAAGTGGTACTCTAGCTCAAGTGTAATATGTACGTGCCCTATCTACTCATTGTTCTTTATTTAGGAATTCCGATAAGTGTAATTAAACCGTAAATAGTGAAATTAGTATCTTGGAAAAATAGTCATAAAATGCCATTTTGGATTAGGCATGAGAAGCTCAATACTCAAAGGTGGACAGGTAGATTAAAGATAATTGGCACCTTGATAATCATTTCAGGATCCATGATGTCGAGATTTTACAAGGCTAAATCAGTTGTATTAACTCATCAGCATAAGTTTATACCCATAAACTGATTGGTTAATGCCCATAAAATGATTGATCTACGCCCATAAATTGATCAATTTACACCCATAATTTGATCGGTCTATGCCCATAAACTAATCGGTTTATGGTTAAATTGATCGATCTATGCCCATATATTGATACATCTATGCACATGTGCTGATATGTTTATGCCCATGTATTCATAAGTTTACGCCAATATACTGATAAGTTTACGCCCATAAAATGGAATTCGTCTCAGTCGAGACACGTTGTTATCTAAATACCATGCAAAAAAATCAGAATGCCATATGAGAAAAAGTAAAATTTCAATCAAGTGAGAGTGAACTCAGGGTGACATGCAATTTTCTTCTATTAGTACAGAAGCTTCATCAATTAAAACCACAAACTTTTTCAACAAATGCCAAAACTGAAATATACAAAAAAATTAAGATAGCTCTTATTTATTGTTGGAGCTCCTATTTTCCATTTCATAGACAAAATAAACACAATTGGGAAGAAATGGACAAGAGCTTGCAAAGTATTTTAATTATGTCATATGTTATCATTGCCATCATTATTTTGCTTAATCGTCGTCTTTAAATATATATTTATGGAGTTTTCAGTATTTAATTTGTGTTTGCATAAAAGGATTTATAATTTAAAAACATCGTCACAATCCTAGCGATGTTGTTCAACTAATTAATCTTGACAATCATCATCATAACTTAGAAGATTAGGCATTTTTACAAGAGCTCTAATGACCTACTCAATGATATTTGTAACAATTCTACTAGTATATGTGACTTTCATTTATGAAAGATAACATATATCACTATGTTCATTCATTTTGCAGTTTTTTTTTTTTTTCATATTTGTTATGTAAACTTCTAAACATGTTCTTAACGTGGAAAATATATTGTTATTTTAGGAGAAAGGATCTCGAACTTATAACAAAGTTAACATAGAAACTAATGAGTCTAAGTTTCCTGTGAGAACTGTTAGGGTATGTTCAAAATATTTTTGCATGTTTTATAGTTGAATAAGAAAATTTTCATCAATAAACGAATTATGTTATTTCCGTAACACAAGTGAAATTGAATTTTATGGCTCTCTTTGATAAACAAAGTTCATTTTTTAGGTTCATGTATGACATAAGGCCGTCCAATAGGGTGTCTAAGCGACATAATTGTCCATAACCTCAATAACATATGTGCTTTATTTTGTTAAAAGTATTATTATTATATTTATATCATCAATTTATTTTCTATAATTTAGATATATGCATAACATGATGACATATTTATAATGTACAACGCCCTATTGTGTTAATTACTAAAGAGCCTTCAATATGTTTAATAAGAAAGCTTCATGGGTAAAATATTACCTTTGAAATTTAGAATTCCTTTTCCATCCGACCTCTTTTGTTTAAATTAATATTTCTTTCTATTTTGTTATGTCTTACCTATTTGTTTGGTTGAATGGTTTAACACAAATTTATAAAAGGTACATTGATAACCACTAGGTTAGTTAGTAGAAATTTCGAAAAGTGGTACTCTAGCTCAAGTGTAATATGTATGTACCCTTTCTACTTACTGTCCTTTATTTACGAATTCCAATAAGTGTAATTAAACTTAAAGTGAAATTAGTATCTTGGAAAAATAGTCATAAAATGCAATTTTGGATTAGCTTGAGAAGCTCAATACTCAAAGGTAGGCAGGTAGATAAAAGATAATTGGCTCCTTGATAGTCATTTCATATGCCATGATGTCGAGCTTTTACAAGGCTAAATCGGTTGTATTACTTCATCAGCATAAGTTATTAAGTTTATATCCATAAACTAATTGGTTAATGCCCGTGAACTGATCAATCTACGCCCATAAACTGATCGATCTATGCCCATATATTGATACATCTATGCACATGTGCTGATATGTTTATGCCCATGTATTCATAAGTTTACGTCTATATACTGATAAGTTTACGCCCATAAACTGGAATTCGTCTCAGTCGAGACACGTTGTTATCTAAATACAATGTAAAAAAATCAGAATGCCATATGAGAAAAAGTAAAATTTCAATCAAGTGAGAGTAAACTCGGGGTGACATGCAATTTTCTTCTATTAGTAAAGAAGTTAATCAATTAAAACCATAAACTCTTATTAACAAATGCCAAAACCGAATATACAAAAACTAACTAAGATTACTCGTATCTATTTTTGGAGCTCCTATTTTTCATTTCATAGACAATATATACACAGTTGGGAAGAAATGGACGAGCTTGCAAAGTATTTGAATTATGTAGTATGTTATCATTGCCACAAATATGCTTAGCATATATATGGAGTCTTCAATATTTAATTTGTGTTTGCAGAAATGGAACTATCATTTAAAAACATTGTCACAATCCTAGCAATGTTGCTCAATCAATTAATCTTGACAATCATCACCATAACTTACAAGATTAGGCATTTTTACAAGAGCCCTAATGACCTACTCATTGATATTTGTAACAATTCTACTAATACCCATGACTTCTATTTATGAAAGATAACATATATCACTATGTTCATTCATTTTGCAGTTGTTTTGTCCATATTTGTTATGTAGACTTCTAGACATGTTCTTAGCGTGGAAATATATTGTTATTATAGGTGAAAGGATCTCGAACTTATAACAAAGTTCACACGGAAACTAATGAGTCTAAGTTTCCTGTGCGAACTGTTAGGGTATGTTCAAATTATTATTGTATGTTTTATAGCCGAATAAGAAAATTTTCATCAATAAACAAATTATGCTATTTCGGTAACACTAAGTGAATTTCAACTTTATGGCTCTGTTTAACAGAGGTTTTTGTGAAAAAAAATAAAGGTTTAAACTTATATTAAAGGATTTGACTAATCAATCATACATCTAATTTGAGTGTTTGGTTAATAGAGGTTTGAAATAGCTGATTGTAAAAATGACTAAAAGTATATAACATATTAGAAAAATGTTTATTTACGATATGAGTAAATATATAACCACATAATTACAAAATCGTTCATAATTTAGAAACTTATTATCCTACTAAACTAACTAGTTATTAAAAACACGATTGAACGAGCTTATATTTTGATTGCTACTTATAACGTGCTAAACTAGGTTATGTGAATAGTGTATTAGTCACTTTTAAAGCCACAACAGGTTGCAATCTCTATCGTACGCATTGGCGGATTAGGATTTCGAGTCTGGGATAGCGCAATTTTGTGATACTGGCCATCGAATACCAAAATAAAAATAACTTATTCAAAATGCTACAAAATCCAAATAAAACCTCAAAGTACTTTAATAAAACAAAATTACGATTGTTCACGACGAGTTCACAAATTTTAGAACTGATTTACAATCGTATCAAATTTTGACATTTGAAAACAAATCTTTCTCAAGAATTCACGAACCAATTCAACTAGTATTTTCTTATTCTCATTAAATTCAACATAAAGATAATAAAAAAAAATCTCACAACTCATCACAAATTCACAACATCATAATTTTTATTATTGTATATTATTCAATTATCCACAAATTATAATTGAATAACAATTGACACAATTTACAAGTAACAGCTCTAAATCCATATTCCACATTTCACAATTCAAATACCATAAGTCCACAATTTTATAAATTCCTACAATTCATAGATTCCACAAGGCATAAATCATAATTTATGGATTTAAGAAGGGTAATAGCCCAAAACAAGCATTTGCACACAAAAAATTGAATGAATCAAATTCCTTTAAAAAGAGAAGTGTAAAATATTCTTCTAAGTCTTGCAAAGGACACAATACCTATAACTACAACTTAACAATTAACATTAGCTGAAAAAAGAAGTAAGAAATATAACATAATTATTTATTTACTACTCCCTCCGTCTCACAATATAGTGCTTGATTTTATTTTTTCACGGGAATTAGGTAAATAGAATATAAGAGGAAAGTAAAGACTTTCTCAGTTGGTCTTGTAAGAGACCGCCTAATTTTAACATAAAATTAAGCACGGCCCAAGCCCAATATTAAGAAGAGAACGTGTCACCTTTTTTAATATAGTGACTAGTTTAATCTATTTAGGGGACTAGATTAATCTATTTCGTGAGCAGTTTAATCTATTTAGTAATGACATTCTTTAATTCATTCACTGACTAGTTTAATTCATTTAGTGACTAGTTTAATCCGTTCGGTAAGACTACCGAGTTATTTTTTAAAAGTTATCTGTTGTTATTCGATAATCAAGAAAAAAAGGAAGGAGAAGAGAATGGATGACTAGGATAGTGTTGGGTTAGAGTGAAATGGAACGAGCTTGTTAGAAAAATCCAGTCTTAGGTTCGTCTAATTTTATGTTAAAATTAGACCGTATATACTAATAATTTGTGAGACTTTCTATCTATTTAAAAAATATTGTATGGAAAAATGTGATTTTAGGAGAGAGTATAGAGAATAATCGGTGAAAAAACATTAAATATAACCCTTAGATTAAATAAACAAAGCAAAAAACTCATTTCATGAAGCAAAACCAACCACTATATTTTGGGACATCCAAAATGAAAATGAAAATGAAAATGAAGAGCTATATTATACGACGGAAGGGTATCCTTCATGATTTATTATGAACTACAGCATGAACCAAGTATCAACCTGGCAGATCAGCAGGCCAATCCAGGAGACCGGAGCACCACAGCTGCGTGCAGCACGCCTGCACCGCTCCTAGCGGTGGTCGATTGTATTCAATCTATGTTAAATTGGGTGTTTCTTAATTGCGCACGCAAACTGTTTGTGAAAATCCTGAGAAAGATTTGGTATTCTGGAATTCCTTCATTTTGGGTTTCTCTAAAAGGGGGCTTCTTGCTTATTGTTTGGATGCATTTCAACGTATGAGGAACGAAGTTAAGTATAATGAGGTGACTCTTTTATCTCTTGTTTCTTCTTGTACGGTTAATGGAGTTCTGTATGAAGGTAGATGCTTTCATGACTTTGTTGTGAAAATTGGATATATTGGTGAAACTAAGGTTGTTAATAATGCTTTGATGAACATGTATAGTGAAATGGGTATGCTAGATTATTGCCTGTATTTTGTTTGATAGCATGAAAGCGCGTAACTTGGCTACTTAGAATTCTGTTCTTGCTGTAAATGCTCTTAATCTGTTATGTAATGAAGTTGATGTGGGTGTTTATAGTTCAATGATGATAGTTGGAGTTATGCCTGATCAAGCTATTCGTCGACGTAGTAAATAAGAAAGAAAATGAAAATAGAATTAGTTTCTTCGTCTTTACATAAAAAAATATAGGAGTAATCAACTCTGACACATTCACTAGAAAATATCCTTTTGTAGCGACTATGGCTGCTTTAATGTAATAAATTTGGTATATTTAAACAGGCAAGGGTTATGTAATAGCACGCTATTATTTCAAGCAGCTAAGGAACCCTTAATCTCAATTAGATATATTAAATCATTAGCCTGCAGCTAGTGAAATCCTGATTAGGAAAATCGGCGTGGTTGTGTGAGTGAAACTAGCAAACTCAACTAATCATGTTAGCTTCACTCATTTATTAGGTGCTTGAAGTCATGTTGGTTTCATTTCAGAAGGAAGGATATACTTTGAGGATATGTTTAGATTTTATGGGGTTCACTCTAGGATACATAAGTATTCATGCACGATTGATCTAGTAGGTTAAGAAAGTTGCGATTAGGCTGATTAGGAGCTTGCCAATGGAACCAAATGCTGGCATATGGGGTGCTTTTTTGGTGCCTGTAGGATTCACAGTAATGTAGAACTAGGAAGGGAAGTAACGGAAAATTTGTTCTTGTTAGATTCCTTTGATCACAGATACTATAAAATGATGTCGAATTATTCTGGTTCTGGTCAATGAATATATGCTTCCAAATTAGGTCTCTGATGATGAAAGGTATCGGGATAGGAAACCTGGATATAGTCTGATTGAACATGGGAAAATAATATATTGCTTTGCAGTAGCCTAATAGGAGATCAGTTTCATTACTCAAATCAATCTAAGATCTATGCAAAATTGGAATAAATCATTGGAGAAGTTCACAAATCTGGACTTCTTCCCCAAACAGAGTTTAACTTGCATAGGAGGTAGTTGAAGTACCTATGATCAATAAGCACAGCAAGAAATTAGCTCCTGCTTTTGGTTTGCTGGTGACTAGCAGTCGCATGCCAATTACTATGATAAAGAACCTCAGAATTTCTGGTGACTGTTACTAGGTGAGGAAACTTGTGTCATTAATTGAGAAGCGTACTATCATTGTCCGAGATCCAAAATGCTTTCATCATATTTCAAATGGGATTTGTGCTCCCAAGGATTATTGGTCAACTTATTCCTGGATTCTGCAAAAGATATGCATAGTTTTGCTTTTATTGGGACGTGAAAGGTTTTCCATTAATAACTTCAATGAGGTGAGGTTGCTTTGTGCTCTACCGGGGTGTGCCTTGTTAAAAGTTGATGTCTGGGTGTTTTGCCATCCACACTGTCATTTCTATGATCATGAGTGTGTAGCTCCTGTTTGAATACTCTATATTATGAATAGAGAGGTAGAAAAGAAAATACTTATGGAATTGATCTCTTTAATTTCTGATCATCTGAATCTTTCTTCCTTTTTTCTTTGTACAAGTAATGTTTCATTTCGTGGTTGGCAAAGATTATATTGTTTTGTACTCTTTATTTTTGAAGCATTTTGGTTATGGCTCCTACCATTTATCTTCAGCTACTTGAGGAACAAGTTTAGCTCTCACTTCTCTGGCTTTATTTTCTGTCTAACTTCCGCTCTGCCCTTACTACTTTCAATAAGTTTAACTTAAACAGCTAGGACAGAATTGGCATAGAAGTCAGCAATCTGGACCACAGGATCGCAGCTAGACCATAGCATTTATCGCTTCACCTGCTATGATTGTTTTTCTTATATCTTAGTCTACCTTTGTGTGTATGTATGCGTGCGTGTGTGCGCGCATGTATCCATATGTGTGGAGCTGATGTGAATCTTGACTGTAATATGCATACTCAGTTTCGTTCAAGTGAATATCTCTTTCCTAACTTTTCATTAACATAGACTATGATCTAATGAATGTATGCGCGCACGTTACATATGGTACTTTGCTCATTACAATCAGAAATCTGGACCACAGGAACACAGCTAGAACATAGCATTTATCGCTTCACCTGCTGTGATTTCTTTTCTTTTATTTTGGTCTCTTATATGTGTATATGTGTGAATGCATGTGCATGTTCTTGGACTGTGGAACTGATGTGAATCTTGAAAGTACTATGCATACTCAGTTTCTTTCAAGTGAATCTCTCTTCCCTAACTTTTCATTAAAATAGACTATTAGCTCTAATGAATTGTCTTGCGACCTTGTGTTTCTTGTCCTATGTGACAAAATTACTTTCCCCACAGCTTGCCCAGAAAAAAAGAGCCCCATGTAGGCCTTTTTGTTTGGTGTGGTTCTGGGGGGGATAGGGGAGGAGGAGTTCTGTTGGGAATCCTGTTTGTAGGCCTTTTTGTTTGGTGTGGTTCTGGGGGGGATAGGGGAGGAGGAGTTCTGTTGGGAATCCTGTTTGTAGGCCTTTTTGTTTGGTGTGGTTCTGGGGGGGGATAGGGAAGGAGGAGTTCTGTTGGGAATCCTGTTTTATACCAATATTTTGCATTCTTACATAGATCGTAACTGACTATGCCTTGCTACTAATTTATTTCTGATATCAAATACCAGCTTACATGTTTTACGCCATTGCTACAGGGGAGATGGAAATCTACACACAAATTTCAGACAAGATTGAGCATCACAGTCAAATGACTACAAAATTTATGAAAAATATGAATGCCTTAACTATTATGGGGCAAATACTGAAGGTGTTTGGACAATGAAAGAGCCTCCATACATGAAGTGGAGTATGAGGCTGGGCATGGAGGTTCAGAAACTTGAACGAGTCCTTCAAGCATCTCTATGACCCTCCTCATCACAGGTCTGAGATTGGGGTCATCTTGAATGCACCAGATAGCAATCTTCACCATACCCAGTAATCTTTGCTCGTCATTGAGAGCCTCTGTATCGTCTTTGACAAGTTTCTCAATTGTTCCCATTTGATAACAGTCGAAGGCCCAGTCAGTGAGTAGGGCAACACCTTCCTCTTCATTGTTCTCAAATTGCACATTCCTCTGGCAGCAAATAATCTCTAGTAACAGAATCCCAAAGCTATAAACATCCACTTTGTCTGTGATGGGCATGTTTGTGAACCATTCAGGGGCCACATATCCTCTTGTTCCTCTTGGAGCAGTATTTGTATGGGTCTGATCCAACCTCAGAAGCTTTGCCAATCCAAAGTCTGAAATCCGAGCATTATGATTGTCATCCACAAGTATGTTCTGTGGCTTTATATCACAGTGGTAGATCCGGGTGCTGCAGTCTTCATGCAAATAGGAGAGTCCCTGAGCAATGCCTGAGCAATTCGCAATCTCTTCTCCCAGGCTGGCTTAGGAGGCTGGTAGAGGAAGTAAGATAGACTTCCATTGCTCATAAACTCGTACACAAGCAACCGGTGCTCTTCTTCCTCACAAAATCCTAGGAGCTTTACCAGATTCTTGTGATGCGTCTGACCTATTGATTTCATTTCTCTATTAAATTCTTTATCCGCATCTTGTGATAGGGAGTTTAATTTTTTGACAGCAATAATAGTGTGAGAGCCTCATATGTCACTGAGAACACCTTTGTAGACCACCCCAAAAGCTCCCTGCCCTAATATTTCATTGAACTTGTTTGTAGCCTCATCAAGCTCTTTGTAGCTGAAGCAATGGACATTGTAGTTCCCGCTTAACTTAGGGTTCTTACGATATGCATAATAGGAAAATCCAATCATAATAGGAAAATCCAATCATAATAATACCAAGCAAAATGATGTTTGCTGACCCCCAGGTAGCTAATGATGATGTCCACACCCTTTTAGATTTCTTATACCGCCTTTCACTGTTGAACCCACCACTAGTTCTAACCTTAATTAATGCTGTTCTTTCAACAGTGGTGGCGCTCTTCCCATTTGAGAGCGGTAGCTTTTTCTTCCAACAGTCCGCAGTTTCACCTTTGAAAATTGCAACTGCACAGAAGCAATCCACCAGGCAAATTTCTCTACACCAATGGAAGGTAACATTCTGAAACTGCTCGTAATCAGCCAGTGGCCAGTCTACATCTTTCAGGATCTTGAAATCGAACTGATTCTTTTTTTGTGATGCTTCTTTGTCACAGCTCTGTGGAAGAAAATTTTGGAAGCATCCACTCATCTCATCATCTGAGTCTACAAGTGTGTAACCTGGAGGACAAATGCATTGTGGTTTACCTTCATTTCCTGACTTGCAGTAGCTGTTGTAACCGCACAACCCGCTACCCGTTTGCTGTATAACAGCAGTACAGATGTTATCAGGAACAAAGGACTTGATTGACCAGCCCCTGGTTGAATTAGACGACAACTGATTTCGGTAGACATAATGTCTTAATACACCATCATAATCAAGTATCACCCTCTGATAGAGAGCTTGGTTTTCAGATTCATCGCCGGGGAACATTTCAGCAAAAATGCTGCCATTCGTGGCTATAAGGTACAACAAGCCAGACTGGTTGAATACCACCTGGTGTCCGAACCCATTAGTCTCAAAAGGCCAGTAGTTGGTGTTCAAAGTATTGAAAAGAGGGAAATTTGTAGTGAATAAATTAAGATTTCCAGTGTCTTGTAGGCTGTAGCTTGAATGTGAACCGGCCACCTGAATAGTTTTTCTCTGTATAACGAGCGAGGAGCTGCCCACCTAGGCTCAGTATCTGAGTGGGCAAAAGAGTGTCAGTTGGCTCATCAAAGCTTTGCCAGAGTATAGCAGAAGCCTGAGAAACCAGCACAAGGTTGCCAGTGTCAAGCATTGCTGCATAGCTGATTCTTCCTCTGCTGATTCCAGTTGGCAGCTTAGCTTTCCATATATGGCGCCCACTTGGGTCAGTGAGTACGAAGCCTCTATCAGTAGTTAGTTCTACTTTTGATCCACTTGGTGCTGGATGGTCTCTGTTGGCGGACCATGTTATGGTCTTTTCGGGGATTTGGTCGAACCATATGGCTAGGAGGAAATTTCCAGGTTCAATCTCCTGGAACCCAAAAGCAAAGTGTTTAGATGGAGATACCCATGATGCAGTGGGTTCACCGGCTTGGAGCAATGAACCTAAGGTGATGTTCTTGTTAGTTTGAGCTCTGGCAAACGATTGAAGAAGGCAAACACAGAACATATATGAAAAATAGTAATTCCATGGAAGAAATTTGCAGCTTTCCGAACTGACTTTTGGATAGTCAGGAAATAGGAATGATGATGGAGGAATTGGAAGTTTTGTAGCTCAGATTTATTGAGGCTCTTAGTGTTGGTATATATAGTGTTGCAGTCACTAGAATTGCTATTACCTCGTTGATTATTCTCATGGTAAATATTATTTGTTGATGTTTAAAAGACTTCCTTGCTAGGCCTTGTGTCACTCTCAAGTCGTTGAGCCCACGGCAGGATCACCAAGCACAACCACACGAAGTGGAAGTTTCAAAACTGCATCTTCTTGGAGACTTCATTATGGAAAGAAAAAATGCAGGAAGGTGTCTACTTTGGTCTTGGTGCTATAATGTTTATTGAAATTTTACTTCTGTGAGCTTTTGCTTGTTTCAAAAAAAAAAAAAAAAACTCAGAATCTTGATGTTAGGTTTTATTGTTTACTTTGATCATTTGATGACCTATTACTCTATTAGCTACGTTGCAATTTTTTCGTTTGACATTTTGACTGCAATGTTTCTGTTTTTCCTTGCTCTTTTTGGCCCATGAGCCAAGCGGTACTCACTTACCTCAATGTAGCTTAAGAAATGTATGCATGTAACAACTTGCATAGACTGAGAAATTAATGGATGTCCAGGGTCCAATATTGAAATGATTTCAAAGGTTTTTCTTGACTTTGTTGTATTAGCATATAATTTGACTTGACTTTCTTAACAAAGGCATGACTGAAAATAGCAACATTTCAGATTTCTTTTTACGCTATTCTAGAAATCGAAGGACTTAATCATATGGATATGGAAAATACAAAAAAATTCTACTCTTTAGCAAGAGAGGGAAACACGTACTCTATTTAAAATGAGCAAACTGTTGAGAGAACAGTGGAATGGTAAATTTCATTGTTAAGCATAGTGGATGTCCTGATATGCATTTAATGCATGTTGGGAAAAGTTTTCTTCCGCCGCTGCAATTGTTGAAAATACACAAGTGTACACAGTGAAATTTTTGCTTATAAATATCGTTGATATAAGAAGTGAGTTTACACAATTCGAATACAATACACTCTTCTGATATATTTCTATCAATAGCTTCTCTCTCTATATATTTCTCGCAACACGTTATCAGCACGAGTTTGCTACCGAAAAGAAAATTAAAGGTATCTTTAAAATCTTTACATCCATTTGGTTTCAAATTTTAAATTTTTTTTCTCCAAGCCCAACCATTTACTATCCGAACATAGATCAAGAAAGTAACGGGATTAACATTGTTTTACATAATGTCTTTTTCTCGTGTGTTTATTTTTGGATAGAGCGAAACAATGTGCCATTCACTACCAACCCAGCAAGGGGAACTGTAAGACAGCCCCGACCCAGTAACCTTAACGACTGTACAAATACCCATACCAGGGAAAACCCACAAAACCATGTTCCCAAAACCAATAATAACCCTCCTATACAACCAACTGAAAATCTACCTCCACTAAGTAATAAGAGAAATATGGATGAACAGGAATGAACTAGTAGTAAACATCACCATGCCACTAACCCAGAAAATAAATAATCTGATAATAAAGCCACCTTTATGGAGGGCAAAGACATTTATTTTATGTTATTTCTTTTGCTCTTGAACCGCTTATATGGACGGGTTAATTTTTTTTTTTGAACTTGCCGCCTATATGGACGGCCTAGTGAAGTGATAAAATTATTACTTCTTATATGTGCAATAATGTTATATGTATGCAGGAAACAAGCATTCAGAACACTATTATATATTATTGTCTCTAATCTTCTATTTTTTTTGCATTTGTAGTTATATATATTATATTTACCATTTTACCAACATGCTCTAATATATATTTGCCAATCTTAAAATTTTATTGCATTATATATTTTTAACTGTAGATAAACTGCACAGTTAGGGATAACCCTCTATAAAAGCGGATTACCCACCCCATTTTCACCACACATCCCTTATCTTCTTCCAATCTTTTTCTCTAAACTCACAATTTTTTTTCTTCTTCCTCAACCTTCCGGCCACCATCTCCCACGTCGATGACAACCGTCGTCTACCTTCATCTTCTTCCTTTGAGGAGGATTTTAGGATAATAAGGCTATACTTATTCCTTATAGCAGGTTTCTTTTTCCTTCCTATGGCATTAATGATATACTCCCTCCGTCTTTTTTTAGTTGCTACATTTTTGCCATTTAGGAATGTCTCTTTTTAGTTGCTACATTTCTACATATTTCTATATTTGGTATATAGAACCTACACTTTATTTACATCTTTACCCTTATTTTTGTCCTCTTCCTCCTAATTAATCCTCCCAAGTGAGTCTAACCCCCCTTCTAATCTACTGTCAACAATTCTCTCTCCTCCTCTCTTAATTTTCTGCACCAACCTATTTCTCTCTCATAAACACAACTTCATCTTCAGATCTTGGTTTCAATAATTCAAATTTGGTTTTCTAAACTTCAAATTAATAATCCTCACATTATTTTGCACATACCAATACCCATTTGCACCATTTTTGTTTCAAATCGAATTTCTAATTTTCGCAAGCATTTTTTCTCTCTCCTAGATGAACTTTAACTTCAGATCTTGCTTTTATTTGTTTCATTTTCGCATTTTCAGCTTCAATCTAATGTTCTCTACATCATTTTGTACAGATCGATACCCATTTTAACCGTTTTTAGGGTTCTTCACATTTGGGGTGAAGATTCAAGTTCATGAAGATTGAACTCTTGTTTTGGGTGATTGAAGATCCGGATTTGTAAGACCCAAAAATGGTACAAAATTCCTCTTTTTCTCTTTTTTTTTGTGTTTATTTATGTTGATTTTGATATTTTTTTCCATATTTTTTTTATTTTTCTTATTATTTCCACATCTAGGTGAAAAAGAATTTCCAGATTTTTAGAGTTCCACAATTTTTAGATTTTCAGATTTTTATATTTTCAGATTTTTTTTCTCAGATTTTCTTTTCGTAGATTTTCATTTTCTCATACTTCATCCGTTCCATAATAAGTGAAACACTTACTATTTTAGAACGTTTCAAAATAAGTGAAACATACCTTAAATGGAAAAAAGAAAGTGACAAAATGACAAGAGGACCCATCACAAACTTGTGTGGTTTGCTTTTCTCTCTCCTCATTTTGATAATGAAAAGGGTATTTTATGGCTTTATGGCTATTGAAAGTGATGTTTATTAAATCTTGTGCCCAATCCCTATGTTTCACTTATTATGGAACAGAGGAAGTATTTTTTTTCATAGATTTTTTTTTTCAAAGTTTTTAGATTTTCACAATTTTCAGATTTTTATATTTTCATATCTTTAACTTCAAGATTCTAACTTTTTTTTATATTATTAGATTTTCACAATTTTACAGATTTTATTTTCGTAGATTTTCATTTTTTCTAATATTTTTGAATGTTTTCCATATTTGGGTCGAGAAGATTTTCCAAATTTTGTTGAAGAAGCTTGCCCAGATCTATATGTGAAGAAGAAGCTTGAAATTTGGACTTAAATCTGTGTACTTTTTGTGGACTTAAATCAGTTTAATCACAAGCTTAAACCCATTTGCTTTTTGCTTAATTGTTGTTCTGTACTGTGGGCCTCCACTCTCTCCTTGGTCTTTGTGAAAAAGCATATGTAGTAATTAAATAAAGACAGAGGGAGTATCTCCTAATTATACACAAATAGGAGACAAATTTTTTTTCATCTCCCCGGAACAATGACGAAAAAAATGCAGTATCATTTTCTTTTGTATCTTTAAGTGCATTTTAGGAAGTTTTTTTTCCTTTCACTCATTGTTTTTTTTTTCTATTTTTGGCATTTTTTTGCTTCATTAATATTGTACGCTATTTTCGTATTTTTTTGTTTGTGCTGTTTATGTATAATTATAATGATATAAATTAGGGGGAGTATAAGTGCATTTTAGTATAATGATATAATGTACTGTTCATTAATATTGCGCGCTTTTTTCACCTGATACCCCCGAGTTTTCAAAAAATTCACGTGGTACCCTCCATGTTTTCAAAATTCACCAGGTACCCCTAAGTTTAAAACTAATTCACGTGGTACCCTCAAATACCCTTAATGACTAACGGCGTTAACTGCCATTAGTCATTAACCCTAATTTTCTGTTTTCAACTCTAATTAACTTCTAATCCTAACCCTAATCCTAAACCCTAAACCTAAACCTAACCACCCCTCCCCCACCCTCCCACCACTCTTGCCCCCTGCCCCACCCCACCCTAATTTTCTGTTTTCAACTCTAATTAACCTCTAATCCTAACCCTAACCCTAATCCTAACCCTAACCCTAACCCTAAACCCTAAACCTAAACCTAACCACCCCTCCCCCACCCTCCCACCACCCTTGCCCTGCCCCCCCCCCCCCCCGTAGCTCCCTCCCCCCCACCCCATCAGCCCTTCCCTACCCCCGCAACCCCCCGCAGCCCAACATCGCCGCGCCCTTAACCCCCGCAGCCCCTATCCCTGCGCCCTCCACTCATGGCGGTGTTGCTGTAGTTTTTCTCTCTCCTTGCGGTGGTTGTTTTCTCACAACCACTACCGTAGTCTCTCCTCTCGCTTTGTCTTGTAATCCCCGCTGCATTGCACGACACCGCCAAGACCACCACCGGTGCTTCGTCGTCCGGTGTTGCGGGCCTCGTGTCCCCGTTCTTCCTCTGTCTCGTTGCTTCCCTCGCTCCGCCTCTCCCCTGCGTCGTACTACAATTGTCGTCGCACTAAAACCGCCTCACGGGTGGAGGGGCTGCGGGGTTTAGGGGCGCGGGGGTGGAGGGGTGCAAAAATGGAAGAGAGTTGGTGTTGTGGGGGCGCGGGGGGTGGGGGTGGTGCTTGTGGGGGGGTGATGGTGAGGGAGGGATGTGGGGAATACTGAACCGAGCTGGGTGGGGAGGGGGCGGCGCGGGGGTGGGGGAAGGGGGGCTACTGCGGGTGGGGGGGGAGGCAGGGGGTGGTGGGGTGGTGGGAGGGTGGGGTTGTGGGTTAGGGTTAGGGTTTAGGGTTAGGGTTAGGGTTAGGGTTAGGGTTAGGGTTAGGGTTAGGATTAGAGGTTAACTAGAGTTGAAAACAGAAAATTAAGGTTAATGACTAACGACGGTTAACGCCGTTACTCATTAAGGGTATTTGAGGGTACCACGTGAATTAGTTTTAAACTTAGGGGTACCTGGTGAATTTTGAAAACATGGAGGGTACCACATGAATTTTATGAAAACTCGGGGGTATCAGGTGAAAAAACCGTAATATATATGATTTATCATCATTTACTAATTTCAAATATTTACATGTTTGTATTTAAAAAATGGGAGATCTAGTGAAAAGACAATTTAACATACTAGACCTATATGGGCAAAAGTTTTTAGAATGGACGGTGGACGCCCAAATAAATTCAAAGGCCCAAGGACTGGAACATACAATTAAGAGTGTGACAACCCAACAGGGTGATGCAACTACATCAGCCACATCAGTTAATAAGCGACTGAATAAGAAAAGACAAAAGCCTTAGTCCTCCTTAGGCATCATTTACATGAAAGTTTAAAAACTGAATATTTACTTGTGGATAATCCAAAAGAACTATGGGATAGCCTGAATGAAAGATATGAGCATCACAAAAATGTGCTCCTCCCAAAGGCACATTTTGACTGGCTCAATTTGAGGTTCCAGGATTTTAAAGTAGTCAGTGATTACAATTCAACATTGTTTAGAATTGTATCATTGTTGAAATAATGTGATCATCCCATCACAGAAGAGCATATGATAGATAAAATACTCTCCACTTTCCACGCTTCTAATATAATATTAGCAGAACAATACAAGCTCAGATCTTTCAAAAAATACTTTGAGCTAATCTCACTACTACTTGTGGCTGAACAAAATAATGATCGTCTGCTGAAAAATCAGAATCTTAGACCTACGGGGTTATCAGCCACCCATAAGATAAATGCAATAGAATGCTCTAATCCACCAGAAGCAAATGCTATATATAGGGATGGACGCAGTAATTACAATGGTCGTGAGAGAGGACGTGGTAATTATCGTGGCCGAGGGCGTGGACGTGGCAAAGGCCGATTTTCCCCAAGAAATAATAATTTTAAAAGTTCTGATAAAAATTGGGGACAATCATCTGGAAATCAGAGGCAGACATCCTATAAAGGAAATGACACTTGCCACAGATGTGACATAACTGGACACTGGGGTCGCACATGTCATACTGCCAAACATTTGGTAGACTTATATCAGGCTTCAATAAACAACAAAGGGAAAAATGCTGAAGCAAACTTTGTTAAAGAAGCTAATAAATCCATGTCCAGCCTTGATGTTTCATATTTTTTTTTATGGATGATGCTGAAGCAGAAAACAACTTTGTTTAGATAACAATGCATTAATATGCTTAGTTTATTTTAATTGCTTCAATATCCATTTTCATGTATTCCCTTCTTGATCATTAATAAAATATGTATTTTCTTTACTGATCATCATATTTATTATTTATGAAGATATGAATTTACCAGAAGTTTGATCCAAAGAACAATGTCTCCTCAACAGTGGGACAACACATACCATATTGAAAAATAAAGAGTATTTTTCAAAACTTGCGATATTCCAGGCAAATGTTAGCACAATATTTGGGACAACCAAGTTAATTGAAGGCTCTGGAAAAGTCTGCATTATATTTCCAAATGGAACAAAATTGATAATCAATGACGCATTATATTCGAGTAAATATCGAAGAAACCTCATAAGTTTCAAAGATGTACGTCAGAATGGTTACCATTTGGAAACGATGACAGTGAACAAAGAGGAATTCATATGCCTCACAGCAGAAAAATGCGGCGAGAAATACATCTATGAAAAATTGCCAACAATTTCCTCGAGACTATATCGCATAAATATACATCCGATTGAAATTAATATGATATCTAACCAGAATTTAGATAACAGAGAATCATTTACTCTATGGCATGGTCGATTTGGCCATCCTATCACAGGAATGATGCATAGAATCATTGAAAATTCAATTGGACACTCTATAAAGAATGTCAAAATTCCTCGGTCAAATGAATTATCATGCTCTGCATGCTCTCTTAGCAAATTGATAATCAGACCATCTATAAATAAGATTGCCACTGAATCTTCAATGTTTTTAGAAAGAATACAAGGAGATATTTGTGGCCCTATTCACCCCGCATGCGGACCATTCCGCTATTTCATGGTACTCCCTCCGTCCTAGAAAGATCTGAACACTTGTTGGGACACGTAGTTTTAGGTGATAAGTTAATTGGATAAGTCTCAATCCAGATATCTATTCACTTATGGAGCAACTGCAATATCTTGGAAATCCACGAAGACGGCCACATCTTCAAATCATGCAGAACTAATTGCTCTTTATGAAGCTGGAAGGGAATGTGTATGGCTAAGGTCAATGATCAAGAATATCCAAGAAGAATGTGGAATGGAAACAATAACAACGAATCCAACTATCATCTACGAAGACAATACTGCATGTATCACCCAATTAAGGGAATGGTACATCAAAGGAGACAAAACTAAACATTTATCACCAAAGCTGCTCTTCACTCATGACCTCCAAAAGGAAGGGACGATAAACATCCAACAAATCCAATCATGTGAGAATCTTGCAGATTTATTAACCCAATCCCTTCCGGGCAAGAAATTTGAAGAATTAGTCCGAAAGATTGGAATGCGTCATCTTTGTGATATATGCTAGATTCAGGGGGAGTATTATACGCGCTGCACTATTTTTCCCTTCGATCAGGTTTTTTCCCACCGGGTTTTTCCTGACAAGGTTTTTTAATGAGGCAGTTAATTTTAAGCATATAAGGATACATAATAGTTGTACTCTTTTCCGTAGTTAAGGATTTTTCCCACATGATTTTTCCTAACAAGGTTCTTAATGAGACAATGTCTATTATGAGTTATCAGTGGACATTCAAGGGGGAGTGTTGAGAGAAGAGTGGAATGGTAAATTCCACTGTTAAGCATAGTGAATGTCCTGAAATGCATTTAATGCATGTTGGAAAAAGTTTTCTTCCGCCGCTGCAATTGTTGAAAATACGCAAGTGTACATACAAGTGAAATTTTTGCTTATAAATATCGTCGATGTAAGAAGTGTGTTTACACAATTCGAATACAATACACTCTTTTAGTATATTTCTATCAATAGCTTCTCTCTCTATATATTTCTCACAATACAAACATAATTTTATACTTGATCTAATTAATACTTGTAGGATTCTCTAGATTTTCATATTGGATGATGGATTGATGCTTGTATGTACAAATCAAAGGGAGATCTTTCTTGACTGTTAATAGTACAATACGGAGTCGACAATCCAAAATAAATTATCTTAGCCTTGGTAAAATGAACTTTGATTCTTTAAACCATTTTAATTAAGCTCATGCCACATAGAACGGTAAACAAAATAATTGCGAAACCCAAATTCATCTAGTGTATTTAGATTAATCTTATCTGAAACATGGGAAAAAAATCATTTGCACATTATGTTCTTTATCTAGTTATGAAGAGATTCAACATAAGCCTAAAGCAATAATGGAGTAACTCGTATGAAAGCAAAAGCAAGAATTTTAAGTTGATTGACTCATCTTTTATATTAGGATAGTGTTTAGTAACTAGTTCTCTCTTCTCTCTTAGTATACAAAAGTTTTGCACTCTTTCCGTCCTATTTTACTCGTCAAAATTTTCATTCCCTACATGGGATTTGTTGGAACATTTATAGTTTAAATGTGTCCGTTGATGTTATGTGATGAGAAAGAAGGAAAAACGAGAAGGCAAGTTAGTAGAGTGCTCGCTCTCCAGAAGAGCGCACGCTCAGAATTGTCAGGGAATTGGAGTTTGAACCAATGTCCTTGACAGGGCTGAGGAGCGTCGGCTCCTGCCTGGAGCTCCCGCTCCAGAGAGGAGCGCTGGTTCCTATTCGTCAGTTTTCCTGACTAGGCATTTCTTTCGTGAAATGGTGTGTGCCTTTTCGTATATGGTTGCGTCTTTTCTTCTGTAAGTCTTCCCTAGTATATATAGGGACATATTACATGTGGAATGGGTTAGAGAGAGATCATTCATACTTACTTAAAGTGTGAAATCATTTCCCATGGTACTTGCTTAGATAATAGAATTCTCTTGTGTTTTCTCTAAACAAAATCAAACTACAAACTCTTGTTGAGATTGTTTCTTGTTAACAACCAAGATTCAATGTTTCTTCTTCGTATCTCATAAGTATTACCGTGATACTCTGTTGTTCCTAGTGAGTCGGTAAATAACTTATAGGAAAGCGTATCTAATATGTGCTTGGAAGATCTAATATCCTGTTACTCTGTTATATCCACACACCTCTAACAGGATTGAGGGGGTAAATTTATGCAAAAATCTACTACCTCAGATATGCTGATATGCAAGCTACTAAAAGAGTACTCAGGTATTTAAATGCATCCCCAAGACAAGGAATTTTGCTGATCTGCAGCATTACTAACAGACTACCCAATGACTAGGAGGTCAACAACTGTGTTTTTTGTGTTGTTAATGTTGGGTGCTTCACCCATTTTATGGAAATCTAAGAAGCAAGGAGTTGTAACTAGATCTTCAAGAATTTAGGGCTTTAGCTTTAACTGCACGCGCAGTTACTTGACTCACTAACTCGCTCAATGATCTTGGATCGAAGAAACCGAGTCCTGTGATACTAGTGTGATAAGTGATAACAAAGCTGCACTTTCAATAGCAACAGATTTAGTCCATCATGATATATAAGACTAAACATGTTGAACAAGACTCTCAATTTTTCAGTGACAAGATAGCAGATGGAAGCATCCAACCTCAATATAATCCTTGAACATTTGTCAGAACGAAATCATATATATTGCCCAAGCTTGGTGTTGCTTCCACGCGCTCCAAGCTTGAGGGGGAGTGCCGAAGTGATGAGATATATGGGATTAATTAGATGTAATTACTGTCCAACATTTGCTAAGTTGGTGTTCACATTCAGTCCATATGCAATAATGTATGTGGTGCTGTGACATGCATGTGGACTGATATTTCTGCTTTTGTGCTTTGTATATAAGGTCAGGTAGGGCAACACCGCAATGTAAGACTGAATGCATCCATCCAATGTTCAGCAATAAGACAACACTTACTAGCAATTATTTTGTATACAAAGACTTGTTCTAATCTTCGAAAGCAAATGTCCATCCAATGTTCAGCAATAAGACAACACTTACTAGCAATTATTTTGTATACAAAGACTTGTTCTAGTCTTCGAAAGCAAATGCTAACAAACGTTTTAGGAACGTTGATTAAGATAATAACATCATTATATGAATCTTCAAATCATAACTGACTAGTAGACCAATTTCTATATTTTCCTTTTGACAAGATATACGGATCATGACATACCATTAGCAATCCAGTGACCCACTCACCCACCTTCCTTTGTCTGTTCTTCTCACCTTTTCAAACTTAGCATAATCCAATCGACACCATAATGCTGTTACAACAAGCTAAATTTTACTTCTTTTTATTTGGTCATGTGAGTGCAGTATATATGTTATGGAAGAGCCAAAGTTATGCTTTCAGACTATTTTATGTGTAGCTCATGAAACATAAATTAAAGAGTCAAAACTATGCTTTCCCCCTAAAGTTGGATTGGTAGAAAAGTTTATTGCAAGGAGAGTTCCATATATATGCTTTTGTTGGGTACCCTATAAGTTCAATTGGATACAAACTTCTTATCTTCACAACTACTGTTGTAACTTGCAGTATTGGCAAGGATGTGAAACTTTATGAAACAATCTACTCCTAGTACATGATCCAAGTACAATCTACTGCACTCAACCTGATTATATCGAAATCGATGCTCATAGCTAAAGTTGATCAGACAATAGTAATATATTGATTCAGGTTATTCATGAGACATTTGTCATCAATCATACATTATCTATAAGAAAAAACACTAGTACATTTTATAGAAGAGCAACATCAGCTTTATTCAAAGAAAAACTTGTATATCTTCTCTATTAATGATCCAAGGTAGGTGTGCTAAACTTTGAGTTTGCCTTTACATTTGTTGAAGGATCAGAAGAACCAAACTCTCTTTGACTAAAGGAGATTAAGATAATGCTACTTTCGCTCTCCAAAGGAATCAAGTCACTTGGAATTTCGGAAAATCATCATCTAGCTGTAGGATATGTATGGGTGAAAGAAACCTCATTAACTGATGAGGCACCAGCAGATGATAATGAAGTCTGGCCATATGTTGGATAATCTGTGTCTAAGTCATTGATCCTCAATACAAGAATTTTCTCTTTTGTTGATACACTTTGTTCATCACTAGAAATCCCCATAAGGTATGCTGGTTTTGAAGGAGAAGAGAGGATTTGTGAACAACCTTCAAGCACTAGAACTACTTCAGTCATTGTAGGCCTGCATGCCGCTGTTTCTTGCACACAGAGTAATCCTATATGGATGCATCGCTTTATGTCTTCCGCTTGCCCACTTTCCCTTATTAGTATCGGGTCTATCACTTCTGCAAGTTGTCCCAATGTCCAACATTTCCATACCTGCGCAAAGTAGTTTCAGAAAATTGGAAAAAACAAGAAATCTACTCTATATTTATTGTTGCCAATCATGTCATTGTGTTAGTTTATACAGAGTTGATCACCTTGCTTAATAGATGCTCAATCCGCCTTGGGTTGCCATATGATGCATTTTTCCTTCCACTAATAATTTCCAAGAGTAACACACCGAAGCTAAACACATCAATCTTTGTCGAAATCTTCCCAAATTTTGCATATTCCGGAGGCATGTAACCACTGCAAAATATCAAATATATGACATTAAGAAAAATCTCTGCCATACATAAGCTAAAAGTCCAGGGCTACTACAAAAAAAGATAGTTACTCGTAGGTGATATGATACTCACTAGGTACCAACAATTCTTGAAGCACTTTCCTGGTCTTCAACAAACAATCTAGCTGTCCCAAAATCAGATATTTTAGGATTCATTGATTCATCTAACAAGACATTGCTAGCTTTTAGATCACGATGAATTATCCTCAACTGAGATTCTTCATGAAGATAAAGCAGTCCATGTGTTATGCCTTCAATGATATTGTAACAGATCTTCCAAGTTAGATCCTCCCGTCTGTTTGGATCTATCAGGCATCCACAAGAAATTGAAATTGAATTGACACAAAACTGTATACAATCGGGTAATGAAATAAAGTACGACAAATAAGTTTTATGGTTGAATACCAAATAATAAAATGTGATCTAAGCTTCCATTGAGTGCCAGTTCATAGATTAAAATACGCTCTTTAGCTCCCAAGCAAAAACCAATGAGCCTGACTAGATTTTTGTGATGAAGCCTAGCCACTAACTGTACTTCATTCTTGAATTCCGCATTTCCATGTGCAGTAGCACGAGTTAGCCTCTTAACTGCAACTTGTTGGCCATTTGAAAGCCTTCCCTATACATGTTGGCATATAATTCATACACTTAAGATATTAGGTTCTTCATTATTTAGTAGATGAGAGATGTTGTACCTTGTAAACTACACCAAAACCGCCTTGTCCAAGCTTGTTGGATTCTGAGAAGTCATCTGTTGCAACTCTTATTGTTGTAAAGCTGAACTCTAAGCATGACTCGGTGCTATCAACTCCAACTATGTCATCTATAAGTGTATATTTCAGTGTTACTTGTTATCGGATTCAGAGTGATTTTCAGAGCTAACGACTAACAGTGTTCGCGAGATTCGTGAATCTTGTGATCACTGAGAGAATACTAATATGCATATTAATTCCAATTCAGAATTTTTACAATTGTGTACACAAAATGATTGAAACATGCCAGGAGTTCAATGACACGAAATAATTTCTGCCCAAAAGAAGAGATTTTTTCTGCTCTAATTCTTTAAGTTTATTCCTGCCAAAATTTCCACCTTCTTGCAGTATATAAGTAAAGATGATTCTATCTTACTAGTCAATTTAAACTGTACTATTCCCTGCCTTATATAAGAATATAACTTTTGTTAAACAGTTCAAAACTAATGAATCCAACTAATCTATTCCACTTACTCACCTTTCTGGCCGCAACGTTGCCTTCTTATCTTCAAGAAAATCCTAATACCAACTATGAAGACTAATAGTATGACAACAGCAACCATAACTAGGACAATGGTAAACTTAGCTGTCCTCCTTTCTGATTTACCCTCTGCACAACAGCAACCATAGCAAGGACTTGTTTATATATTATAATCTGAAACTTATTTTTCTAACTGATATTAGATAAGCAGCAAACAAACTTTTCCGAGAAGAGGGAGAAACCGGAGGTAATGGAGCAACAGATATTGCAGTGGTAGACTTTTCATAGAAGGGATAAAGTTCATAACGCAGAACACAATTCGCCATAAAAATCTTAGCTCCTTGCTTTCCGTTACATTTCACAGCACTTTGATTCGCAGCGGTTTTCAAGCAGGCAGTACAATCACTTTTAGACATGCTAGGAACACAAAACCCAGCTGCATAGATTGTCAGATGATCACTGAATTTCGCTTCTTCAGCAGCAAAGTACTGAATATACTGAAATCCAAAAGGGAAAAAAGACTGAGATCCTTCAAGACCAGCTTTGACAGCAAGTTTAGATGTTAACTTAGCTAGTGTATGATCAAATTGAGTTAGGTAATTTTTGGATATAGTGGTAGTATTACACGAATAATTTAAAGGTTGGGTGGTAATTGGTATCTGATCCTGAGTATGGGTTGTCGCATTGGAGTATACAGCCTGCGTCCGCTCCCCAAGCAACAACTGCGATGTGTTCAGGACAACTGCGGACAACAGCAGAGGCGGTGGTGTTGATGCAGGTGTGACAGGCGTCAGAAGAGATGAGATCTTTACGACAGAGTCCGAGACAGTAGGGTTCGTCGTAATCTCTGTAAACACCACCTTCGACCTTAACATCACCAGCAAGTGTAAGGAGTTGATTATTTCACCATGCAAAATAGGAGGTGTTGCTGGCGGAGTAGCAATGGAATTAAGGATGATCTGCTGCTAATGTTGTTGGGTTGTAGTTTATGATGGCTAACAAGGGCAACAAAAATATCAGCATTTGTGTCACAGAGTTTGTTTTGGTGAGAATGAACCTACAGTGGAAGAAAATAGTTGGTTTTCAGCTCCTTCATATGATCCTCAACCTCAAGAACCTAGAGTAAGAAAGAAAAATAAAATATGGTTAAAAGTCACATACTCTAGCTGTGTAAAATTTCAAAAAGAGGGACCCCAGAAATCTAGAATAAGTCTCTGGAAAATTTGTGTAAAAGAACAGTCAACTTCTGGGTAAAAATATGTTGTGAACTCGATCTTGGATATTCACATAGTAATTTTTCTCTCATATTGGGCTATTCACTTATTTGGATGCTTGTTACAAATATATTAAAGGAGGATCCTATCAAATAAACATGCCACATAAGCACTCTCTAATGTATGTGCCACGTGGTGGCACCCTTTTCAAGTTTCTAACTATTGGGAATTGATCACATGACCTTTGAAATGAAATGTTTGTTTAACCACCAATACACTACAATTTCAATGTTTAATGTTTCAAAGTAAAATATTATAGTCTTATAATTATATGTAACTATAAAAACATAGATCATAGATGCGTTTGATCTCTAACACTTGTATTAAAAAGGTAAGAACATTCTATTACGCAATTCCATTGAAATTGTTATTTTTGTCCCCAATTCCTTAGTAGTTTTTTTTACACACTTTATCATGACATAACATCTATTTTTCAATTTCGCACTATACAGAAAATTACGAAAGCTAATAAAATCAATTATAAAATTTATGAATAATAATATGGGGTATCATTTCTTCAGTGAAATTCTTAAACTTTTCTAGTGACGAAGTTATGCTAAAAGTTTACTTCAAAAAGAAAAGTTATGATATGAATTCTATGGTTGTTTGGTTAATATGAAATTACAAAACAAGGAATTGCAACTTGCTTAGGAAGTTATTTACTTAATTCAAGAAAAATGCTATATGTAGCCTTTAGGGCTGCATATAAGAAGTTTAAAAAGGAAAGATTGAGAAAAACTAAGCATTAAATTACATTGGACTACGCTTGATTTTGTCATAGATTCCCAAATTTATACCACTTTAGGAGTGAATTTAATGCTTATATGTTATATACAACCTTTAGGGTTGCATATAGCATTACTCTTCTTATAGAATATACCTAGTGTCTTAATTGGCCTGAGCAATCCCCCAGGCATTTACAATTATCAAATATATAATTGAAGGGTTAACTTATGTGATACGAGGTGAGATGACTTGTAAAACATACAACATTCAGTTTCAGTTTATTTTCGTTAGTATTGCCAAACAGAGCTATCTTAAGATCTATCATACGAGATATTAAAGATAGGCGTAATTAATTATGGAGTATTATTATGAAGAGTGTGATCTAGACGTATACCATCCAGCCTCATTTATAGGACAAGTTTGAGGAGAAAATATGTGAGGGAAACTCTTAGTTAAGATTGTTGTGAGAAATATATAACAGAGAGAAGGTACTAATAGAAATATATCAGTAGGATGTATTATACATGAATGAGCAATTCACTTCTTACAGATGACAATATTTATAGGCAAAGATTTTACTGTGTACATTTACTCGGGTTCAACAATTGTGGCGAATTAGGAGAAACTTTCCCAACATGCATTAAATGCATGTCAGGTGAAAGTCCATTTCGGTGGACTTAACTGTAGCTCAACAGTGGAATTCACAATTCTACTGTTATCTCAACACTCCCCCTTTAATGTCCATCGATAACTCATAATAGACGTTGTCTCATTAAGAACCTTGTTAGGAAAAACCCTGTGGAAAAATCCATAACTAGGGAAAAGAGTACAACTATTATGTAGCCTTATATGCTTAATATTAACTGCCTCATTAAAAACATTGTCAGGAAAAACCCGGTGGGATAAAAACCTGATCGAAGGGAAAAAGAGTGCAGTGCATATAGTACTCCCCCTGACTTTAGCATATATCACGAAGATGACGCTTTCCAATTTTTCGGACTAATTCTTCAAATTTCTTCGCCGGAAGGGATTTGGTAAATAAATCTACAAGATTCTCACAGGATTGGATCTGTTGGATGTTTATCGTCCCTTCCTTTTGGAGGTCATGAGTGAAGAAAAGCTTTGGTATAAATGTTTAGTTATGTCTCCTTTGATGTACGCTTCGCTTACTTGGGTGATACATGCAGCATTGTCTTCATAGATGATAGTTGGATTTGTTGTTATTGTTTCCATTCCACATTCTTCTTGGATATTCTTGATCATTGACCTTAGCCATACACACTCCCTTCCCGACTTCATAAAGAGCAATTAGTTCTACATGATTTGATGATGTGGCCATCAAAGTCTGCTTCGTGGATTTCCAAGATATTGCAGTACCTCCATAAATGAATAGATACTCGGATTAATACTTAGCCTTTTGTGGATCTGATAGGTACCCAGCATCCGCATATCTAATGAGTGACGCATTTGGTATCGACTTATAGAATAATCCAAGGTCTTGTGTTCCTCGAAGATAATGTAATAAGTGTCTGACTCCATTCCAATGTCTCTTTGTTGGTGCATTGATGTATCTAGCTAACAAGTTTACTGAAAAAGCTATGTCAGGTCGAGTATTGTTAGCCAAGTACATTAAGGCACCAATCGCACTTAAATATGTTACTTCAGGACCAAGAATTTCTTGGTTTTCTTCTCGTGGTCTGAGTGAGTCATCTTTCACATTCAGGGAACGCACTATCATTGGAGAGCTTACTGGGTGAGCTTTATCCATGAAAAAACGTTTCAGAATATTTTCGGTATAGTTTGATTGATGGACAAAATTTCCATTTCTCAAATGTTCCATTTGCAAGCCAAGGCAAAATTTTGTCCTCCCGAGATCTTTCATCTCAAATTATTTCATCAAGTATTTTGCACTCATTACGAGTTCTCTAGGAGTTCCAATAATATTCAAATCATCGACATAGACAGCAATGATGGCGAATCTTGATTTAGATCACTTAATGAATAAATAGGGACTGATTTGATTATTTTTGAATCCTTCTTTCAATAGGTAGTCACTAAGACGATTATACCACATTCTTCGAGATTGTTTTAACCCATAGAGTGACTTTTTCAATTTAATTGAAAACATCTCTTTGGGCATGTGATTTTCTGGTAGTTTTAGTCCATCAGGGAATTTCATATAAATATCTGTATCAAGTGACCCATATAAGTATGCAGTCACTACATCCATTAACCTCATTTGCAATCCTTTCGAAACTGATAAGCTTCCCAGAAATCTTAGTGTAGTTGCATCAACTACTGAGAATATGTCTCACCATAATCAATCCTTGGCATTTGCGAGAAACCTTGGGCTACTAGTCTTGCCTTATATCTAGTAACCTCATTTTTCTCATTTCGTTTTCTCACGAATACCCATTTGTACCCAACTAGTTTTACACCTTTTGGTATTTGGGTTATTTGTCCGAATAACTCACATTTTCAAGTGATTTCAATTCTGCTTGAATTGCTTCTTTCCATCTTGGCCAATCTTTTCTGCGGCGACATTCATCTACTGTATTTGGTTCAATATCATTTTCAGCGTATGTCATTTCAACCGCTATGGAGTAAGCAAAGATTTCATTCAAGACAACATCTTTTCAATTCCATTGTTTCTTTGTAGAAACATAATTAATTGAAGTTTCATTGTTGTCTATACCTTCATGTTCCTTTTCTTCTGGAACATGCTTATCTTTATTTTTTTTTTCATCATGAATTTCATCATGCCCCGTTGGAGGATTTATATTAATTTCATTTATTGTTTCGCCTTGCTTTTTCAATTTTCTCGGTTTTGAGTCTTTAGAACCGGGTGGTCTACCACGTTTTCGGCGTGCTATTGACTCATTTACAATGACCTTATTGTCACTAGCAATTTCAATTCGTGCCATGGCATTCTCAGCAGGTACATGTGACTTTGTCACTTTCTTAGTATATGTGAATGCATCTGGCAATTGGTTTGCAATACTTTGGAAATGAACAATTTTCTTGACTTCTTGTTCACATGAATTTGTTCTCGGGTCTAGAAACGACATTTGCGATGCGTTCCATGTAATTTTTGTTTTTATGTTTTGTGGGTCCACTTTCTCTCCCCCTAAGGATGGGAATACTGACTCATTAAAATGACAGTAGGCAAATTGAGTCGTAAACAAATTGCCAGTTGTTGGCTCTAAATATTTGATAATTGATGGAGAATCAAATCCAACATATATTCCCATCCTTCTTTGTGGACCCATTTTAGTACGTTGGGGCGGAGCAATAGGTACATGTACAGCGCACCCAAAAATTCTCAAATGTGAGATATTCGGTTCTCGACTTGATACTAATTGCAACGATGAGAATTTGTGATAGGTTGTCAGCCTTAATCTTATCAATGCTGTTGCATGTAATATAGCATGACCCCAAGCAGAAGAGGGCAATTTTGATCTCATTATTAATGGTCTTGCAATTATTTGTAGGCTCTTGATTAATGATTCAGTAAGACCATTTTGTGTATGTACATGAGGTACATGGTGTTCTACAACAATCCCAATATACATGCTATAGTCATTAAAAGTTTGGGATGTAAATTCTCTAGCATTATCTAATCTTATCCTCTTAATTGTATGATCTGGGAATTAAGTTCTTAATCGAATTATTTGAGCCAGAAGTTTTGCAAATGCAACATTTCTACTTGACAAAAGGCTCACATGTGACCAACGAGTAGATACATCAATTAATACCATGAAATAGTGGAATGGTCTGCATGCGGGGTGAATAGGCCCACAAATATCTCCTTGTATTCTTTCTAAAAATGTTTGAGATTCAGTGGCAATCTTATTTATAGATGGTTTGGTTATCAATTTGCCAAATGAGCATGCAGAGCATGATAATTCATTTGACCAAGGAATATTGACATTCTTTATAGAGTGTCCAATTGAGTTTTCAATGATTATATGCATCATTCCTGTGCCAGGATGGCCTAATCGGTCATGCCATAGAGTAAATGATTTTATGTTATCTAACTTCTGGTTAGATATCATATTAATTTCAATCGGATGTATATCTATGCGATATAGTCCCGAGGAAATTGCTGGTGTTTGGGCTCAATTAATCAACAGCCCAACAAGGACATAAAAGCCCCCCTAAAGCCCTAGACAGGTGGCAGCAGTGGGTCCCACCTGATAATTGACCTAATCTCAGAAGGTTGGGGATCCTCTAAAAAGGCTGAAATAATCATTGCCTGAAAAGGTAACATAGCCATTGATCCCAAGGAGGCCCATCCAATCAATGTTTCCTGTCTGGGAATCCCCAACACTATAACTACCAACAGTTTCATCAATGAACAGGTATTCAACTCTCACCTCACAAACAAGAGCATCTATCTCTAGACTCTCTCTCTATACCTCAAGCACTTGCTGACTTGAGCGTCGGAGGGGAGATCCCGGAAACACCCCCGGGCTAGTCTAACCTTTTTTTTTAGGATTTCGGCGTACGGATAACGAAGCTCAGGCGAACGTTCTTGGGGCCCACATCAAATCTCACCACCTATCACAATCCTTAATTTCTTAGCAGAAACAGTTTGGCGTCGTCTGTGTGGAAGTTACAATCAAAGTTACTTGGCCTCCACTCACCAAGACTCATTGTTACTTAGCAATGGTCCCAGCTAAGAGCGCTCGCAATAGACAGCCGTTAGCACAAGTTCAGAGGTCTGAACGAGACCCCTCGCCCTATCAGCACCGAAGGTCCGAGCGACAACCCTCACCCGTTCTTCGCAAAACACCTATCATTCGGACCATCGACCCTGAAGAGGAGCAGTCCATCGAAAATGGACCGAACCCAGCACATCAGCTACAACATGCTGACCCTCAGCCCATATATACGACATACATAAACTTAACAGCCGCTCAGCTCCAACAGACCCTACAGCGTAGCATCATGGACATGTTGGCCAACCTACAACAGGGGCGCCCTCTCCCGCAACCCAAAGACCAAGGGAACACAGCCAGCATGATCGGCAACGATCCACGCAGGGGGAAGAAGAACGTCATCTGTCAAAAGGAAGATCCGCTCGGCAGGGAAAGGAGACCCACGTGTCTGAGTCACCTAAGGGCAATGTCGGGGAAAAACCCAACGATGCTCCGCACTTCCTAAACGAGAAGAGCCTCAATAAGGGGTTGGACGACAGATATATTCTACATAAGAAAGTTGTTCGGCGGGAAGGACACGGTGATTCTGCCCAATCAAAACCCATTCGAATTAATAGTGGAGCTCTCAAATTCATGGTCCCATTCAGCCAGGCAATACTAGAGGCGCCCAGTCCGGGCAAAATCAAAACACCCACCATCGAGCCATTTGCGGGCCTAACCGACCCGGATGATCATATGGCCACATACAAAGCTCAGATGAGCGTTCAGACTGGCTATGAAGCCACTTGGTGCCGCGTCTTTCCTACAACACTAAAGGGCTTGGCTCTGAACTGGTTTCAGAAGCTCCCTGCTGTGATCATAACTGATTTCTCAGTACTAGAAGATTTATTTATCCAACAATTTGTGGCCGGGAAAAGACAGAAGAAAACAGGAGAAGAATGAGAGTCTAGCCGATTACATCAAAAGATTCAATGAGGAATCTTTGAAAGTATCCGATCTGCAAGACGTAGTGGCATTTGCCGCCCTGATGTCCGGGCTGCAACCCGGTCGGCTGAGATGGTCGTTGGCGGAAAACGAAGTGAAAACCTTCTCCGAAGCAATGAGCAAGGCTCAAAAATTCATCCAGGCAGCAGACATATGTCGCCACTCGGTTGATGGGAGCAAGAAGAGGAAGGAAGAAGGAAATCACAAGGACCAGTCAAAGCAACAAAAGACAGGGGGCATATCAGACAGGTTCAATGACCACGGCAACGACCCCCGATTCAGCAAGAACAGAAGAGAGATCTACTTGGACATCAAAGATAAGTCCATGCTTCCCCGCCCACCCCCCATCCGAACGTCCTCCGCTCGGAGAGATAAAAGCCAGTGGTGTGAGTACCACAAAGAATGTGGGCACACCGCAAGGACTACAGGGAACTCAAGAAGTGCCTTGATAATTTGGCAGACCAGGGCAAGCTGAACCGCTACCTGAAACACACAAGCGAAGAGAAGGGCAAGCTGAAGGTGGGTCAGTCGAACAACGGTGATACTGAAGGCTTCATCGGGGTCATAGTTGGTGGCTTAGCGTCGGGAGGCCTAACCGGCCGATCGCGTAAAGCCCATCTGCAGAGTCTCAAGCATCAGGTGCTTGATGCCCACCAACCCCGCCTCGACTGTCCCGTAATGATCTTTGGAGAGTCCAGTCGGACCCTCCACACACCCCATGACGACCCCCTAGTCATCGAGCTAAAAGTGGCGAACACAAGGGTAAAACGGGTGTTAGTTGATAGTGGATCATCCGCCGACATCATTACCTTGGAATGCCACAAGAAATTGAAGTATAGCAAGACGGATGTTACCCCCCCTCATTCAGCCACTCATAGGATTCAGGGGAAACTCAGTACATCCAGTCGGATCGATTAAGATACCCACTCGGATGGGAGAAAAAGGCAAGGGTAGAAGCCTACTGATTGACTTCCTAGTGGTGGACATCCCTCTGCCATACAACATCATAATGGGAAGACCCACTCTGAACAAGGTCAAAGCTGCAATCTCCATCTATCAGCTCCTCATGCAGTTTGAAACCGACGAGGGTGGGGTTGGAAAAATCCAAGGAGATCAACCAGCAGCAAGAGAATGCTATGTTAACAGTTTGAAGAGCAAGGTCGACGTCCAAGAGGACTCGAAAAAGAGGAAGCGGGAAGAAAGTCAACCTTCAAGTGGCCTCGGGGTTTACATCACCGAAAACCCCAAGCATTACGAGCGCCCTCAGCCAGCCAAGGATGATGAGGAAGTCATCATCGACGAGAAGCTCGGTCGGACTTTGAGAGTAGGCAAGGCCATGGACTCTCAAACAAGAAAAGAAATCATTCAGGTACTCATAGAGTATAGGAACATTTTTGCCTATGAGGCTTCGGAAATGCCGGGACTTGACCCCAAAATTATGTGCCACGAACTCAACATCAAAGAAGGGTTCAAGCCAGTCAAGCAAAAGTTGAGGCATCAAGGTCCCGAAAGGAATGCTGCAGCAGCCGCAGAAGTCAAAAAGTTGCTCGAAGCATGCTTCATAGAGGAATGCCAATACTCAGAATGGTTGGCCAATGTTGTACTGGTCAAAGAGTCGAGCGGGGCATGGAGAATGTATGTGGACTTCACAGACCTGAACAAGGCCTGTCCAAAAGATAACCACCCTCTGCCCAAGATCGACAGGCTAGTCGACTCAACGGCCGGTCATGCTCTCCTAAGCTTCATGGATGCAAATGCGGGGTATCACCAGATCCCAATGGTTGAGCATAACCGAGTCCATACCGCTTTTGTTACAAATCAAGGGGTGTATTGCTACAAAATGATGCCATTCGGCCTTAAGAATGCAGGGGCTACATACCAGCGGCCAGTTAACAAAATCTTCAACGACCAACTGGGTCGAAACATCGAGTTATACGTTGACGACATGATTGTCAAAAGCAAAGTCCAAGGTGATCACCCTTCGGACTTAAAGGAAACTCTTAGCATGTTGAGGCGATTCCGCATGATGCTGACTCGGATTCCTGGTGGATGAAAGGGGAATCGAGGCGAACCCTGACAAGATCAAAGTTGTGATGGAGATGAAGTCTCCTCAGAACGTAAGAGAGGTACAACTCCTGACCGGCTGTTTGGCTGCCCTCGAACGCTTCCTCTCCAGGTCAGCAGATAAAAGCTTACATTTCCTCAAAACTTTGAAGAGAAAGGAGTTCACCTGGGATGACGAAGCCGAACAGGCCTTCGCCTCCCTCAAAACGCATCTATCAACCCTCCCTAAGTTGATATCCCCCTTGCCGGGGGAAACATTGTTCATTTACTTGGCTGTTGCGGAATACGCGCTCAGCGCTATTTTGATAGCCGAGAGAGAATAAAAGCAACACCTAATCTACTTTGTCAGTCATGCTTTCCGAGGAGCAGAGGCTAAGTACAGCGAATTCGAAAATATGGTATTTGCCCTGGTGATGGCTAATCGGAAGCTTAAACCCTACTTCCAAGCCCATCCGATCAAAGCTCTGACTGGGCAACCACTCAGGAAGCTGATTGAGAGCAGGAACCATTCTAGTCGGATGACTGACTGGGCGGATCAGCTAACAGACTTTGGGCTGGAGTATGAGCCAAGGAGGGTTATAAAAGCGCGAGCCTTGGCAGATTTCATAACAAAATGCACAACTAGGCCCCCAGTCGGCGAGCAAGACGTACGGGTGGGAGCTGCAAGTAGACAGCTCGTCCATCAAAATGGGATGTGGAGCCGGTCTGGTGATTAAACCCTCGGTCGGGGAAAAGATGGAGTTTGCCATCAAATTTGAATTCTTGGGGTCTAACAACGAAGCCGAGTATGAAGCACTCATCCTCGGTCTTCAGCTATGCATCTTGGCCGGGGCCACAACAGTCAATGCCAAATCCGACTCACAACTGATAGTGGGTCAGGTATCAGGCAAGTATGAAGCCATGGAAGATAACATGAGAATTTACTTGGCCAAGACACAAGAGTTCATCAAAAAGCTATCCTAGTTCAGCATCACCCACATACCTCGATCGGAAAATCAACAAGCAGACGCTCTAGCTCGCATGGCCAGTTCAGCAGAAGGGTCAGCTCCTCGGACCATTACGTTGGAAGTACAGCGTCAGCCAAGCATCAATGCCAAAGAACAACTGGTACTTAATCGGACATCCACCTGGATGGAAGAGGTAGTAAAATACCTGAGAGACGGAGTACTACCCGATGACCACAAAGAAGTCGAGCGAGTCAAGCATAAGTCAGGATGGTTCTTGTGGCATAGAGACCAGCTCTACAAGAAATCCTTCACCCACCCTTTGCTCAAGTGTGTGACACCCGAAGATGGAGATTACATCCTGAGGCAAATCCACCAAGGGGCTTGTGGAAGTCACCAAGGAGGAAGGACCATAGCTGGAAAGGCTCTCAGAGTAGGTTACTATTGGCCTACTCTGAAATCAGACGCCCAAGAGTTAGTCAAAAGGTGCCCATCATGCCAAATCCACTCGGACATTCCAAGAGCACCACCACTCCCTTGACAACACTTCAAGTAGTTCTGTCATTCGATAAGTGGGGTATAGACCTACTCGGGTCATTCCCCCCAGCATCTGGTCAAAGGAATTTCCTAATAGTTGCCATCGACTATTTACCAAGTGGACAGAGGCTGAGCCACTCTCCTCAATAACTGATAGACAAGTCCAAGCATTCATTTGGAGGAACATTATAACAAGATTCGGGGTACCCAGAGTATTGATCTCCGACAACGGGCGGCAATTCAACAGTGGCCCTACTCGGGAATACTGTGCCCGGTTCGGGATACAAACCAAATTTTCCGCCATGTTCAGGCCGCAGACGAACGTGCAGGCCGAGTCGGCCAATAAAATAGTCCTCAAAGGAATCAAGAAATCCTTAGAGTCTTCCAAAGGAGCATGAGTCGATGACCTACCTAGAGTCCTTTGGTCGGCTCGGACCACTACTAAGAAGCAACGGGACACTCCCCGTTCAGCCTCGCGTATGAAAGCGAAGCGGTTTTTTTCGAGGAGGTCGGCATCCCCTCGCCTCGAACGACCTTCTACGAGTTTGAGAAGAACGAGGAAGAAAAGCCTGTCAACTTGGACTTGTTGCCAGAAACAAGGGGCAATGCACTATTGAAGTCCATTCAATATAAACAAAGAGTCACTTGGTAATTCAATCGCCGAGTGAAGGCCAGACCAATACAGCTAGGTGATTGGGTCGTTCGGAAGGTAGAAGCTACTGGATTGTCACACCTAAAAGGAAAGTTGGGGCCTAACTGGGATGGCCCCTACAGAGTAACAGAGACAATCAAGCCTGGCACATTCCGACTGGGGTCCCTAGAAAGTGTTCCCCTGGCCCGACCCTGCAACGCGGACAATCTCAAAAGATTTTATGTCTAATGTTTGTTACTTGCAATAGGGGCACATATTGTAATAGTTAAATAGAAGATCACAGCCAGTCGGCATGTTATGTAACAAGACAAACTACTAGACTTAACCAGTCGAGATAGTTAGATATTTTCGTAATAAAAAAGACTTAACCAGTCAAAATGATACCCATTCGGCAAAAGACTTAACCAATTGAAAATAAACTTAGTCAAAAGTAAAAAAATCGATAACTTAATCAGTAATTCAAAACAAACATCCACCACTCAATCAGTTAGTTGGATAAAATAAGTCAATCGGACAAATGCAGACCAGTCAGATTAATAATCAGTTGTGCGATATTGGAAACAACAAACACAATTTGAAAAGCGAAGTCCAAAGATCATCTCATTGAGTTGATCGGGAATTACAGAGGAGGACCATTACAAAAAGCAGCAGTAAGAAGAAGGAAAAACAACCAAGTACAATGCCATGAATCCTAAGAGCTAGGGGAGGGGGAAGGTCGGAGATGCCCGAGTTGGTCACATCACTATCATCCACCACCTCGGTCTCCTTGGTGGCAGCATTATCATCCACCAGCTCGGTCTCCTTGGTGGCATTATCATCCACCTGCTCGGTTCCCGACTAACCCCGTCGGGTCCTTCATCATCATCGTCATCATCCTCAGAAGACTCTTCAAGAGCGCGCTGAGCCTGAATCTCAGCATCTAGTTTGGTCTGAATTTCAGCAGTCTCTACATCTATAGACTCCTAATATACGGACCAAACATCAGCCCAAATCAGCACAGGGTGCGATTCGGTGAGCACCTTCCTCAGACGATCCAGAGCCTCGTCTTTACCTATCTTGTGGGCCTTGCTACCCACCTCATTGGTGTAAACTTCATATGCCTCGGTCTGCTCCCACTAGGCAAACCACTAGGCCTCCGTCTTTGCCAACTGCTCAGCCTCCTCCAGCTTGCCCTGGAGATCAGTCACCTTCTGCTCAGCCTCCTTCAGCTTGACGATCGCATCGTCCTTAGCCGTCTGAGTAGAGTCACGGGCTAAGATGAGGTCGGCTCTCTCCTTCTCCCACTTTTCCCGCTTGGCTTTGATGTTGTTCTGGTCAGTCTCGATGGCCCTTAAAGCGTCTTCAAGCTTCGACTCGGCTATTCTCTTAGCCTCATTGGCCTGATAAACCTCGTCAAACTGCTTCTTCGGCTTCTCCTTCACGTCGTGAACCTCCTCGGCCAGGCTCACTCGGTTTTGAGCCACATTTGCCAGCCGAGCTGAAAACTGATATACAAGAGTGAAGGAGTTAGCAAAAATGAGCAGAAACATTGATCAATTAACAGGAGCAAAAACATTGAACACTTACGTCAACCCACGTGCGGAAGAGCTCGTTGTTCTCGTTGTCACCCAAAGTGACATTGATGTGCTCCCGGTCGGCGGGAGTGTATACATACTCCAATGCTCTGGTCCATCGACCATCCTTCTCGGCCCGACTCAACCCTGTGAAGGGTACAGTGGAAGCAACCACATCAATCAGGGGCCGGGGCGCCCCCCAATGTTTCATAGGGAGGAGACTGGGGAGTATATTGAGGACTCCCAATCAGTTATAAATCCGAAGAGTGAATGGAGATGGCAGCACCATCAGCCTGTTGAGACGGTCCCTTGTCCGAGTCGCTCGGGCTGTCAGCCTCGGCCTTCGCAACGGCCTTTTCGGTCTGAGCGACCTTATCAGCAGAGCGTTCCTTCCTCGGATTTGGATTGGCAGGGTCCTAAAACGGGTCGAAAATCAGTCAAGTTACTCGGCAAGAAATAAAAGATGAACAGGAAAAGCCAAGCTATAAATCACTAGCCTTTGATGCAGCCGGCACCTTCATGGTCTTGGCCGCTATCTCGGTCGTCATCCGAGCTGCCCTCTTCGCTGTTGTCAGCCATCGTGGGTTCATTTTCTTCTATGTAAGCTCTGGAGGATTCTGCAAAAAGAAACAAAGTGTTAGACAAAAATCAAAATACAAGTTATTCGACCACAAACCTTAGCCACCCCCTCGTCAAATTACCCTTCGGGAAGGTTGAGCTAAGCCCCGTAGCCGAGAGGAAATGCTCATTCTTAAAGAGCTGGCAGTCAGGCAACCATTGGCCGGGTAAGAATACCTCTCCCCCATTTTCTATTTTCGATTCGGTCTGCATATAGCAAGCCGCTACTCCCTCCTCGTCGTCAAGATCTCCAACTCGGAAGTTCAAGCTGACGATGGGTTCAGTGTCCAGGGGGACTAGAGGAATCCCCCAATCTCCACCAAAGTAAACAAAGGCAAACTCCATCCGGAACCCCTTATGAGAAGTGGGGAGGTTAAGGACGGTCTGATACCCCGGTCGGACTTGGAAGCTCCACCCCCCAGGTCCATTCGTTGCGACCATCACCTCGACCAGCTTATACATATGCCTCCATAGGTGTCGGACGTTCAACAAATCGCATAAAACTTGGAAGGCATTGATTCCTCCCCAGGAGTTGGGAGAAATCTGGCAAATCGCCAAGGTGTAAGCGTTCAGCAGCTCTTTGACATAGGGGGTCAGAGGAAACCGAAGCCCCATCTCCATTGACTTGTAATAAACTGCTATGCACCCGGTCGGAGGAGTAAGGACGGTGTGATGAGCCTCCGGTCGAACCAAGTAGTACGGGTCCTTTATCTGCAACCTTGTGGCTGTCCCTCGGAGATCATCAACGAGGGACTTTATCAGACTCGGCTCGGGAAAGATGGTTCTTGGACCTCCTTCGAATCTAGGTCGGGGTATTCTATTTCTTGACCTGAAGTCGACGCCTCTCCTGCTCCCCTCGGCATGGCCACCTTCACTACATCAGAAGACAAATATTTGTCCAAGTAACTCCTCGAGGGGGGATAGGCTAAAGACACCTCCCAAGGGTATGGAATGATACCCTCGACCTCATCCTCTACCGAAGAAGACGGGCTCGGAAGAGCAACTGCGTCGGGCACAGCCGAGGGGTCGGGGCAACTTATTACAGTCGACACCAACGTTATTCCTATTCCCCTCACCTCCTCGAATAATTTATAGGGAGGTGAGGTCGGGGTGTCGCTGACTCAGACGAATCTCCCATTATTTATGGACAAGGGAGTCGGCCGAGATTATTCGAAGAAAAGAAAGAAAAAGAAACTTAAAAGAAGATCAAGAGCGTACCTGGCCGAACGAAAAGACTGGACGAAGAACTTGAAAGTTGGAGAGAAATTGAAATTTTCTATGAAAGAGAGAATTGGAGAAATCAGCAAATGATCCAAAATTCTCTCTCCTCCCTCATATATATAGGCGTGCCTAGGGGGATGTGCAACGCAAACCCCCCACGTCGCCTTGATGGGCTTTTTGAACAGGACCAACTGGACCTATTCAGCGCACTCCTCCAAGGGTCCAGGAAAGCCAAATGAAGTTATTCGGAAATCAAGGGATATGAAACGTCAAAGTTTCTCGCAACGCCCAGTCAGCTCAATCCATGGGGAGGGTCCCAAAACCCCAAGTATCAAAAGTGGCCATGTGGCATTCAGGGTCGGACACACCCGCTCGGACTAAATAATTGCAACTCCACCAAGCGAAATACGAAGATCAACTGGTATCCACTTGGACAGCTTAAAGCTCATTAGCCCTTCATCCGAGTGGCGTCCCACTCACTCGACCAACAGGAGCTCCCCTTCGTTGCCGATTCACTTTTATACTTGGTCAAGTATGGCCAAGTATCAACTAGCACCTACTCGGACAGCTTGGGGCTCATTAGCCCCTCATCCGAGTGGCTTCATACTCACTCGGCCAACAGGAGCTCTCCTCCGTTGCCGAGTCACTTTTATACTTGGTCAAGTATGGCCAAGTATCAACTAGCACCCACTCGGACAGCTTGGGGCTCATTAGGCCCTTATCCGAGTGGCTCCATACGCATTCAGCCAACAGGAGCTCCCCTCCGTTGCCGAGTCGCTTTTGTACTTGGTCAAGTATGGCCAAGTATCAACTAACACCCACTCGGACAGCTTAGGGATCATTAGCCCCTCATACGAGTGGATTCATACTCACTCGGCCAACCGGAGCTCCCCTCCGTTGCCGAGTCGCTTTTATACTTGGTCAAGTATGGCCAAGTATCCACTAGCACCTACTCGGACAGCTTGGGGCTCATTAGCCCCTCATCCGAGTGGCTTCATACTCACTCGGTCAACAGAAGCCCCCCCTCTGTCGTCGAGTCGCTCTTATTCCTAGTCAACTATGGTTGTGTCAACTAGCTCATACTCGGTCAGCTTGGGGCTTATTAGCCCCTCATCCGAGTGACTCATGTACTCGGACCGACGCAGTATACCCTCGCTCGGTCAACAGCGGCCCATATACCCTCGGTCGGCATTGTTTCCTTCAACAGGAGGTGACCTAGTCGGCATCTTTTCCTTCACCAGGAAATGATTTGGTCGGCATTATTTCCTCCAACATGAGGTGACCTGGTCGGCATTTTTTCCTTCAACAGGAAACGACTTGGTCGGCACTTTTTCCTTCAAACGGGAAAAAACTTGGTCGGCATCGTTTCCTTCAACAGGAGGAGACCTGGTTGGCACTTTTTTCTTCAACAGGAAATGACCTGGTCGGCACTTTTTCCTTCAACAGGAAACGACTCGGTCGACGCTATGATTTACTCGGTCTATATACCTTGGATGGATAGTGTGACAGTCAGAATTAAGGCAGTCACTATTCTGCCACGGACAGGTGTCACTCAGTCAGACCTCCATGATCCCCCATCCCTCGTGTGGGGCTAATTGTTTGGGCTCAATTAATCAGCAGCCCAACAAGGACATAAAAGCCCCCATAAAGCCTTAGACAGGTGGCAGCACTGGGTCCCACCTGATAGTTGACCTAATCTCATAAGGTTAGGAATCCTCTAAAAAGGCTTAAATAATCATTGCCTGAAAAGGCAACATAGCCATTGATCCCAAGGAGGCCCATCCAATCAATGTTTCCTGTCTGGGAATCCCCAACACTATAAATACCAACAGTCTCATCAATTAACAGGTATTCAACTCTCACCTAACAAAGTAGAGCATCTCTCTCTAGACTCTCTCTCTCTCTCTCTTTCTCTCTCTCTCTCTCTCTACCTCAATCACTTACTGACTTGAGCGTCGGAGGGGCGATCCCGGAAACACCCCCAGGCTAGTCTATCCTTCTTTTTCAGGATTCCCGCGTACAGATAACGAAGCTCAGGCGAACGTTCTTGGGGCCCACATCAAATCTCACCACCTATCACAATCCTTAATTTCTTAGCAGAAACAGCTGGCAATTTTTCATAGATGTGTTTCTTGCCGCATTTTTCTGCCACGAGGCATATAAATTCCTCTTGGTTCATTGTCATCGTTTCCAAATGGTAACCATTCTGCCGTACATCTTTGAAACTTATGAGGTTTCTTCGAGATTTACTCGAATATAATGCGTCATTGATTATCAATTTTGTCCCATTTGGAAATATAATGCAGGCTTTCCCAGAGCCTTCAATTAACTTGGTTGTCCCAGAGATTGTGTTAACATTTGCTTGAAATATTCTAAGTTTCGAAAAATACTCTTTATTTTTCAATAGGGTGTGTGTTGTCCCACTGTCGAAAAGACATTGTTCTTTGGATCCAACTTCTGGTAAATCCATATCTTCATAAATAATAAATACGGTGATCAGTATAAGAACATACATACTCCCTCCATCCTAGAAAGATCTGAACACTTGTTGGGACACGTAGTTTAATGTGATAAGTTGTGGTGCGGTTATCAAATGTTATTTATTTTATTTAAAAAGTAGATGTGATAGGAGTTGGTTGGGTATTTTTTATTAGAGGAAAGAGAAAGTTGGGTAACTTTTTATTGATAAAAGGTAGAATGTGGGCCAAAGATGTGTAAAAGAAATAATATATTAATGGTGGGACCATGCCAAGAATGGAAGTGTTGAAACTAATTTGGGACAAACATAAAAGGAAAGTGTTCAGATTATTCTAGGACGGAGGTAGTATTTTATTAATAATCAAAGATGGAATACATTAAAGTGAATATTAAAGCAATTGAAACAAACTAAGCATATTCATGCATTGCTATTTAGACAAAGTTGTTTTCGGCCAAAGATCATCTATGAAAAATCTGAAACATCAAGGTTGGGCATGGATGTATTAGCTTCATTAACAAAGTTTGCTTCAGAATTTTCCCTTTGTTCTGTATTGAAACTTGATATAGGTCCACCAAGTGTTTGGTCGTACGACATGTGCGACCCCAATGCCCAGTCATACCACATATATGGCAAGTGTCTTTTCCTTTGTAGGACGTCTGCCTTTGATTTCCAGATGATTGTCCCCAATTTTTCTCAGAGTATTTCTTGGGGAAAAATCGGCCTTTGCCACATCCATGCCCTCGGCCACGGTAATTACCACGTCCTCTCCCACGACCGTTGTAATTACCGCGTCCACCTCTATGTATAGCATTCGCTTCTGGTGGATCAGAGCTTTCTATTGCATATATTTCATGGGTGGCTGAAGACCCCGTAGGTCTAAGATTATGATTTTTCAGCAAAAGATCATTATTTTGTTCAGCTACAAGTAGTACTGGGATTAGCTCAGAGTATTTTTTGAAAGCTCTAAACCTGTATTGTTCTGTCAATATTATATTAGTAACGTGGAAAGTGGAGAGAGTTTTATCTATCATCTGCTCTTCTGTGATGTGATGATCACAACATCCCAACATCCCAACAATGACACAATTCTAAACAATATTGAATTGTAATCACTGACTGTTTTAAATTCCTGGAACTTCAAATTGAGCCAGTTAAAATGTGCCTTTGTGAGGAGCACATTTTTGTGATGCCCATATCTTTCATTTAGGCTATCCCATAGTTCTTTGGGATCCGTTACAATTAGATATTCAGTTTTTAAACTGTCATGTAAATGATGCCTGACAAGAACTAAGGCTTTTGCCTTTTCTTGTTCGGTAGCAATTTTAACTGATGCGGCTGATGTAGCTGCATCCCCTTGTTCGGTTGTCACACCTTTAATTGTATGTTCCAGTCCTTGGGTCATTAAATTCATTTGGGCGTCCACCGTCCATTCTAGAAACTTTTGCCCAGATAGATCTAGTATGTTAAATTGCCATTTCACTAGACTCCCATTTTTTTATTGCAAACATGTAAATATTTGAAATTAGTAAATGATAATAAATCATACATATTATCTCCCCCTGATTTATATCATTATAATTATACATAAGCAGTACAAACAAAAAACAAAAAAAAATACTCCCTCCGTCCCAGAAAGATCTGAACACTTGTTGGGACACGTAGTTTAAGGTAATAAGTTGTAGTGTGGTTATCAAATGTTATTTTATTTAAAAAGTAGATGTGATAGGAGTTGGTGGGGTATTTTTTATTGGATTTTTTAACTAGAATAATACAAACATTTGCCCGTTCTCTCGCAATAATATAAACTTTTGATTATTTTTAAATAATACAAACTTTTGCCCAAAATTCCTCCAATAGGGCAATGTGACCTTTAACCTGTAAAACAGGTAAAAAAAAATTATCTAACCCAAAATCTATTTCTCTTTCCTCCCCTCCCCCTACCAACCGAAACGCCCCCCCCCCCCTCCCTCCCCCCCCCCCCACGGATGAAACCACCATCCACCCTCACCACCCCATCCCCCACCACGAAACCGCCAATCCCAGCCTCGAAAACCACCCCTCCACTCCCTCACCCCCGAAATTCACCAAACCCAGCCACCCCACCCTCGAAATACGCCAAACCCAGTGCCCCCACCCCCGAAAACCGGCGAGTCCCTCTCTCTCCCGTTGCCATGTCACGAGAGCTTAAAGACCTTAAAGTACCTCTCTCTCCCGTCGCTTACTTCGGCACCATTGTTACTTCTATTAACCGCCTTTCTATCTCCTCCGACTCTTCTTCTTCTCCTAACCGCGTTGTTGACGCGCTTATTGCTTTCCTATCGTTGATTTTGCCGAGGATTTCAGCGGGGGTGTTGTTGGATTTGTTGGTTAGGGTTTTACGTGGTGGTAATTGTTTATCGTCCGATTGTGTTGTGGCGGGGTTGAATTGTGTTTCGAGTTTGTTGTGGAATTAAAGTCGATGAAAATGAACCGGCGAGTCCGGTTGAACCGTCGACGCGAACCGCTCGTCGTCGGCGAATGGAACAAAGCGAGTCCGCTTATTTCGACGCCGCTGAAACTACTCGTATGAAGCATCGTAAAGTTGAAGATCAAGAAGAGAGAGACAATCAATTGCAGCTGGGTTTCGGGGTGGGGGAAGGCTGAAGTGGTGGGGGTGGTCGTCGGAGGAGCTGAAATGGTGGGGGTGGTCGTCGGAGGAGCTGAAGTGGTGGGGGTGGTCGTCGGAGGGGTGGTGGTCAGGTGGTGGATAGTGGTTTAGTGAAGGTGAAGGAGACAAGGAGAAAGTTTTTTTTTGTTTTTTATTTGAATAAAAATTTAAAAACCAACCAATGAAACAATGACACATGTCCAAGTTTACCGATTTTTCAGGTTGCATCAGGTTTTGACCTACTCCAGGAATTTTGTTACAAAGTTTGTATTATTAAATAATAATCGAAAGTTTGTATTATTGTTGGAGAACCGGCCAAAGTTTGTATTATTTTAGTTAAAAAATCCTTTTTTATTAGAGGAGAGAGAAATTTAGGTAACTTTTTATTGATAAAAGGTAGAGTGTGGGCCAAAGATGTGTAAAAGAAATAATATATTAATGGTGGGATCATACCAAAAAAAGAAGTGTTCAAACTAATTTGGGACAAACATAAAAAGAAAGTGTTCAAACTATTCTTGGATGGAGGTAGTACTAAAATAGCGTACAATATTAATGAAACAAAAGAAAATAAAAATTTGCAATACAACTTACAAAATTGTGACTAAAATTCTTGTTCAGAGACTTAGACCCATTTTAAATGACATGATATCCCCCACCCAAAGCATTTTCCTTCCTGGAAGAGGGACGGAGAACAATTACATTGTTGCCTCGGAGATCTTTCACTCTATGAAGAGTAGGAAAGGAAAAAGAGGCTGGACGGCAATGATAATAGATCTTGAGAAAGCCTATGATAGGCTCGAGTGGGATTTCATTCATAGAACCCTTATTAGACATAACCTGGATAAAAACACTTGTAATTTAATTATGAGTTGTATATCTTCTGTGTCTTCTGCTGTTCTGGTCAATGGCAAACGCACTGAATTCTTCCCCCTTTCGAGAGGAATTAGACAAGGAGACCCCCTGTCCCCCTACCTTTTTATCCTTTGCATGGATCACCTGACTTCTCTTATAAATGAGGCTGCTTTGGATGGTGCTTGGACCCCTTTTACCTTTTTCAAAAATAGGATCAAGGTGTCCCATCTTCTCTTTATAGATGATATTCTATTATTTGGGGAAGCGAATACAACCACAGCTGATGCAATGATTAGAACCATGGATCTCTTCCATAATGAGGCTCGTCAAAAAATAAATCCCCAAAAAAGCTCAATTTACTTCTTCAAAAACACTGATCCTAGGATGTGTGACATTGTCTCCTCTAGACTTCAAATCCATTCAAGCCCTGATCTAGGTCTGTACTTAGGATTTCCCCTTACTGATAAGAGGCCACAAGAAATCAGTTAAGCCATATTGTAAACAAGATTCAATCCAAGTTGTGTAGGCGTGTTTTTATTTCGCCTACGCGGTATGAGCGCGTATTATATTTGACTACCCACTTTTAATGTTTTATTGAAAATTGTTTTGAAAGAAGTCGCCAATAATTCTTTTTAGGAAGAATCATAAACCTAATTGGATATAGAAAAAACATAGGGACAAATTATCCAATGTAGATTTCCCATTCATGACTCCATAGATGGTCAAGATGAACCAAAGATTGAGTTCGGGGGTGAGGGTACAATACAGTCAGGAACGTTCCTTGCAGATTTTATGCCAAAGAATAATCAAATAATGTTTTTAAGCACCCTAAAAATATTTAGTCTAAGTTGGTTCAGGAAACACATAAAAGACTAATTTTTAGTGACATGTTATTAGGAAATCAATATTACAGGGAACCTAACAGGTGTCCAAATTAATCTGATTAACGTTAGAACAGTTTTTTAGGTCTTTGATTAGCAAAAATAACATGTGGGGTGATTAAAGCAGAACAATTATAATAGCATGCATATAATGATCAGACAAGTACAATAATAATGAAAAATAAATAAAAAGAAAGAAGAGAAGAGGTTAGAATATACGGGAGAGCGATTATTACTTAAAGATCTACATCATGAAAGAAATAGTTAGTATATTCAAAGCAATAAAAATAATTGATTCAAGGATCCTCAGGTATTATACCTATGCGGCTTAGATTGAGGAGCGCAACGATCTTTAGGCGGAGCAATCGTGAAACCAAAAAAGCGCAGTGAGGACGGATTGATTGAAAGTATTGAAAGTATTTGAGTGTTTGAAGTGTTCGAAGTATATTCTGGAGTATTCAGAAGTTTTTGTGTGCGTAAAATAATAATCTGAAAAGCCGTCCTTGATTCAGGAAATCACAGAGTATTTATAGGAAAACGAAGACGTGCGCTGCACACACAACTTGCGTCAGGCGCAAGCCTACGTGGCAGGCGCAGTCCACGCGTCAGGCGCACATTGGTGTGCCTGACGCAGCCAACCCAATCAGGTTTTGGCACGCGTAAACGAGTTTTGAAAAGATAAAAAAGAAAGTTGCATCTCACACAATGCGTCAGACGCATGACTTTGTGTGAGTCACAAAATCTACGTGTCAGGCGCTCATTGGCACGCCTGACGCGATATGGCCAATGTGTTGACGCACGTGGCGCGCTGAGCGCAACCCCCGCGTCCGGCGCATATTCCTTTGCGCGTCTTTCAAGATACTTTTCTATCCCTAAAATTCCGGAGATGGAATTTTACGGGTTAAAAAAAATCTGATTCTTGATTGAAGATAACGAAAATGATTATGAAAAATATTTATTAAAATAATAAATATTTGATTAGGCTTTAAAAAATGGATTTAAAACATTTTATGGGCTGATTAATCATCATGAACAATTAATTGGGCTTTAGAATATCATTTCAAAACACATTTTGGATTGGTTCTTTAGATTGCTCTTCCGTTGGGTCGCGCCAACTAATGCCGCGGTATGTTTCATCATTGGCTCCCTAAATGGGGAGACACGATTATGTGTCTACAGAAGCCCCCACTTTAACTGAGGTTCAGGAAACCGATAGTCAAAGTATACGGTGTCGGGACGGATAACGATTCTAAACGCTCTACAATTTAGAACTGATCTATAACCGCAGGTCTCTGCAAAACAAAGTTAGTATGCAGGACAATAACTACAAGCAATCTGATTACCTGCAGGGAAAGATGTCAGCAGATAGGTGCAAACAACTCACATAAGCACATAGTGATGCAATAATGCAAACTTAGACTCTCTAAGGATGCATGAGACGCAATGCAAGGATTAAGGTTATGCAAAGCTAAAGGGTGACACGTCATGCAAGGTCAGGGTTATGCAAGACTATAATGTATGAAATGCAATGCAAGGTCAGGGTTTTGCAAGGCTACAATGCAAGGTCAGGATTTTGCAAGGCTAGAATATGTGGATATGTAGAATGATAGAATGATCAAAATAGATAGAATGATTTTCGAAAATCGTTTTTAGTAAATAAACGGGGTTCGTAAACGAGGTCCGCGGATTACAACTTTTCGGGAGTTTGATTTGAATTGGAGGAACCACCACACGTAGGAAGCCCCCACTTTGGGTGAGCTTGTCTTGAATTTGTCATGTACTTGATTTGATATTGAAATGTAGTTGATCTGTCTTGAACGTTGCAAGTTTTTCACGGGGATTCTTCTTTGGGAAGTTGATATAGGCAAAGTCAAAATCGCCAGAAACCATGGAATTATCGGAGAGTCCTTCAGGGACAAGAAGAGCTTGGATTAAAAAATAAAAGGTTTGAATTTGTGACTCAAATGAATGTAGGTGGGAAAAGGCTTTAACAAGGCTAGGTGCAGACTCGAGTCTATGTCGGGATCTAGAAAGAGTATGCTCCTAAATTCTAGAAAATCAAATCATTAGACCATGACTAATTTTTTTTTTTATTGAAGCGGTCGGACCTCGAGATGAGGATTCCTACGTATACTTGCGGAATGAGACCATTTGTAGTTCTCGATCTGATTTTTTTATTATATATTTTTTTTGTGCCCTAACTTTTGCATAGGCCGCCCTTTCGGGTTTTCAACCTAGCGGGCTTGGACATACCTTGAAAAAGGAGTTAGGGTTGATGAAAGGTTGAAAGGTTAAAGGCTTTAGGTTTTATGAAGGTTTAATTGGATGGGCTAAGGTAGGGGTCATGGATTTGGATTGTATGGGTTAAGGTTTAATGGATTGAAGGATTTGAATGAGGGGTACAACTTGTGTGCAAGCCCCCTAGCTTAACTTCTATTTCTTTACCTTTGGCTTTTTCTTTTTGAATGTTTTGTGCGTTTTCTTTTGCTCTTGCTTTTTCACTTTTCGCACTTTGATTTTTTTCACTATTTTATTTTTGCCTGGCATTAATAAATTTTTTTTTTATGTAGTAAGGCTTGCACACAAGTTTTTGGTTTAGGGTATTGGAAGACTTGAAGGATTTCTGTGGAGCTTTGAAATGAAGGGATTGTTTGGCTAATGATGGTTTAAAGGATTTTTGTTTTTCCTTGGTTGCATGAGGATGGCTTATGAGAGGTAATGGAATGGAGAGGGGAATAACTCCTGATCCAAAGTATGTTCTCTTTTTATTATCAATTTTTTTTATTTCAGATCTTTTTTATTAGTCCAATTCATTAGGTGATTCGAGTTTCATCATTGAATTAGAAGCATAAATGATGGTGAAAGGCTAATGAAAATAAAAAGAAAAATAAAATGAAATGAAAATGGAAAGGCTATAATAGACGAAGTCCTATAGTGACATAGACTCGATGGGAAAGGACAGAAATGGCTTAGGGTAAGGACTCTCTGACTCATCCTAGGAAACCAGAAATAAAAAACTAAGCCTGTTGAATTGAATTGTCAGTGCACTACACAAGGGGTTTTTGATGATGTTGATTCTCGTTGCAACAAGTATTAGAACTTTGTTGTCATCGACCTTGTTTCGCAGCGCAGTAATGGTATTTGACACTAGATGTCAGATGTTCATTGTTTTGTTGGAATTCAGTGTAGAAGTTTAGGTTGCACCATTTGAATTATCTTTTAGGTGCAGGGTTCAAAGTAGACCCTATAGAAGTGATCGCGCCTCTAATGTGAAGGCGGTAGACCCTATGGAAGTGATCGCGCCTCTATTGTGAAGGCGGTCAAAGTAATTTTCATGACTCTAAATGAAGTCGGGGTGGTGATAGTGCGATTGATGAGCTTTAGAGTAGGCTCAACTGTTTGTTTCTCCATTAGGCGCTCCTAAGTTGTAATCTCTCGACCGGTCATGAACAGAATCGAGTGGACCTCGCTTGTAAGATTTTAGAATTGCATTTAGAAATGAGAAATGGGAATGGGAAATGAAAAATGAGAAGTGGAAATGGAAATGGGGATTGAAAATGATTAGAAATGGGTATGATTTTGGACTAGTATGGACTTGACCATGATGGAGACATGGGCCTAACTATATGCAAATGCAGACATGGACTGGACTGGACTATGCAAGCAGACTGGATTCCACGTTGGGTTTGGGAGAAACTAGACTTTGAACTTACGGGTGAGCAAGCAGGCTAGACTTTAAGGAAGGTTTGACAATAAGGGAGACTAGACTCTTAACTTAAGGCAAGCAGGCTAGGCAACTAGACTTTGAACTTACGGGTGAGCAAGCAAGCTAGACAACTAGACTTCGGAACTTTCATTAGACTAAGCAGGCTAGACTCAATAATCGCCTATGGACTTATGGAATGCTAGACTTTAAACTTACGGGTGAGCAAGCAAGCTAGACAACTAGGAAGGCTGGACAATAACAGAGACCAAACTCTTAACTTAAGGCAAGCAGGCTAGGCAACTAGACTTTGAACTTAAGGGTGAGCAAGCAGGCTAGACAACTAGACTTCGAAACTTACATTAACTAAGCAGGCTAGACTCAAAGATTGCCTATGGACTAAAGGAATGCTAGACCTTGAACTTACGGGTGAGCAAGCAGGCTAGACACAACAATTGCCTATAGACTTAAGGAATGCTAGACCTTGAACTTACGGGTGAGCAAGCAGGCTAGGTTTTAAGGGATGAACTTTTATAGTCCTAAGACTGGATTTTTATAGTCCGAAGACTGACTAGGGCCTACATGGAGATGCAAACTAGACCTAGGATATGAATTGGGCCTAAATGGACCTAAGATTGGGATTGGACTAGACTTAGACTTAGATTGGAATTGATTAGGGATAGACTTGGACCGGACTCCACATAATGATGCAGATGGGCCTAGATTTTGAGATGAACTAGACTTATATGGGCCTAAGATGGACTATAATGCTAGCGGGCCTAATATGAATGCATGGACTCGAATTGTGAATGTAAAATGGACTCTAATGCATATGGGCCTAGAATGAATGCAAGTGAAATGGGTCGATTAGATTGCATTGGATTGAAGGTGTTTGGAAAGGGCTTAGAATTTTCGAAATTCATTTTTGAAAGGATCCCCTTACTTTTATCTTTTGTTAGGAAAAGATGATGGATTGATTTAAAATTTTTTTTTTTTTTTTTTGACATGTCGTGGTATGATGATGATTAGTAAATGCTTTTTGAAAAAAAGTAGAATAGAATATGGTGTAGGATTGACTTTAGTTTGAAAAAATGTAAGTTTTTAAAATTGATGAATATGGAAAGGTAAGATTGACAGGGATAGCAGGGATGAAATGGGAAGAGGTTGATATGCATGACAACTCTAACTCTACAATGACCCTTTAGATGCATTTTTTTTTTCGGACGGACATGACCTTGCATGAAAGGACTGATTTTTACATGTTGAATTAGGTGACAAGCCTAAATGACCAAATTACGCAAATGCGAGCATGACATGACGCATATAGGATCGAACGTAGGATCGACAATTATGACGGCTAAATCAAGGAAAAGCATGCGATGCACAAACTGCGTGCCGCGCAGCATTCTTTGCGCGCGCGGCGCACAGCTGTACGCCTGCGCGCGGGAGTGTTGCGCCGCACGCAACATAATGCGCTTGGCGCACTACTCCCCGACACGTTTTTCGGGGATTTAGGCGATGAATCGCCGATTGACAAAATTTTTCTTGTTTGTTAGACGCGATTTTAGGCACGACGCATAATAATGACAATTTGACAAAATAATAGCAGGCTAGAATTGCCATCACAGGCAAATGTCATATAACATGGATGCAAAAGTTCCAACCTAAAGTCCAGTTCTATGTTTGAAACTATTGGTCAGGTTTAGGTTCTGTCTGAAAGGGTCCATGACTAAGAGATTGATCCCGCGCTTCGTACCCCTGCTTAAAGAGGTGGCCACGTGTAAGACGCACTCCATACTCAAGTCGAGAACAAGAGAACAATGCCATGGATGGGTAGGTTTGCTTATGACTAAGATCCAACACTATCGCTCAGGAAGCTTTTTGGAAGGACAAAACGCAAACCCCCCGGGGGTGACCTCACACATACAACATGTGCTAATGAGGCAAGGTAGATTGTTCTTATGGTGGCTGAACAGTAGCCATGCATATGCAAAACGTATATTATTCAAAGGCATAAAAATAAGAATGAATAGTATTTTTCAAGTTTCACCCACTCATTCAAAAAAAATTAATTTTTTTAAAATTCCTCCCCAGTGAAGTCGCCAAATTGTAGGCGTGTTTTTATTTCGCCTACGCGGTATGAGCGCGTATTATATTTGACTACCCCACTGTTAAGGTTTTATTGAAAATTGTTTTGAAAGAAGTCGCCAACAATTCTTTTTAGGAAGAATCATAAACCTAATTGGATATAGGAAAATCATAGGGACAAATTATCCAATGTAGATTTTCCCGTCATGACTCCATAGATGGTCAAGATGAACCAAAGATTGAGTTCGGGGTGAGAGTACAATACAGTCAGGAACCATATTGCCCATTGTTGGCCTCTACTAAATATCGATTCATTGCAGATTTTATGCCAAAGAATAATCAAATAATGTTTTTAAGCATCCTAAAAATATTTAATCTAAGTTGGTTCAGGAAACACATAAAAGACTAATTCTTAATGACATGTTATTCGACAATCAATATTACAGGGAACCTAACAGGTTGTCCAAATTAATCTGATTAACGTTAGAACAGTTCTTTAGGTCTTTGATTAGCAAAAATAACATGTGGGGTGATTAAAGCAGGACAATTACAATATAGGGGGAGCGATTATTACTAAAAGATCTACATCATGAAAGAAATAGTTAGTAACTTCAAAGCAATACAAATAATTGATTCAAGGATCCTCAAGTATTATACCTATGCGGCTTAGATTGAGGAGCGCAACGATCTTTAGGCGGAGCAATCGTGAAACCAAAAAAACGCAGTGAGGACGGATTGATTGAAAGTATTGAAGAGTATTGAAAGTATTTGAGTGTTTGAAGTATTCGAAGTATATTTTGGAGTATTCGGAAGTTTTTGTGTGCATAAAATAATAATCTGAAAAGTCGTCCTTGATTCGGGAAATCACGGAGTATTTATAGGAAAACGAAGACGTGCGCTGCACGCACGACTTGCGCCAGCCTACGTGGCAGGCGCAGTCCACACGTCAAGCGCACATTGGTGTGCCTGACGCAGCCATCCCAATCAGGCTTAGGCACGTGTAAACGCGTTTTGAAAAGATAAAAAAGAAAGTTGCGTCTCACACAAGACTTGCGTCAGACGCAAGACTTTGTGTGAGTCACAAAATCTACGTGTCAGGCGCTCATTGGCACGCCTGACGCGATATGGCCAATGTTCTGGACGCACGTGGCGCGCTGAGCGCAGCCCCCACGTCCGGCGCATATTCGGGAATATTCGAGCATATTCCTTTGTGCGTCTTTCAAAGATACTTTTCTATCCCTAAAATTCCGAAGATGGAATTTTACGAGTTAAAAAAAATCTGATTCTTGATTGAAGATAACGAAAATGATTATGAAAAATATTTATTAAAATAATAAATATTTGATTGGGCTTTTGAAAATAGATTTAAAACATTTTATGGGCTGATTAATCATCATGAACAATTAATTGGGCTTTAGAATATCATTTCAAAACACATTTTGGATTGGTTCTTTAGATTGCTCTTCCGTTGGGTCGCGCCAACTAATGTTGCGGTATGTTTCATCATTGGATTCTTAAATGGGAGAGACGATTATGTGTCTAGAAGTTGGCCAACTGGAAAACTAAATATCTTAACAAGGATGGTAGAGCTATTTTGATTTCTGCAACTCTTATTGCAATCCCAGCTTATTCCATGAATTGTATAAACCTCCTTGTTTCAATCACCAAGCATATTGAATCAACTCGCTAGGAATTTCTTTTGGGGGCCGAGGATGGTAAAACAAAGCTTGCTACTATTGCCTGGGATATGATATGTGGCCCAAAGGAGTTAGGGGGGTCCGGGTATCGGGAGATGTGGGATATCCAATAATATTTCCCTAGCTAAATTTTGTTGGAAAATGAACTCTTCGAAAACCCGGTCGCTAATAAGGTTATATATGATAATTACTGTAAGGGAAAGGAGTACCCTAAGCCCTTTAAAAGTGGCTCCAACATTTGGCAAGATATGGGGAAAGGTTGGGATATCTTCAAGAAATCTTCGGGGTGGAGTATTGGGAAGGGGGACTGTGTATCCTTTTGGCATGACATTTGGACCCCCTTTGGACCTCTTAGGAATATGGTCCAGGGTCCTATGTCTAGTCAAGAAGATAATAGGATCGTGGCTATCACTTTAACATGGATGAGATTACTTTAACCCCGCCCCTTGATATTGTCCTTTGGATTCAACAGTTGACCCTCCAAACTGACCATGAGGATAGCCTTGTCTGTTGGCTGGCTAAAGGGAAATATTTTGACTCTAAGAAAATATATAGGGATGAGTGGCAACTATCTACCAAGGTTTCCCCTTCACGAGATCCTGGAGTGGAACAAGATCTCGGGACACCCCTTCTCATCCTAAGATCCAAAGTTTCCTTTGGATGTGCCTTTGGGATAGGCCCCCCCCACCGAGCCAATTTGTTCGGACGTAGAGTCTCCGATAATCCCAACCGCCCCTTCGCTAAACCATAGAGGAAAATGAGGATCACATTCTTAGGAAATGTCCTAGAGCTGTTGAGGTGTGGACTATACGTTCCCCTCTCATAATTTTTTTGACTTGCCCTACAAGGACTGGTTGTTAGCTAATATCTCCTCCAATGAGCCCCTAAAGAACCACCAAAGTATACCCTGGGCTACTCTCTTTTCATTTGTTTGCTGGAGACTGTGGATCCGGAGAAACCAATGGCTGTTTAACCAAAAGGATCTTAAACTTGATTATTTTTTGAAACAAACTAACTCTCTTGGTAGCAAGAATATTACTCTTGCTCAAGACCTATATTGTCAGTGAACCTTCAAAATCCTGGCCCTCTGGAACCTTCTTAAACCACACTTTCACCATCATGGTCGATGCTTCTTTTTGTCATTCTTCCTTCATAGCATGTATGGGAGCAGGTTTGCGGAGTAGATCCTGGAGCTTGGAAAGAAGGCATATGTGGCAAGCTTAATTGCAATGACCCCAATGTCGCTGAATTCTTAGCCATCGAGAAGTTATGGCTTGGGCCAAGGAGAGGGATTGGAAAGATTGCATAATCCTATCTAATTCTATGATTGCAGTGGATGACATCAATGGAGCAGCGAGGATCAGGGACAGATATACTAACTAACTAATTCTTGCATGGAGTCTTTGCAGGAGGGCTGGATGAAGCTGGTTCTCAAAGTTGAAAGAGACCAAGTTAGGGAGGCAGATGCACTTGCGCAGGCAGTTAGGATGGGGACATCAGGATCTAATGATTTCCTCCATTTTTGCACACCCCCATGGGAGGAAATGAACATTGGTAGCAAGGATATTACTTTTGAACAGCTTAATCTATGTTGTAATTTTCGGGCCTAGAGGCCACTTAGGTCTACTAATATTTAGTTTCTGCTGCTTGTATGTTTTAACTCTTGATTGCTTTTGATATATCTGCTCCCTTCACCCCAAAAAAAATGCCAAAAATAGAAAAAAAAAACGAGTGAGAGGAAAAAAAACTTCCTAAAATGCACTTAAAGACACAAAAGAAAATGATATTCATGTGCATTTTTCTTCATTCTTCCGGGGAGATAAAAAAAATGTGTCTCCTACTTGTGTATTAGGAGATATATCATTAATGTCATGAGAAGGAAAAAGAATTCGGCTATAAGGAATAAGTAGAGCCTTATTTTCCTAAAATCCTCCTCAAAAGAAGAAGATGAAGGTGGAGGACGATTATCGTCGGCGTGGAACATGGTGGCCGAAAGGTTGAGGAAGAAGAGAAAAAAATTTGTGAGTTTAGAAAAAAAAAGTTGGAAGAAGATAAGGGATGTGTGGTGAAAATGGGGATGGGTAATCCGCTTTTATAGAGCGTTATCCCTAACTGTGCAGTTCATCTACAGTTAAAAATATACAATGCAATAAAATTTTAAGATCTCTTTATTGGCAAATATATATTAGAGCAAATTATATGTACTAAATTGGTCTACTATTATGCATGTTGGTAAAATGGTATTATAATATACGGTTTTTTCACCAAATACCCCCAACAAATCACGAAATTCATCATATACCCTCAATGTTCCAAATATTCACCATATACCCTGAGTTTTCCAAACTGCTCACCACATACCCTTTTTTTACGGATGTTAAGTCGCTGTTACCATTTATTTACAAGTTTGCCCCTACTTAATATTAAGTGTTTTGGTGGCACTTTGTCAGTTCCTATACACGTCCTCTTCTTGCAGTTTATGAAAGAAAAAAATTAGGGCCCCTTCATCTTCTTCTCTCCTGAACTTTGTTCACCCATAATCGCAAAAAAAAACCCTAGAAATTTTTGAATTAAACGAAGTTCCTGAGTGATTCATCTTGGACTACTCAACTCGAAGACACAATTGTTGCTGGTGTTGAAGATTAATGAAGCAGAGGAAGCCATTTGGAAAGTTCGAGGAGGGTAAAATTCAAATTTTTGAGCAAAATTTGAACTCGGGTTAATTAGTTAAACTTGGTTCGCATTATGTTTAGGGTAAATTTCGAGTTTGTGTGTCTCGTTTGATATGCTTTGAATTGTAAATTTTGCTAAATTTAGAATTTTTTGTTGCGTAATTTTATGTGCATGTCTTAGGATGGGAGCTGTGTGGTTGTTATTGCACTATGGTCCTCATGAATTTGATGTTAGGGTTAGTGACACTGACTTGTGTCATTTGATTGGGGTGTTTGAGGACATAGTAACTGAGTCTGAGAAGCAAAATGTATATTTACCGAAATCATTTAGGTTGTTATTCAGAGGGCCTAGGACTAATAGGAAAACAGAGCTTGCATCTGACCTGGACTTGACAAAGTTGTGGGTTATGTCATTAGTAGAATAATTGCTTATTACTGCAGTCATTTTTAGGCCTATTGCTGCGGTTTTAGCATCGTCGCAATTAAGGACGCAGCAATAGGTTTTTAACCGCAGCTATAGAGGAACATATTGCTGCGATTTTGGGTAGGAACAGCAGCAATAGGGTTAAACCTCTTGCTACGGTTCCTACCCAAAACCGCGGCAATATGTTTTTTTAAAATAAAATAATGCAACCTATTGCTGCGGTTTTCGGTAGAAACCGCAAAGAATAGTGTAACAACCCAAATTTTAAGCAACTTTGATTGAAAGAAATTAATTTTATATTAGAAGTTTAACTATGTATTTTGCAAATGCTTTAAAAAAAATTAAGCTAAAGTTTCATTTTTGCTCCCAAGTTTAAGTATGATTTTTGGAGCAAGTTAGCAAAATGTACAACTTTACCCTTGATGGTTCTTGTTAAAAAAAATGGAAATATAACCCTCTCTCATTCATGTCATGTTACCCGTGTCATCATCTCCTCAAGACAAGCATTCCAAACTCTTTAAGATGTCAAATTTTTGTTCAAAGAATTTCAGTTTAATTACTCCAAGTTGATCGAGAATTGAAGAAACCCAAAATAAAAAACAAACCCCAAAATTTCCTCTTTTCTCTCACCTCTGTTCTGTCCGTCTATTCCAAGCAACATGCAGTCATTTTTAGTCATAGTTTCTGCATAAAAGTTGTAGATCTCTTCGAGTTATTGAATTTAGGCTCAAAAATTTCTTCAATCGGAGTTCGTAGCTATGAGTTATGTCCTTTGCAAGTTTGGTGTTGCTGCTGAACTTCTTGATGCGTTGCTGATAAGAGGTTTTTAGTGTGTCAGTAAGGCACCAATAATTGCTTTTCAAACAATATTTATAAAACCTAACAAGCAATTACTAAGAACATAGTAAAGGCAAGTCAAGGGTCGATCCACAGGGGAAAAGGGACTAATTATAGTCTATCAAGTCTAAATTACTTAATTGAAGGGTTTTTTGGGGGGTTTTAAAATGATTTAGTATCAACTAATGACTAACTACTATCAAAGTACTAGCAAGTAATATGAGAAGAAAATATGAATAAGGAAGACACTAGAGTTAAGGTTACTAGTATGGATCAAAGTGGACAACGATTATTAATGCAATTGTGATTCAAAGGCAACGATTACGTAAGGTTTAGTTTTCCTCTAAAATACTCGAGTCCTCTCTCGAATGGTCCTCGAGAATGATCGCTTAATCAATCAACTAAATCCTCTCTCGAATGGTCTTTAGTCAATTGATTAAGAGATCCAATGAATTTGGAAAACCCCTAATATAGGATCCCCTTAATTTCTACCCAATATCTTGGCCTAGAAATTAAGTTGATTCATGGGGATGATAAAAGATTTCATAATTCCATTAAGAACATTTGAAATCAAAATACCAAAGCATAAATGTGATCAATATCTTTCCTAAGGCCTCAAAACACCAAGATCAATGCATAAACGTCTTTAAATCATCACAATCACATTAACAATACATTTAAACTCTAATCCATACTTTCACCCTAACTGGCGGGCCGCGCTTGTCGTGAACGCCACCCGGCCAAAGATAAAATTTCTCCTACTCTCTTTTACACTAAGGTAGTATAAGGGAAGTAAGGTTCGTATCCACAGGGAAACGGGGACGAGTTCTATACTTAGCGTGCGTTAGTACCTAGAAGACTCTTAACGGTCGAGAAACCTAATAATAACAAAAGGGGGGGTTTCAAAGAGTTGTTATTAGACTACAACTAACTAACATATAAATAAGATGAGAAATCAATATAGGAAGATCTTGAATCCGATTAACATGCACTTCAATTCATTATCGATCATTGAACCTCGACTCTATTCATTTCCATTATTATCTATTGTTGAGAATTAATCTCGCATTCTCCTTATTCTTAGTTGAATAGCACGATCGGCGTGACTATAAAACCCTAACTAAAGGATAACCTAGTCCGATAGCGTCTAAGTTCAATCCGATAGCAAAGAATAAACACAGAGAACCAATAGACCCGCTAACGTCATACAAGCGATAAACATTTAACAGTTGATTCAATTTCCCCAAGAAATAACCAAGACGATCTGCATCTAAGTTACTCCCTAGTTTGCTACTAATTGATAAAAGAATAAAACAATCCGATTCTATTCTTAAATCTAGCATTAGATTAATTACACAATCAAACTAGTAATATTCCTAGCATAATCATGCAAAAACCATTGAAAGCAAGCATAGAAATTAAACCATAATCAAAGAAAATAAATAGAGAGGAAAGATCTCACAATAATGCTTGAAGCTCCATATTAATCTCGTTCAAGAACGGTTCAAGCTACCATCGGCATAGCAATAGCCAATCCCATAATTGAAATCTACGAAGACTAAACTCGAAAACAAAAACTAAAAAGAGAAGAGAAGAAGAGAAGAATGGAGTGTTGGATATTATCTCCCCTCAAATGTGTGTGTTTTAGGTCCAAAAACAAAGTTTAGTATTTATACTAAGGCTCAAAAGTCAGCCGACATTTAGACCGCCATAGGAGTCGCGAGGTGCGGTACATGTCGCACCGTGCGATGATCTCCCCGCCTTCGCAACGAGCTGAAGAATTGGGCCAAACCACGCAGGTCGCACCGTGCGAGAATCCTCGCGAGGTGCGAGCAAGGCGAGTCGCGAGGTGCGACCATGCTCGCGAGGTGCGAGCCGCCTTGGCCGGGCTGCGATGGGCGAGCGATGGGCGAGCGATGGGCTAGCAGCTTGGCTTGGCGTGCGATGGGCCGGAGCCGGGCGATGCTTGCTCGCCGGGCGTGCGATGGGCCGGAGCCGGGCGATGCTTGCTGGCCGGGCGTGCGATGGTTCGATGGGCGAGCTTGGGCGGGTTGGCGATGATGCTTAGGCTTGCGGTGATCACGAGAGCTTGGCTCGGATCAAATGCACTTCACCTTGGAAGCTCGGGATACATGACGTTAACACAAATTATCTCGCAAAGCTCCGAACTTCCGCTAAGAGCTAAATAAGACACGAATGTTAACAATTACAATCAAACCCCTAGCAAAGTGCACCTAAAGTAACGTACATACACCGTATAACATGAGCGTATCAAATACCCCCCACACTTGAACTTTACTCGACCTCGAGTAAACTCAAAATGAGGATCACCAAATAAATCATCACCCAAACTAACGACACCAACCTACACTCCCCATCAACTACATCATCATTATCACATCTTAACAACATCCGCTCAAAAACCTAAACGTAAGGGACGATGATTCCCCCACACTTAGATTCGAGCTCACCCGAAAAAATAAAAAGACGCGACAACAATAATCACCAAACGACAACCAAAATGTGAGCTCAAATCCTGAAGGATCTCAAAGGAATTGAACTCACTCCAACGCCACAATCAAAATGACAACTCGCCTAAAACCTCAGAAGATAAACTACTACTACCATTACAACCAACCTATATAAGCAAGCCATGGAACAAAGACAAAAAGGGATAAATTCCATGCTTACTCCAAAAAAACAAACAATCAAAAGAAAGTGAAAGCCAAAACAAATCTCCGGCAAATGAGTTTCCAAAGTGTATAATTCTCTCTTAATCTCTCATTTTGCCTAGGAGCCCTTTCGGGTTTTCATCCTAGCTTCTCACATTTTTTTTTTCATCTCACCATCTTACCCGCTCAATATAAGCCACTTTTTTGCATAAGTTGCCCTTTCGGGTTTTCAACCTATCCGGCCCCCATTTTTGCCTGAGTCGCCCACCCTTGTGGGTTTTCAACTCAGCGGGATTCATTTCATCACTTTTTTTTTTTTTATATTCTTTTTCATTTTTTTTTTTTTTTTTTCATTTTCATTTTCTTTCAAATTGAAAGTAATATATACAACATAGATGCACGAGAATGAGAATACCCTCCCCCTACTTAAACTACACATTGTCCTCAATGTGTCGACAATTAAAAGCAAAAGTAAACGAAAATGGGGGGGAAACCAACAATCGAGTAAATCGAAGATCGAATTCTCAAAACTCATGAAAAGCAATTCGTCAAACTCAAATTTCTTAACAACACCAACTCAAATCTCATAACTCAACTCACAACCCTCTCCCTCGAATCACTCAAACAAATGACAAGTTCAAAAGTTTTGAATTTGTGAGTTTTTTTTTTTTCCTAGCTTAAGAGATCGAAAAGATACATTAACAATCTCAACCCTCTAGTTGTACCAACTCCTAGCTATTGAACTCCTCCCAACGGGTTTTCTTTTGTGGATTTTGGTTCCAAGTGGATTAAGATTGGTTGTGGATCTTTTTAGTTGGTGGGCGGTGGGTGAAAGAAAATTTGTTGTGGTGGTGGAAATTTGATGAAAAATAAAGGGAAAGAAAGAAAATAAAGGGGTCTCGGGTTGCCTCCCGAGAAGCGCTGTTGTTTAAAGTCGTTAGCTCGACTTAGTACCTTGAGCTCAAAAATTGGGCTTGTGCTCCATATGTGACAATGGAGGCTCCATGTCAACCTCCAATCCGAGTACCCGCAAAACAAACGGAGAAGAACTCTTGCAATGCATCGTTAGTGGTACAAGTGTCAAAACAAGATGGTAAATCAGGAGGCTTTTTCCGCTCTTTCAACTCCGGCCCCATAACTTTGCATGTTAGTAGGAGATGCACAATCCTCAACAATGTGAAGAACATCATGCAAAACAGAGTCAACAATGTTAATAGAGCAAAGAGGGTTAACATCCTTAATCAAAGGCTTAGAATCATCGATTTTAAACGCCTCTACCTTTCCCTCGAATTCCATGGTCAAAGAACCAGCGCAAACATCAATTTTAGTGCAAGATGTTTTCAAGAAAGGTCGCCCCAAAAGGATGGGGGCGGCATGCTTATCAGGCTCCATCTCCAAAACATAAAAATCAGCAGGAAATTGCAATTTCCCAACCTTAACTAACACATCCTCTAATTTACCCCTAGGATAAACATTGGATCTATCAGCTAATTGAATCACCACACCAGTTTCATGCAAATTGCCAAGTTTCAAAGACTTATACAATGAATATGGAATCACATTAATTGACGCACCTAAGTCTAACATGGCTTTAGGAAACATGGTGTCACCTATGGTACATGGGATGGTAAACATGCCTGGGTCCTTGCACTTTTGAGGCAATTTCTTTTGAAAGATAGCAGAGACATGCTCGCTAGCCTTCACTTTTTGCACTCCCTTTTGTTTTTGCTTTCTTTTCGAAGTACATAATTCTTTAAGGAACTTAGCAAACCTAGGTACTTGATTTAAAGCATCAAAAAGGGGAATGTTTACCTCACATTTACGAAAGATTTCGTAAATGTCATAGGTGCGCTCTGTTTTGCGGGTTTCTCTCAATGCCTCGGGAAATGGTGGCTCGGGTTCATAAGGTGGAGGAGGTGATTTTTGGACTTTCTCCTCTTGTTGAGGTGGCAATGATGTATAATGCGTTGTCGGTTCATGCTCGATTACCTCTTCCACTATCTCTTTGTCTCGAACCACCAACCTCTCTTTGCTTGCAATTTCCGCTCCACTCCTCAATGTGATAGCACTCACGTTCATCTTAGGGTTGAGTTCTATTTGGGATGGAAACCTCACCGAATCCCTAGCCTCTAACTTGGTTACAGCTCCCGCAATTTGGCTTACTTGGCTCTCCAAGTTCTTGATGCTCGAACGGGTCTCCTCCCCGAAACCGAACCATATTTCCCCGCATGTTAGTGACATTTTTAGTTAAAGCATTCATCATATCCTCTCGTAGACATGCCGGTACTCGGTCCTCGTGGTTGGCCTTGCGGCCGAAAATATGGAGCTCCTTGCTCCGGTGCTCTCGAATAAGAAGGTGGTGGGCGGTTATACTTCGCCGTGGCGGCCGCTTGGTTCCTCGATGAGTTCCCGTACCTCAAATTAGGATGATCTCGCCATCCCGAATTGTAGGTACCAGAATATGGATCATATCTTTTCTGGAAACCTTGGCCCTGAAAATCGGCCGCCTTAACCTCTTCACTCGGTTCTTGTAGATGAGGGCAAAAATCAGTTGGATGATGTGAAGAGCAAATGCCACAAGCCTTCACTTGGTGAGTTTTCTCTTTCACTATGAAGTCTCGCATCACGGATGTGAGAGCTTGCACCTGATCTTCCAACTTAGAAGAACTAGAACCCTCGGAGACCACACGTCGAGTTCCGCACCTTCTACTAAAGCGCCTCGAGCTTTCAAAGAAGCTCATTTAACGGTTCCTTAGCGGCGAGTGCGGTTTTATTCACAATGGATCCACCACTTGCTGCATTGACCATCCTAGCATCCTCATCACATAAGCCATTATAGAAGTATAGCACCAAATCTTCCTCTCGAATAACCGTGGTATGGACAAGCTAGCACATAATTTCTTAAACCTCTCCCAATACTCATAAAAAGACTCATCACCTCGTTGCTCAATGTTACTTATCTCCTTCTTCAATGTAGATGATTTAGAAGTGGGAAAGTATTTCTCGAGAAAGCTCTTTTTCAATTGAGCCCAAGTGGTGATCTTTGTCGGACGGAAGGTAGTACATCCAGTCCTTTCTTTGCGTCTTTTAGCGAAAAGGGGAAAGCTTTAAGCTTGATTCTATCTTCGAAACTCCACTTGGTTTCATGCTGCTGCATACCACATGAAACTCTGACAAATGTTTATTTGGATCTTCACCATTTAGCCCATGGAATGAGGGAAGCAAATGTATCAACCCCGACTTTAGCTCAAATGTGTCCCCCACTTCCGGTTCCGGAAATGTGATACACAAAGGTTGTTGGTCAAGGTTAGGAGCAGTGAGCTCCTTTAAAGTGCGGTGCTCAACTCTAGGAGGCATCTCTTCTTCAAATTGAAGCGAAAAAGGGAGCTCACTAAAGTCTTCACGCAATTCTCTTCTCAACCTTAAAAGGGTTAGTTCTAGATCTCGATCGTACTGCAAAGGTTCTTGGTTAGTAGCACGAGTATTAATCATAAACAAAAACCATCAGCAATACAATCCAAAAGCATACACTAGATATAAACAAGCAACACCGTGTTCCCCGGCAACGGTGCCAAAATTTGGCGGGCCGCGCTTGTCGTGAACGCCACCCGGCCAAAGATAAAATTTCTCCTACTCTCTTTTACACTAAGGTAGTATAAGGGAAGTAAGGTTCGTATCCACAGGGAAACGGGGACGAGTTCTATACTTAGCGTGCGTTAGTACCTAGAAGACTCTTAACGGTCGAGAAACCTAATAATAACAAAAGGGGGGTTTCAAAGAGTTGTTATTAGACTACAACTAACTAACATATAAATAAGATGAGAAATCAATATAGGAAGATCTTGAATCCGATTAACATGCACTTCAATTCATTATCGATCATTGAACCTCGACTCTATTCATTTCCATTATTATCTATTGTTGAGAATTAATCTCGCATTCTCCTTATTCTTAGTTGAATAGCACGATCAGCGTGACTATAAAACCCTAACTAAAGGATAACCTAGTCCGATAGCGTTTAAGTTCAATCCGATAGCAAGCAATAAACACGAGAGAACCAATAGACCGCTAACGTCATACAAGCGATAAACATTTAACAGTTGATTCAATTTCCCCAAGAAATAACCAAGACGATCTGCATCTAAGTTACTCCCTAGTTTGCTACTAATTGATAAAAGAATAAAACAATCCGATTCTATTCTTAAATCTAGCATTAGATTAATTACACAATCAAACTAGTAATATTCCTAGCATAATCATGCAAAAACCATTGAAAGCAAGCATAGAAATTAAACCATAATCAAAGAAAATAAATAGAGAGGAAAGATCTCACAATAATGCTTGAAGCTCCATATTAATCTCGTTCAAGAACGGTTCAAGCTACCATCGGCATAGCAATAGCCAATCCCATAATTGAAATCTACGAAGACTAAACTCGAAAACAAAAACTAAAAAGAGAAGAGAAGAAGAGAAGAATGGAGTGTTGGATATTCTCTCCCCTCAAATGTGTGTGTTTTAGGTCCAAAAACAAAGTTTAGTATTTATACTAAGGCTCAAAATTCAGCCGACATTTAGACCGCCATAGGAGTCGCGAGGTGCGGTACAGGTCGCACCGTGCGATGATCTCCTGCCTTCGCAACGAGCTGAAGAATTGGGCCAAACCACGCAGGTCGCACCGTGCGAGAATCCTCGCGAGGTGCGAGCAAGGCAGGTCGCGAGGTGCGACCATGCTCGCGAGGTGCGAGCTGCCTTGCTGGGCTGCGATGGGCGAGCGATGGGCTAGCTTGCTGCTGGCGTGCGATGGGCTGGAGCTGGGCGATGCTTGCTGCTGGGCGTGCGATGGGCTGGAGCTGGGCGATGCTTGCTGCTGGGCGTGCGATGGTTCGATGGGCGAGCTTGGCTGGGTTGGCGATGATGCTTAGGCTTGCGGTGATCACGAGAGCTTGGCTCGGATCAAATGCACTTCACCTTGGAAGCTCGGGATACATGACGTTAACACAAATTATCTCGCAAAGCTCCGAACTTCCGCTAAGAGCTAAATAAGACACGAATGTTAACAATTACAATCAAACCCCTAGCAAAGTGCACCTAAAGTAACGTACATACACCGTATAACATGAGCGTATCACTAACCCTAGATAGGGAACTACTCACTAATCATGGAATCTAAGCAATAAAACATGAAATCTATAACTAATCTAGGGCTAAACATGATTAAGAGATAATTAGTCTAATTAAAATAACAATTATGAAACTATAATAAAGTTGATCTAATAAAAGGAAAGAACAAATAATAGCAATGAAAAGAGATAATAAAAACTAAAACTTTAAAACTAATTGAATTAATATACCTTCAATGTTGTAGCAATCACAAACTATGATCTAAAATTCTCAAATCTTGATCAAAAACTAAGTGTTTATCTCTCTAATATCAACCCTAATAATACTCTCTAAAACATAGAATAAAGCATAAGTGCAAAAACTAAAACTCCCCGTTATTAAGGCAAGCCTCGTCTTTTTTTTTCTTCGTGGATTCGAATGGTGCGGGCGCACCAAAAACAGTGCGGGCGCACCATTCCTTCCGACTTTTTGGTTTCATAAGTTCCATATGGTGCGAGCGCACCATTTCCTCTGCTCTGGTCGGACAGTTCAACTTTATACGCGCATAACTCTTTCGTTTTAGATCCAAATCAAGCTTATGACCAGTCATAGGAAAGCTATCGAAACAAGCTTTCACGTCCAACTAGAATTACCCTCATCCGATTTGTGGTTTGAAAGTTATGTCCATTTGAAGTTCTCTGTTCAAGATTATACTGTGCAATGTGCTCCTTTGTGCGAGCGGACAAGGGGCATGGTGCAAGCGCACCACTTCTCAACGTGTGCTCTATTTTCATTGCTTCCTTTGCCAACTCTACAACACATAGCCATCTTAGTAGTTCCACCTATATTAAGAACATGGCAAAACAGGGTGAAAGCAAATGTACTAGAAATTCGGTCAAAAATGACTAAAATCTAGCAGAATGTCACTATGATAAAGAATGATCAAGTGAATGAAATAGAAGGGGAAAGGGAGAAGAAAGAGGGAAGAAAAGGGTATAAAGAGGATCAAACCAAACCAAAAAGAGCTCATAAAGTACGTTAGAAACGCACTTATCAAACTCCCCCAAGCTTAGCATTTTGCTTGTCCTCAAGTAAACCAAGAATCAGAAAGAAACAAGAGAGGTGTGAAAAAGAGGAAAAAGAAAAATCATGCAACAAACTAATCTAAATGCTCTAAAAGCAAAGCTACAAATATGACATGCAAGCTAAATGAGTTCATAACAAGATTTAGGAGACCAACTAAACACAAGAGGGAAGATGATTAGGAAGCACAAGAGTGACTTAAGGGATCTAATCCACCGATCAACCGAGTCCCCTTGAAAATAGGCTTTCTAAAAGTGATTACTCACTCTTCTCCACTTCCAAGTCCCGAGTTTGACTCCCCCCTAGGGATGCTCAACCATAATAGCTCGCCTCTACCACATTTCGATGACCCTCATCATGACTTGCACAAAATCTCACCCGCCACTACTAATCGACCAAGTCCAATCTAGAAGTCAAAAGGGACTTTGTTTAGGTTGTAACGGGGCTAGGTTAAAGGGTGTGGATAACAATTTAGAAATGTGGTGCAAAAAGGTTAAAGTGGAGTGCACAATAGGGGGTAAAAATTCCCCCAAGCTAGTCCAAACACCAACTCAAAAGGAAATCTCGCACATCTTTGATTGTCACTTTGATTTACTTTTTGAAACATTGATTTCACTTTTTGAACACATAAATTTGCTCTTTCTTTCTTTTCAATAGAAATCCAAATGAAGCACTAAGAGCATTCTTTCTTTCTTATATTTCCTTTCTCTTTCCTTTCTCACAATTTTCTTCAACTTTTGCAATTATACACACACAACAATTCACTTTCAACCAAAGACTCAGTATCAAAATAATTCAACTCCAGACAAACTAGACATGTACTCCACTTTGGGGAAAGTTTGGCCATGACTTATTATGAGGATTAAGCAAAAATAGGATAGAAAGGCTCGAGATGGGTTAAGAAGCGGTACAATTATGTAGGTATAAAGGCTTTTTGGCTTTTGAGCTCCTATTTCTAACAAAAAGAAACGCCCTAAATCATTCTTCTATAGGCTCGGTCTTATGCAATCTTGGGGAGCTAAAATGCAAGTCACAAGTTAGGCGATCAATGGTGAGGGTTGTAAATGAGTCTTACGAGGTTCGTGGCCCTCCTTCGGGGTTCATCGCACAAGGGATAGGGCAATCCAAGCAACCAACTCGCCTAATTTCAAAAAGACTCTACCAAAAGTTACCGATCTCAAAGATCACCTAAAGTCACAGCAAGGCTTCCAAAACCATCAAGTCAAATGCAAAGAAGGTCTTCCAATCAAGTTATGAACACTCTTAGCAACATATCATACATGCAACCAAACTAAACTAAATGCATAAAAAGAAAGTAAGAAATGAAAAAAAAATATTTTTTTTTTTTTGATAGTTTTTTTTTTTTTTTTTTTTTTTTGCAAACCTATCATGTAAATACCCTAATATGAACCTAATTAACATGCAAATATACTAATATGAACCTAATTACAAAGAGGAGGAAGAAAATTTTGAGATAGAGCGAACACATGCTAACTCCCCCAAGCTTAATACAAACTCCGTCCTCGGAGTTGATAAGCAAAGAGAAAGTAGGGGTGGAGGTAAGGGGTTTGAACTCTACCTTGAGAGGAGGCTTAGAACTCTCCTCTTTATCAGTAGATGTAGTAAGAAACTCAAATGTTTCTTCATGTGCCTCCTCAACGGTAGTGCTATCAGGAAGCATGGAGAACTCATTCACCTCTTCCATGTCCAAGCTCGAGGCATCGGTAATAGAAGCATAGTGCTTGTCCCCGGTTTCTACTACTTTCTCAAAATATTCCATCTCACCCTCTACTAGATTGACCCGACAAACTTTCTCTACCATGGGTCTCTTAAAAGTCTTTGAGAACTCGAACACAACCCTCTCATTGGCTACCTCGACCGTGATTGTACCATTTTTGCAGTTTATCACGGCACCCAATGTCTTAAGAGCTTCCCTTCCAAGAATGAGAGGAGTCTCCGGATCTTCCTCCATATCCATTACTACAAAATCGCATGGCACAAACATATGCCCAACTTGTATTGGCACATCCTCCAACTCACCATGTGGCACTCTCACAGTTCGATCCGCCAATTGAATAGTCTTTCGCGTAGGAAGAAGAGGAAGATTTAGGTGCTTAGCTATGGATAGAGGCATCAAACTCACACTTGCTCCTAAATCGGCCAATGCTCCTTTAGGCTCCAAGTCACCTATCTTCACCGGCAAGGTGAAGCTTCCGGGGTCTCTTTGCTTCTTGGGCATGGCACATTACACTAGAGCACTTACTTGGTATGGCAAGGTGATGAGCTCATCTTCTAGTTTCCTTTTGTTGGAGAGGATTCCCTTCAAAAACTTAGCATAAGCCGGCATTTGAGACATTGCCTCAAGGAAAGGAATGTTGATTTGAAGGCCTTTTATTACATTGAACAACTTGGAGAACTTATCACTCAATTTCCTCTCCACCAACCTGTGAGGGTATGGAACCGGTGGCACATAAGTCTTTGGTGGTGAAGATGATGGTAATGAAGCTTTATCACCAACTTGGACTTGTGGCTCTTTTTTTTTCACATTCTCCCCTTTCTCACCCTCCTCAACTTCATCTTTCTCAACAACTTCAACTTTTTCTTCCTTCTCTACCTCCTCATTAGGCATCTTGGGACCCTCATAACTAGTTCCCGACCTCAAATGGATGGCTTTGGCTTGATGGAGGTTGGGGTTAGGAATAGGTTGGCCCGGAAGTTGATTTGTGGGAGTAGAAGGATTTTTCTCGGCTACTTGGGCAATTTGGGTTTCAAGCATTTTATTATGGGCTTGTAGCTCTTGAAACCTTTGCTCATGGTTTTGGAGGATTTGGTTCATGCATTGAAGTTGTTGGAGAATTTGGAGAGAGGTTGGATCGGGAGATGGAGTGGGTTCGGGATTTTGTCTGGGGAATAGAGGGTTAGAGGGAGGTTTCTGGGCATTGGCTCTTTGATGAGGAGTTTGGTAGAGATTAGAACCTTGTGAGGACGAACCGCCTTGATTGTAGTTCTGGTTATACCCTTGCACATACCCTTGGTGTTGAGCTTGGTTGTACCCTTGTTGAGGTGGATTCCATCCTTGTTGAGGTTGTTTCCAACCTCCTTGTTGATTGCTTCTATACCCTTGGTTTCCTAGATAACCATCTCCTCCAGAGTTTATTGCCGCCACATGTTCCGAATTTGTACCTCCACAATAAGAAGTATCATGATTAGTACCTCCACAAATACCACAAGAAAAAGAATTTACATGTGATGGATTAGATGATGCGAGATTGATCTTGGAGAGCTTCTTGTCAAGTTGATCCATCTTAGCTTGAATTTGATCCATGGGATCTAATTCAAACTTTCCACTCTTCTTAGGCTGAGCACCTCTTCGACGTCCACCCCATGAGTAGTTCTTAATTACTTCTTCGATGGTGGACTCAAGTTGATCTTGCGGGATCTTAGAAAGTTGACCTCTCGCTCCAGCATCAAGGTTGGCACGTGATATAGGATCAAGGCCATCACAGAAGAATCGCATGAGTAGATTCTTGGGGAACTCATGGTGAGGGCATGAACGGCTCATCTCCTTGAATCGCTCCCAAGCTTCCGCAAGTGTCTCATCGTTCTCTTGCTCAAATGAGGAGATCTTCCTTTTTATGTCTGCCGTCTTCCACTCCGGGAAGTACTTCTTCAGAAAAGCCATTGTGACTTCCTCCCATGTAGTGAGGGAGTTAGCAGGTAAACTCTTGAGCCATGATTTTGCTTTTCTGGTAAGAGAAGACCGGAACAAATGCATCTTGATGTAGTCTGGAGAGACGTCATTTGTGGTTATCATGGCACAGATCTCAAGAAACCTGTCAAGATGGTCCAGAGGATCTTCATCCGACCCTCCACAGAATTGCTCTGCCTTCACCATCCGAGTGAACTGAGGGTGAATGCTGAAATTTGTAGTAGTGGTGGGGAGTCGAATACCACCTTGAAGAACATAGGAACCCGGATTTCCGAAATCCCTAAAGAGTTGTGGATTTGCTTCACCCATTTCTGACTGAACTTCGCTTGTTGTACTTGAGGCTGGTGAAGATGGTTCGGAACCCAAAGACAAATCTTCCAAAATTTTCCGAAGCTTTCGCAATTTACGGTCAATTTATGGATCTAGAGGAAAGGTGGGTGAACCGTGAGCTCTTCTTCTCATGTAACAACAACAAAGCTAAGTAGAGGATTAGCAAATAACATCCACAGTCAAAAAGAAAAAAAAATCAACTAAGCAAAGCTAAACTAAAATAAACTTCAATTAATAGCACAATTTCCCCGGCAACGGCGCCATTTTGATATGAGGTTTTTAGTGTGTCGTTAAGGCACCAAAAATCGCTTTTCAAACAATATTTATAAAACCTAACAAGCAATTACTAAGAACATAGTAAAGGCAAGTCAAGGGTCGATCCACAGGGAAAAAGGGATTAATTAAAGTCTATCAAGTCTAAATTACTTAATTGAAGGGTTGGGGGGTTTTAAAATGATTTAGTATCAACTAATGACTAACTACTATCAAAGTACTAGCAAGTAATATGAGAAGAAAATATGAATAAGGAAGACACTAGAGTTAAGGTTACTAGTATGGATCAAAGTGGACAACGATTATTAATGCAATTGTGATTCAAAGGCAACGATTACGCAGGGTTTAGTTTTCCTCTAAAATACTCGAGTCTTCTCTCGAATGGTCCTCGAGAATGATCGCTTAATCAATCAACTAAATCCTCTCTCGAATGGTCTTTAGTCAATTGATTAAGAGATCCAATGAATTTGGAAAACCCCTAATATAGGATCCCCTTAATTTCTACCCAATATCTTGGCCTAGAAATTAAGTTGATTCATGGGGATGATAAAAGAGTTCATAATTCCATTAAGAACATTTGAAATCAAAATACCAAAGCATAAATGTGATCAATATCTATCCTAAGGCCTCAAAACACCAAGATCAATGCATAAACGTCTTTAAATCATCACAATCACATTAACAATACATTTAAACTCTAATCCATACTTTCACCCTAACCCTAGATAGGGAACTACTCACTAATCATGGAATCTAAGCAATAAAACATGAAATCTATAACTAATCTAGGGCTAAACATGATTAAGAGATAATTCGTCTAATTAAAATAACAATTATGAAACTATAATAAAGTTGATCTAATAAAAGGGAAGAACAAATAATAGCAATGAAAAGAGATAATAAAAACTGAAACTTTGAAACTAATTGAATTAATATACCTTCAATGTTGTAGCAATCACAAACTATGATCTAGAATTCTCAAATCTTGATCAAAAACTAAGTGTTTATCTCTCTAATATCAACCCTAATAATACTCTCTAAAACATAGAATAAAGCATAAGTGCAAAAACTAAAACTCCCTTGTTATTAAGGCAAGCCTCGTCTTTTTTTTCTTCTCGGATTCGAATGGTGCGGGCGCACCAAAAACAGGTGCGGGCGCACCATTCCTTCTGACTTTTGGGTTTCATAAGTTCCAGATGGTGCGGGCGCACCTCAGTAAGTGGTGCGGGCGCACCGAAATCAGGTGCGGGCGCACCATTTCCTCTGCTCTGGTCGGACAGTTCAACTTAAAACGCGCATAACTCTTTCGCTTTAGATCCAAATTAAGATTATGACCAGTCATCGAAAAGCTATCGAAACAAGCTTTCACCTCCAACTAGAATTACCCTCATCCGATTTGTGGTTTGAAAGTTATGTCCATTTGAAGTTCTCTGTTCAAGATTATACTGTGCAATGTGCTCCTTTGTGCGAGCAGAAAAGGGGCATGGTGCAAGCGCACCACTTCTCAACGTGTGCTCTATTTTCATTGCTTCCTTTGCCAACTCTACAACACATAGCCATCTTAGTAATTCCACCTATATTAAGAACATGGCAAAACAGGGTGAAAGCAAATGTACTAGAAATTCGGTCAAAAATGACTGAAAATCTAGCAGAATGTCACTATGATCAAGAATGATCAAGTGAATGAAATAGAAGGGGAAAGGGAGAAGAAAGAGGGAAGAAAAGGGTATAAAGAGGATCAAACCAAACCAAAAAGAGCTCATAAAGTACGTTAGAAACGAACTTATCAGTTGCTGCTGTGTGTTCTTTCATCCTGCTGCGTGTGTGTGAGATTGATGCGTAGTTGATGTTAGTGCTTGCAACCATCGTCTCCTTCATCTCTTTTATGGAGGTATAAGTTATAAGATCTCATCTTCCTCTTCTTTATTGCAAGAACTCAAGTCCCAGTTTTAATGAATTTTGTTGTGCGATTTCATAAAAAGATTCACCTCTTGTTATTGAATAGCAAAACCAGTTACCAAAATCAGCTATGATAAAAGCTTCTTAACTTAAAAATTAAATCTTTCCTCTTTATTCAATGGATTGAAGCTTATAGTATGAGTTGGTCCTTCTTAAGTAAGTTATTAAATTTGATTTTTATAAACTATGTTGTTTGATAATAATCTCTAAAATCAAAATGGGGTTAATTAGAGTTGGAGATTGATGTTGTGAGTTGGATTAGTAGAATGGATATTGGTTATAGTTCTTGTTGAGTTAGAGTATTGAGTGCAAGATTAATCGGTATGTGTAAAAGAAATGGCAAATGAATGGGATTTAGGAATGAGTTTAGATTATAAGAGTGAGTTAGATTAGTTTTCATGTATTAAGTTTATGGAATGTTTATCTAATTCTTATTGTTATTGGTAATGTATACTATGGATATGGATTTCTGGAGCTCAAGCTATATTGGGGATTGATGATTATTCTTGAAGATTAATCGGTGTTATTCTTTGGAAGGTTGTTAGTAGGGAAAATTGGTTTGCATTTGAGGTAACATTTATGTTCAACAAAATGTATTTACATGCCCGCGTGTGTGTTGTATTTTTAATATCGTATATCAATTATAGTCATGGCCATGGTTATAGATGTGTCTATATGAATTGAGTTCTGAATTGTTATTGGATGATTATATAAGAATGCTTTTGTTCAATTATTGGAATTGTTCGGAAATATTTATGTGTAGTGAGATATGGTTTAAATATGATAATGTAAAAAGGAGTTTCGCATTTGTTTTAGCTAGCTTAGCTCATGAATTAAGATAAAAAGTGGGCAAGGTACAGGTGGAGGAAAGTGATCCAGATATAAGTTTTGTTAAGACCAGAGAAGGTCGGATATTCTGTTATGTTATGCTACGTAATGTTATGCCAAAACTTGTACTTGCCAGCGATTTGTGTTAAGTGATTGAGCTACGCCAGCAATATATTTTAAAAATTGAATTATTTTCCGAACAATTACCAAGCTTGATTATTGTGTTAAAAACATTTGCGAACTAAAACTGTTTTGATGGGTTGAAGTAAAGTTACTGAGTTTTCCGCTGATTTTAGTTTTGTTTTTGTTTTGTATTTTCCTCTGTGATTTACAGGTTTGAGTTGGAAGGTCAGAGCATATTCGAGCGAGAGTTTAGTTATTAAGATGTAATTAGATTAATGATTCGAGATGTTGTATTGAGAAGTATTTAAGTGCTTATTTGAGAATATAATATTCTATTATTTTTTGCGAATCCAAAGAAAGTATTATGTAATATTATATTTGGTTTTAAAGATGTTTTGTTGTGGGCCCTGACCCACAAGTCCAGGATCGTGGAAAAGGTTGTGTTTCCGCTTCGAGTAAATACAATTCGAGGTTTATCAAGTGTTGATTATGATTAGTGAATCTTAAGTGTGATTAGCTAGCAGGTTGGAAGTGCGGGCTGTTACAAATAGGTACTCTATTGCTGCGGTTTCTACCTACAACCGCAGCAAGAGGCTGTATTTTTTAACAACTTTCATAGCAGTATGCAGCAGGGAAACCTCCAAAATTAAGGGAAACAGTATGCCGCAGCTGCAATAATATTTTCTGTATAAATTTCGGCAGAACTCCGTTTGTAAATTGGATAAACCCATAATTGGGAAATAACTTGCACAATATTGCATCCAACATCCAAAATTCATCCAACATCTTTCATTTAATCATCCAACATACATGAATCTCCTCCAACAATCAACATTCATCTTCTCCAACAAAACATCCATCATCCATCATCCAATAACCAAGTTCAACAAAAAATAAATATTATTCAATCCAACACAAATATCATGCATATATATATATATATATATCAATATCATGTTGGTGGGTACAAGTTACACTAAATTCGTTAAAGTTTCGAGAAACCTGAAAATAATTCACTAAAGTTAGTCTCAAAGAGCTTAATAATAGATGAAATGAATTGTAAGTCATGAACAAAAACTTACTTCATTGAAATCCTCCGAACCGGAATATCAAGTATGTCAAAAATGTTACGCATGACAAAGAACCGTACTCCACGCCCCCTGGTTGTTGTGGGAACTTTATCAAGAGTTTTAAGAAAATGAGTTCATTTATCATATAATGAGAATAATATAGGTTTAATTGAATAATATTATACCTCAACAAGCTTCCAAAGAAGATTATTCCGCCGAACTTTGTTGCCGCTCAACTTAAACCTCCTAAAAGCACTACATAACACAACAACATTGAATGATTTAGACTTTTTTTGCCTCGTACTAAAATTTCAATTCATTTAAGATATATCAAATCAACTTAAGCCATCATAGCCAGTTTAATCTTTAACTTACGTTGCTTGTTTCGGCTAGCGGAATCAAAGACATAAATCGTCCCTAAAGAGGCACATACGACAAGGAGCATCCAATGACGGCTATTGGAAGATTGAATAATAAAAGTTACTATTAAATCACCCCATCATGCAACAATCAACATTTATAAAATATTAAGATAGAATATTATTCTTGAAAGATTGGCGCGAATATGATACTAGCATAATCAAGGACGGATCGAGTGAGAGCACACTGAATGTAAGTCGTTACCGTCTCCAATGCATTCACATCTGCGGTACTCTCCGGACACATCCAACAAACACGAACAGGATCCCGAAATTCTATCAAGTCAGTCTGCGTTGCCCTATAAAAAGTAGACAATGTAAAAGTTATGTGCAAACTACAACTATCATACAATCATGATATAAAAAAATCATAACTTTGATTCTTGATTACCTCATATACACTTGGATAATAGAAATATTAAGCATCTCCCCTTTCAAGAACTGAGCAACATCCTCCTTGGTTAGATAAGCGGTGGAATCTGCTTGATAATGGAACAAGGAGCCCGGCAAAGTAACACCAATGGTATCATCGTCTGCGACGGCAAGGGTAAGGGTTTCTGCTAACTCCCTACAATCTTCAGTGAGGGATTCTATGAACGAGGCATCATCGACAACGGGATTATATCTAACAGCCTCCCCCGAAATCCCCTTTTGTTTTTTAGGTGTCGGTGTAACCTAATAATTATTTTTGAGAACTCGCATAAGATTATGTAATTTCTAAATTTAATATTATTTTTACTAAAATAAATAAGATTTAAACAATTACCTCATCACCTAACATTTGCACTAAATTTTTTGGCCATTGCACCCACGTACCCAAAGCACTAGCTGGAGTCACGATTCATATGTGGGGACGGGGACAGGTAGTGGCAAATGACCATACTTCTCTACATAACGATGAACTTTCACTTGAAGGTGATCCTTCATCATTCTAGACCCATGAATTGTAGTGTTCTCATCAAAAGCATAAGAATGCACGTCTGCCACGAAACAAGTCTTTCCACTAGTTGGGTCTATCAAATACAATCGACATGGAGTCTCGTCCTAACAGTAAAGTAAAGTTCTAATTGTGTAAGATAATTATTTATATGGTGCACATGTATATATGATCAATATATGTACCTTCAACCCATGAGACTGAGTGTCAAAAAAGCCCAATGGTCGAGAAGATGGTGAAGCAGATGGCCTAGCATGTGGTGAATCAGATGCTGCAACAAATGGTGAAGCAGATGATGGAACAAATGGTGAAGTAGGTAACTAAATGGGCTGTGAAAGCGCCACATTCTGCATATACGAGGCAATGTCATTTCTCTACCTTTCAGACATTTTCTGCATGAATGCTTCCTCTTGTTCCGGGGTGGGCACAAATGTCTGACTCGAGCTCCAATGGTTCCTAGGAGCTGGAACGCCAAAAGACGCCCTATAGCCAACATTGATGCTTCCAAAACCGTAACAACGCCACGAATGATCTGGCTTCTCTCCAAGAGCCATAAAAAGGGCGTCTTTGTTACGTACCGGAGTGAACTCACCCTTAGCTTGCTTCTCCTTGTACTCCAACTGCCCAAAAAGCAAATAACAAGTAATAAATGTTAGCAGTGAATAAAGAAAAAACATGTTCATGTATCAAAATAAAGGTTATAGTGTATACATACGTATTTGTCAGCAGCAATTTTTGTTTCCTCAAGTGGAATAAACCGCTTCTTAGTGACAGGATCCTTCTTATGCATCGCGCACCACCAGTCATCACCCCGGTTAATATGAGAGGACACCAAGGAGGATGGTGTACTAGATGACGATCCAGAATCAAAACTAGGTGGACAGAAGTTCTCATGCTTCCACAACTCTCTAGCATCCCCGTAGTTCCTTTGACCTAAGTGGTGATGATGTGTGTTCTTTTTTGCACTCTCAATCGCCTTTTCTCGCTTTTTCTGCAAAACAAACACATTAAATTAGTAGAATATAGTTTAAATTAATAAAACCAATTTAATTAGAGTATAAACATACTATAGCCTCTTCTGACATCATAGATTCTTTGAAGGTAAGCTAATCCTCCATCTTGATGTGCTTGTATACATCTGGCGGAGTATCACCTAGCTTTTCTTTCTTTGATCTGACTCTGGTCATTGTGATCCAACCAGATACCAATTTGCCCTTAAAATCCCTCCATCTAGTGTTCACAGCAGATAGGTAGTTTTTCTTCAATCTTACCTCGTTTGGAAGGTGAAACATATTCTGTTTTCCATCATAAACAAAATAATAAGCACGTTAGGTCATCATTAGTAAAATAAATCGCAAATTTGTAAATGGTATAATTACAAAAATCATCATCGTATCTTACCATAGTGTCTGTCCACATCAAATCCAACAGGGAAGGAGAAATGTTTCTCAATTTCCAATTGATGTTAAGCCTGCGTATAGAAAGACTGATCCAAATACCATACTTGGATCGCCACAGACATGATAAATTATAACTATCTTACAATCAATTACCTGTTGGTCTCCCCAACTCATCAAATTGTAAGTACATATCTGGTTTGTTGTCGAGCCTCATCATGGGACCTCTTTTGCTCTTGCTAGATGCCTTTGTCTTTCCATCTGACTTCTTCCCCCTCTCTTGTGCACCATCTGACTTCTTTTCCCTCCCTTGTGCACCATTGCTAGATGCCTTTTTCATATCTGGGCCAGCTCTATTGCTGCGGTTCCCAGGCAGAACCGCAACAATAGATTAAAATATTATTAAAAAAATAATATTTTAATCTATTGTTGCGGTTGTGCCTGGGAGCCGCAGCAATAGATATGGTCAAACAGTCAACGAAATTTGAAAAAAAAATTCGTTGACACATATTGCTGCGGTTTCCAACCATAACCGCAGCAATATGTTTAATTCCGATTTTTCCTTTTTTCGTGGTTTATTACTACTTACGGGTAAAACCGCAAAGCAATTCCACCGCAAAGAATAAGAAAAAAATTCTACTAGTATGTATCTCGGGTAGTGACACCATAGAACCGTGGGTTGAGGAAACAGACAATCTCTGGGGTAAGTGTTTAGGTCATATCTAACCTTGAAGGAACAAGCTGAGATGGAGGTCCTTGAACAAAGGAGGCTTTTTTAGGAGAGATTAAGGAAGGATAGGGAGGAGGAACTGAAAAAACAAGCTGAAGAAGAAAAAAAATTGAGAAAACAGGAGGAGCAAATGGAAGAAGAGGAGTTAAGGAGGCTCCTAGTGGCTATGGAGGTCCCAGTTAGGGATGCAGAGCAACCTGAGGTTGTCTGTGAGTACATGAGGGTTTACTCCTCACAAGAACATGTTAAGGACTTTCCAGGGGATTCACAACCCCCACTATCACGAGACCCAACATAACCAACCTTCACCACCACCTGCCACACCATCTGCTTCTCCACACCCCTCACCACCACCTGCCACACCACCTAACCCCTCACCACCACCTCCTTCACCTCCAACTACCACACCCTCACGACCAGAACAACCTCCCTCACCTCCAGTTGCAGATAGGATTACAATGATAGAGGCCAAGAGGCCATACTACTTTTGTAAAGCAAATAGGTGGCAGTTAGCTTTTTGAACCATGCATTACAACTATGTGCTTCACTTGAAGATTATAAATATCAGCACCACAAACATGATTAGCCCTATTTTAATTGTTGTTGTCATTAATTTTTGTTGTTGTTTTACTTTCTTCCTAAGTTGCTTCACTTCTTCTCTCAACTGGCTACTTGGTGCACTGTCCTCTTCCTCTCCATGTCTGCTCCCTCTATTCTGTCCTGACATAAGTCTGCTTCCCCTGCTCACATATTCTTGTTGGGTATTGTAATTCTGCTCAAATGTCCCTTTGCACCATTTGAAGTTGTCGCAATCATCGTGCTTATAGTATAGCCTGCTTGGATTTGTTGCTCTCTCTGAACTTCGAATGCTAAATCTTCTTCTACAACGACAGTAAGAGTTAGGGACCTTAACATATGGAAATTTAGGAGAAGAGAAGGAGCTTTTAGTATGTGAACTCATTAGATTAAAGTGAAGCAATTGCTGTTAAAAAAAGGGGATGCTAAACACTCAAAAAACTGCTGTATTTATAACCTAAAACCCAACGGCTAGTTTTTTAAATCTGAAAAAATAGTCGTTGAGCATGAAGAGGTATATGATGAAATAAGTTTACTGGAAAGGGTATATGGTGCATTAAGTTTTCAACTAACGGCGACTTAACGGCCGTTAACAAAAAGGGTAAGTGGTGAACAGTTTTGAAAAGTCAGGGGTATATGGTGAATATTTGGAACATTGAAGGTAATAGTATTCTGAATGCTTGTTTCCTGCATACATATAACATTATTGCACATATAAGAGATAATAATTTTATCACTTCACTAGGCCATCCATATAGGCGGCAAGTTCAAAAAAAAAAATTAACCCGTCCATATAGGCGGTTCAGGAGCAAAAAAAAATAACGTAAAATAAATGTCCTTGCCTTCCATGAAGGTGGCTTTATTATCAAATTACTTATTTTCTGGGTTAGTGGCATTGTGACGTTTACTACTAGTTCCTTCCTGTTCATCCCTATTTCTTTTATTACTTGGTGGAGGTAGATTTTCAGTTGGTTGTATAGGAGGGTTATTATTGGTGCTGGGAACATGGGTTTGTGGGTTTTCTCTGGTATGGGTGTTTGTACCGTCGTTAAGGTTACAGGGTCGGGGCTTTCTTACAGTTCCCCTCGCTGGGTTGGTAGTGAATGGCATATTGTTTCGCTCTATCCAAAAATAAACAGCCGAGACAGAGACATTGTGTAAAACAATGCTAATCCCGTTACTTTGTTGATCCATGTTCGGATAGTAAAGGGTTGGGCTTGGAGGAAAAAAAATTTAGAACTTGAAACATAATGGATGTAAAGATTTTGAAGATACCTTTGATTTTTTCGATAGCAAATTTGTGCTGATAACGTGTTGTGAGAAATATATAATAGAGAGAAGGTACTGATAGAAATATATCAGTAGGATGTATTATACATGAATGAGCAATTCACTTTTTACAAATGACAGTATTGATAGGCAAAGATTTTACTCTGTACATTTGCCCGGGTTCAACAATTGTGGCGAATTGGGAGAAACTTTCCCAACATGCATTAAATGCATGTCGGTGAAAGCCCATTTTGGTGGACTTCATCAGAGCTCAACAAAGTGGAATTCGCAATTCCACTGTTATGTCAACGAAGATATCTTAGTGACATTTTCATAATTTTGAGGAAATTTTTTGAATAGAAGTTTCTATTAACTTCTCAAAGTCAATATTTTCTCTAAGATTTCGAAAATGTCCATTATTTTCCCCAATATTAAAAATAACGTCATTGAGATATTTTCCCCAATATTAAAAATAACGTCATTGAGATATTTTCCTTTCAACGTATCAATGAGTTAATACAGACAAGCCTCATATATACTAAGACATAGGAAAATAAGAATCAAGGTTGGCCTACAAGTATACGTTCGCTTCGACATTGCTCATTGCTTGGGATTTCTCATTTCTAATTACTAACCTCTACTTTGATGGCGGCATGCATTTTTTTCCCCTAAAACGACATGATCACCGTCAACTTAAAAATAGAATATTACATAACATAGTTTACAAACAACAACCAACCAACCAACCAACCAAACAAACAAACAAACAAAAAAGATTCAGATAATTGAGATAACAGAGTTGAAAGAAATCAATTCAAAAATCAGTTTCTCTTATTCAATGTATAAAGTAGAAAATTTTCCAAAAAAACTACCTTATATAACAGATTTTTTTCAAAAAACTGCATTTTCATTTTTTTTTCTTCATAAAACTACCTTTTTATAGTAAATTTCTTTCAATCACCACTTAACGGTTTTAGTTATGTTTGACTATTAAATTAAAATGAGGTTTGATAATCACACGCTATTCACATTAGCATGTTACCAAACTCAAATTGATTGTAGTTGGACTATGACGAGGTCCAAAATCATCCCAGGGGAAGGAAAGTTGCGCTTCGACGAGGTCGTGGGTCATTCAGATTGGAGGGAACCTTTTGTGAACGTGCTCAAGTGAGTAGCAGGTGATGGTCAAACCTCGTTATAACAGTCAAACTTAGCTAAAATCGTTAAATGGTAGTGTTTCGAAAGGATTTTGCTATAGAAGGTAGTTTTATGAAAAAAAATCAAAAGGTAGTTGTTTTATAAATATATTATAGAAAGGAAATTTTTTGAAAATTTTCCTATGAAGTATTCAGACAGCAAATGTATCCTCATCATCAAATAATGAAGTTTCATCATAGGTGACAGTCGCCACATATTCTGAGGTTCTTAATTATAGTGATTGGCATGCTGGTATTAGTCACCGGGAAACCAAAAACAAGTGCTTGTCGGAAATAACGCAAAGGAAATGCATCAAGGGTGGTGCATCCATTCCTACAATCCAAATTTTGTGCCGAATTTAGGGAGAAAAAGAGGTGAACTAGCAAAGAACATTGATGTATCACATTTTTATATAGTTTTTAGGTGCATTTATATTGCATTTTAGGTGCATTTGGGTGCATTGTAGTCATAATTGCATATAATTACTTAAGTTGTTAATTATTACTCCTTTCGTGCATTTTCGGTATTCTTGGATGAATTTCAAGTATTGAGAACATAATTCGAGTATGATTGGACAAGCTTAAGTGTTATAAGCAATTGGAAATAAGATAAATTGATAAGGATCGTCATAGATATCTTAGAGTGCAAATTGGAGTTGGAATTCAATGAAAGAAATATGGAAATTAAGTCATGTCTACTCTTTTGTCCATAACTTTTGAAACGATAATGATAATTGCTTAATTCCAGCGGCATTGGAAAGCGGACTAGAAAATCTTTCCAATGATAGGTTGTACGCCTAAGGTGAGTTATATTATCGGAGATATGGGCTTTTCAAGATCACACTTGTTTTCCCCAAAACCTCGTTACGTGCACGCGGATTAGTTAATTCCGCCCATTTAGTGATTTAATTAACTTTCGTTATTTTGTAAATTTTTCCAAGTCATATATATACATATGTATATATTTAATATATAGATATAAGTGAGTTCATATGATAATGTATATTTACATGAGAAATGAGAATGGATTTTATGCGCTATAACTCTAATGAACAAGTGATGTAACTCTAATGAAAAAGTGATGTAACTCCAAAAAAAATCTTAGAAAAAAAAAAAAATTTTTGGGCTCGAAGTTTTTTTCCGGGGTATAACCTTAATGAACAAGTGTTGTAACTCTAATCCAATCGTATGGTTAAAATTCATTCTCATTTCTCATGTAAAGAGGCATTCTCATGTGATCCTGCACCTATATATATATATGTATATATGTATATGTATATGTATATGTATATGTATATATGTATATGTATATGTATATATGTATATGTATATGTATATGTATATGTATATGTATATGTATATGTATATGTATATGTATATGTATATGTATATGTATATGTATATGTATATGTATATATATGTATACATATATATATATATGTATACATATATATATATATGTATATGTATATGTATATATGTATATGTATATGTATATGTATATGTATATGTATATGTATACATATATATATATATATATGTATACATATATATATATATATATGTATACATATATATATATATGTATACATATATATATATATATATATATATATATATGATTCACTTCTTATGGAGTCTCGAACTCTCTCCTTCATATTGTAACCCTGATATTTAGTTTTCTTTGGAGAGTTTCTAACTTTTAACTTTTAAACTTTTTTTAATCTTGAAACTTAAAGAATAAGTTCATGCCCACTAGGGGTGCTTGAAAAACCCCGCTCCGAAAAACTATTGACCCGCAAAAAAAAAAAAGAACGGGTAAACTTTTTTTCATGGGTCATGTATGAGAATCTGTCGGGTATCCGGTTATTCATCCTTTTTCACTTTTTTATCCTGTTTTAAAAACATTATGTTGAATGAATTAATGTTTATGTTGGGCCAGGGTCAGAAATAATTCACTCCCTCAACTCAACCCTCACCAGTTCACCACATTCTGCCTATTCAAGTTCCCCACGAAGAAGTAGAACCCTATTGACCTCTGACCTCACATGCCGGCACGCCCACACCTCACCTCATAGGTGAGTTTTTCTATTATTTATGATGTGGGTTGGTATTTGTGTGAATTTCGATTTCATTTTTTTAATGCGAATATAACAAAATCTTTTTTCATAATTTAATTAATTGACATAACAAATGACTAATAATTTTAAGTTTATTATATTAATAATAGCTTGACCATCGCACAGTCTGAAAACTAGTGTTAGATACAAAACGGTGCGACTAAAAAGCTAAAAGAGAATTATTAGATACTTCATTTAGCACTTAACAGTGTCTATCATTGGGCACAGAAGAAGAGCTTGAGACTCTACAGGATTTTAGAGCATACTCAATGGTTGAACTCTTTTAGGGGATCATCAAATATTTTATTACTTTCTCTCTCCTCCACATTACTTATACCCAATATACTCAAGAACCTCTATTTTCTTACTTCCAATGGCTAGACCAATCTTTGGGATCATCAAATTCTCTCTCCTATTATTTACCATACCCCCAGCATATTTTCTCTCTCCTTTAATTCATCCTAATTTTCACCATATTTATCATTTTTGGTTAATTAAAAATATATAATTGACTAATTTCTCTAATTTAATAATTTTTTTAATTGTAAAGCCTAAACCAAAAAAAAGTGTGTGGAAGTACATTAATATTGGGTCTATTAATAGAGGGAGAAAAAATAGAGCCATTGATAAAAAAATTTAAAAAAAAATATTTTTTTACTAAAATATGACCGTTATTCAATATATAACAGTAAAAAATCATCAATAATTATCTTCAATTGTAGTCGTTGAAATGAAGCATTTTAAGCCATTGGATACTGACGCATGCCTAGTTCTATTGCGACATGTGACGCTTTATTTTTCCCAACTTCAATCCAACTATTTCTCTCTCCTGGTGAAGGATTCATGTAGATGAACCGCTTATTATTCTCTCTCTTCCCTTTTTTTTTCTCTTTCTTCTTTCTTTAATATTTTTTCCCTTTTCTCTCTCTCCTCATAAACCCCTAAAGGTTTAACCATTTGCAACACTCTTAGAGCATGTCCTTTAGCCAGCCCTGTTTCTGAGATTTTAGAGGCGTAAGAGAGAACATACAAATTAGGGCCCTATCTAGTTCCAAGATTTTGAATGTTCGATTTTTTGGTTCGGACCGAAAAAATAGACTGTTGTTTGGCCAAAGATTTTTGAAGTTTCGATTTTTGGTCCGAAACGGTTGGACAAATTTCCTATTTTTTGGCTTTTACATAACTTTTATATAAAATATAGTTTTACTATATCTTTTATATAAAATATAGTTTTACTATCTCTTTTATATAAAATATAGTTTTACTATATCTTTTATGTATCTTGCTTTTACCTAAATTTTATATAAAATATAATTTTACTATATTTTTTATGTACTTTTTGTGGATAATGTATCATAAAATTATATTATATTATATTATAAATATCTATATTGTTCAATTATTAAAATAAAAATGATTATTAACCTCTTTATTTTTTTTTCATTCTTTACTTTCTATGAATTTTTCTTTGATGGAGATGGATGCTGAGAAATTGATACAAAAATACCTTATTATTTCAAGGGAAGAAATAGACGAAATAAGATAAATAAATCACCACGAGGGTTTGTATGAGACCATTATCTCAAATACGGTACGCACCCTCCTTTATAACATGATACATGTGAAAGGATGAATGGTAAAGAAATTGTTATGGTTGGACCTTTAATTCATTTGCTGTATGTGAAACTTTTACCTAATAACTCGGTAGATTATCAAGATGCACTCCCTATCATATACTGAGTTTCGTGATAATGAGTCGGGGAAAATGGTTATTCATCATCTAAATATTAGATGGCTCTTTGAAACTTACCAACCCAAAATCATATTGGCCTTTAACTTGTATGCCTTTACATAATACTCGATTTGTAGTTGATCTTGCCACGGGGTAAGATTTTGGGTAATGATACGTTAGTTGTAAGGATGATGGAATTGATTTTGAACAAGTCAATTAGAAATATGTTCTTATTGATATTGGTGCTTTTACTTTGCGCTACATTGCCATGTCGTTTGCCATTTATGGTCATGTACAAGTGACATTTCATAAAAAAGATTGTAAATTGGATGGCATAAATCTTGATGTCAAGGGAAAAATTATTGTACTATGGTAACACTTATGAAGATTACATTTCTGAGACTGTACACTGTTTGATAAACAATCTGATGATTTTGAACAAATGGATTTTGAGTAACATGAATAACCTCTAAGAAACATTGGTATGAATTTGTCTAGATGTTGAGTAGGTTTACCAGTATATTCATCTCGCATTGTTGATATGGGTTTACTATATCATTTTGTACGTAGAGGTGGGCACATGACGTAATCGAACAACCCACGTGTCAAACTCACAAGCCTCTTACCACGATGGGTCGTGCCTAAAACGGACCAAGATAAAGTCATGTCAGGTAGTAACTAACTTATTTGTACTAATGGAATACATCTTTTACAAAGTGACCCCGTTATATATTATTTCTGGATCCACCACTGATTAAAATTAAGTTATTGCTTGAATAAGAAGATTTTAAGTTTAGGTTTATGAAATATGCAATATTTCTATTTAAATATATAATTATTCAGTAATACATAATTCATGAGGTGCTCATAACCATATATAGATTACATGATTGATCATAAATCATATGGATTTTTATATTGATGATGCTTTGATGTCTGTAGTGTTGTCATTTACCATTGATTATTTTGTAGTTTTGGTAATTTTATCTATTAATACTTGGTTTTCGAGCTAGGTGTGCATCAGAATAAACCATTTCCAAGTTCTTTGGTGGAGATATATTCTATGGACATCAGTACATATACGTGACAAGTTAAAAGCTTTGCAAATATATGGGTTTGTTGAAATCTCAATTCTTGGCAATGCTTCAATGGGGAAACAAGTGATGCTTTTTTATTATCTAATGGGGGCAAAATTATACCTGTGTTAGATGGGTCTTTGGTTTATGATAATTGTGATTCATTCAAGATGAAAATTGACCTTAAAGACGTCGAGAGTTCTTTGTGCATTAGAGGTTATGTGGATTGGGATTATAAGATCTTTGAATTTGGCACACAATGTGAGGGGGCCTCTTTCTTACACAGTGCAACTTTCTCCAAGAATCTGAAGAGAAATTTGAAGAATGATCGGTGAGTTCAAGTTCTGATCGGTGGTAATCTAGAGCCTTTTCCTTCAGCGCTTGAGTTACCTAAAGCCTTGATCTCATTTTGTGCATCACCTGGCTCATTATCTTTCTCTAATGAAACCTCTATGCTCATTTGTTGAAAGTCAACATGGTTTTGCTACCATCTATTACTCTTTTTTTCCCACAAGAAGCGAAAGCAAATTTGATGGTTTTGTGTGCACTGAAACAGAAGACTATTGGTAGTGCAAGTTTTGATGTCTTTTGGATGTTCGGTTTTTTGTCCTGGACCAAAAAATAGACTATTGTTTGGCCCAAGGTTTTCAAAGCTCCAATTTTCGATCCGAACCGGTTGGACAAAGTTTCTTTTTTGGCTTTTACATAACTTTAAATAAAATCTAATTATACTATATTTTTATGTACTTTTTATGGATAATCTATCAAAAAAATACTATTATATTATAATTATCTATATTTTTCGAATATTAAATTAAAAAAATTTATTATAAACTTCTTTATTTTTTGTTCATATGAGAAATTGATACAAAAATATGCTAATGTTTTAAGGGAAGAAATAGAGGAGATAAGAGAAATAAATCACCATAAGGGTTTGTGTGAGACCATTATAAAAAAATATGGTACGCACCCTCCATTGCTTGAGAGAATGTGATAGGATGAATGGTAAAGAAGCTGTTATGGTTGGACCTTTAATTCATTAATTGTTGTCGGTGAAATTTTTACCTTATAACTCCGTAGATTATCAAGATGCAGTCACTATCTCTGGAAGAATATATACTGAGTTTCGTGATAATGTGTCAGGGAAAATGGTTGTTCATGATGCTCAAGTACTTGGATTAGATTGCAATGGTTATTTGAAACTTACCTACTCACAATCATCTTGGCCTTTAACTTGTATGTCTTTACATAATACTCAATTCTAGTTGATCTTGCGGGGGTAAATTTTGGGTAACAGATAAATTAGTTGTGAGGATGATGGGACTGATTTTTGAACAAGTCAACCAGAAAAACGTTCTTACTGATATTGTTGGTTTTAGTTTGCGCTACAATGTCATGCCGTTTGCCATTTATGGTCATGTTCAAATGAAATTTCATCATAAACAAGATTGTAAATTGGATGGAAGAAAACTTCATATCAAGGGAAAAATTATTACATGTTATGGTAACACTTATGAAGATTACAATTATGAGGACTATACTCTTTTTGGTAAACAATATGATGATTTTGATAAACTCTGTTTGATAAACGTTTATGGTAGGCGTGTCGCTCACCTAACAAAAATAAATAACCTAGGTAACCTTCTAATAATATAGTAGGGAAGTCAGAGTCGATCCCATATAGAGAAAGTTGTCCTATGATTAGCTCTTAAACAATGGTAAAATTAAAGGAGATTAATATCAATAATGGTCGGATCACTATACTAATCAATGTATAAAGAAAAGACTCTAGAGTTAAGTATCCCCAGTAGCATAAAATAATACAATAATAATTCCAACCCTAAACTAATCAAAATGTTCACAAGGAAAGGTACAGCCTATAAAATATCATAAATCTCTCCTGAGTATCTATGACTTCCCTATTATGCAATCAAATCTACTCATGTGGAATCATGCAAATTAAAGATACTAAACATAGCACCCTAATTTCCTAAGAATCCATTCTACCTATTCCCGTGGAGAATTTCATGCCCTTAATTGAAATAATCAAATTCGTCAAAACCCAACTCCCGTTGTGATCAAGACAAAAGAATCATAACAATACTAGTTATCCCTAATCTAGTATTGAAATATGCGTGCACAATCAATTAAGCAAGAACAATTAAACATTAAATTTAGAAATTTAAAGGCATAATCATAAATTAATTCATACTAGGGTTCAACTTGACCATAGATTAAAGAACTACCCAAGCATAATTGAAGTATATAAACAAACTAGAGAAAATTAATTAAACTTCATAGTAGAGAAAACAAAGAGAAAAAAAGATGAAAATAAATACTTGAATTGATGGAAGAAAGGTAAAGTCTTGAAGAACAATGCAGATCTATAAATTTCTCTCCCTAACTTCTCTCTAAAAACCCTAAAAAGTGTATAAAAATAAACTCTCCCTCATAAAACAAATAAAAGAGTATTTATAGCTTCCTAAAATAACAAAGCTGACAAAATAGAACGCATCACGGGCAGACCATCACAGACGTGTCAATAATGACACAGACTTGTTGACCTATAATCACATAAACCATTTAATCAAAGAAACACAGACGTGTCAAAAGTGACACGGATGTGTTGGCCGCCTTCAACGGTTAGATTATTCAGTTCAACTTCAAACAGCTATAACTTTTGATCCAGAGCTTTGTTTCACACATTTAATATATAGTTGGAAAGCCCGTGAATTACCTCATTATCATTTTTGTGTCAAAAGTTATGGGTAAAGTGGTGAAGAAGTGTCATATTTCGCACAAGTACACAAAGCCATTTGTATCTTCTTCATTTCCAATCCGTTTTAGGCACATGATATATCATTTTGAAGTTCATTCAAGTGTCTTAATCATCATATCCTCAAACAGGAGCTGAAAGTACCTGAGATTACACGAAAAGACCAAACAACCCGTGAAAGCAGCATAGCTTATAAAAAGGGACCTAAATATGCATAAAAATGCAATGTAAATGCTCTAATAATACATGAAAATGCACCTAATATGCAACTAAATTATGTTAAAATATGCACTTATCAGTTTACCAGTATATTCATCCTTCATTGTTGATATGGATTTAATGGAATTCGGATAGGGACGCAAACTTGTTAAAGAAATTTAGAATTTCGAGTTGAAAAAAAGTATTTCTCTTGTAAGAACTGTATTGTTGATGATATCCTTATCAAAGTTGGTGTGGAGTGGAATTCACCTATGCCACAAGGGAAGTCGAATGTGAAGGAGCGTGGTATGTAACTATGGATGATGAGGATGAGGTACTTTTAGTTTTCTCTTGTTTTTCTCTTTATCATTTGTCTACCTTCTTCTTCTACTATGACTAACCTGTATTATGACTTAAGTCTTCTGATGAGGAAATGTCTACACAAGGAATAAGTAAATACAATAGTGATGATAAACAAATGATTGATGTATAATAATATTCTCTCAAAATATAATAACAAATTTATTGTTTCCAATTCTTAGTTTTTTGCATGGATCCAATATTAATCCCTCTTTTTATGTTTAGTCTTGTGTACCTGAAGCATCATCAAACCTCATGCGGTATACGTTTCTTCTTACATGTAGTTTTTAGCTATATATTAGATGCACATGTTTATGCTTACTTTGAGTGTAATATTGTTTGTTATGAAATCTGTTTTTTGGGTTTTTTTTTTCCTTTATTAAAAATTGAAATTAAGTTATTGTTTGAATAAGAAGAGTTTAAGTTTAGGTTTATGAAATATTTATTGAAATTTGAAATTAAGTTATTGCTTGAATAAGAAGAGCTTAAGTTTAGGTTTATGAAATATTTATTGAAATTTGAAATTAAGTTATTGCTTGAATAAAAAGAGTTTATGTTTAGGTTTATGAAATTTGCAATTTTGTTTATAAATATATAACTATTCAGTAATACATAATTCATGATGTGGTCATAACCATATATAGATTACATGATTGATCATAAATCATATGAATTTTTACACTAATGATGCTTTGATCATTGTAGTGTAAATATAGAGTTTCATAATGTTGTCATTTACAATTGATTCTTTGTAATTTTGGTAATTTTATATATTAATACTCGGTTTTCAGGCTAGGTGTGCATCGGAGTAGACCATTTTCAAGTTCTTTGGTGGAGATATATTCTATTTACAAAGGTCGTGACAAGTTCAAAGCTTTGCAAATTTATGGGTTTGTTGAAATCTCAACTCTTGGCAATGCATATTACAGCTTCGATAGGGGAAACAAGTGATGCTTTTGGATTATCGGACGGGAGCAAAACTATACCCGTGTCAGATGGGCCTTTGGTTTATGATTTTTTTTTGGTGTACAAAGAGCCATAAGGGCAATTGATGTAGACGGGATTCGATCCTAGGTATTGGGCGCACCTCCCGAGATTTTAACGAACTAAGCTAGTTGACATCCACCTCCTTTGGTTTATGATGATTGTGATTCATTAATTCAAGATGAAAATTGACCTTAAAGACGTCAAGAGTTCCTTGTGCAATAGAGTTTGTGTGGATTGGGAAGATAGGACCCTTGAATTTGGCACACAATGGTTTAATAAACCTCTATGCTCATTTGTTGAAGGTCAACATGGTTTTGCTACCATCTATTACTCTTTTTTTTCTACAAGCAGTGAAAGTAAATTTGACGGTTTTGCGTGCACTGAAACTGAAGGGTGTTGGTAGTGGAAGTTTTGAAGTCTTTCCAAAATTTTATGGTAGTATTGTTGCTCAACATTACTACTTTGATTATACTAGCCGCTACAACAAAGATTATTCTGAGGAATGCAGAAAATCCATTACAAACAAGTGCTAATAGGGTGATAACACTTTCAAGATCAAGTGTTGTTGTGCCACTACACTCAACTCTTGTTGTTGGATTAAATATGTCTATGTCTTTTGGCGATAATCAATTTTCATACTTTCATTCAACTCTTTAGTGGATCTTCGGATTGGGACAAGGAATTTCAGTGTGGAAGTGTTAAAGCAAGGATTATTCAATTCGTATAAATGTAAAATGGCTAGACTATAAGTAGTAGTTGAAATGTCAATTTTATTACTAATTTAAAAGTCAATTTATTTTTATTTATGCGAATGTAAAATTAGTAGAAGTGTGACTGTAATGTCAGAACTTAAAATTGGGTTATTTTGCTGCTAAATTGTGCTTAGGTATCAAATTGTAGCAATTCCGGTAATGCATGGGATTAATATAGTTTATCAGCTTTTATCTATTTGTTTTTTTAGTTGATATGACATATTGACTAACTGTCTATCTCACTCTTTAATTGTTTTTCCATCCATTTATGGATTGCATCATATATGCCAGTTTTGAATTACAAACTTGCAACTGGTATGGCAGCTTGAGAACTGATGCACACTATGTGGTGTGTATGTGTGTGTGTGAATCAAATCAATATAGCGAGCTTATTTTGTTTAAGTTTTACCCCCGCAGCAAGATCAACTACAAAGCGAGTATTACGTAAAGGCATACAAGTTAAAGGCCAAGATGATTGTGGGTTGTCAACCATCAAAGCAAAGGCCTAACTCATATTTTCACCCAAACCCAAGATAGCAGACTACTTACTACTCATGGAATCTAAACATAAGAATCTGAAATTTATAACTAATCTAGGGCAAAACATGATTAATGAATGATTAATAGAATAAAAATAAGTGATTATGAATCTATAGACTATAAGATCTATAGCTATGGAAGAAGAGAGAATAATAATGAGAAGAATGAATAAAAACTGAAAACTTGCAAATTAAATTAATCAAAGTACCTTGGAGATGTATAAATCAACAAACTTTAATCTAGAAATCCGAAATCTCAAAGTTTCAATTTGTTTTTCTATCTAAGTATCCTAATAAACACTCTAATAAAACTATCATAAAGCATAAACCGAAAAAAGAAGTCAAAGTATTGTTTTTAACAAGGCACGAGGCCTTAAAAAGATTTCTGGAACAAGAGTGGTGCAGGCGCACAACATAAACAGGTGCGGGCGCACCAACTCTTCTGACTTCCAAAAGCAGCAACCCGCTGAATGGTGCGGACGTACCTCAGTAGCTGGTGCGGGCGCACCAAGCTCTCTGCCCAAATCTTCCTCTTCTTCTCTCATTGGGTGCGGCTACGCAAGACTATGGTGCAGATGCACCATGTCTTCAATGAGACCCTCAATCTCGTTTCTTCCAACTTCCAACCATCATAAGTTGTCACACCTACAACTAAAACACGATGATAGTAAATGTACTAGAAGTCTGGTAAAAACCGATCGAAAATTTAGCAAAATATCACATTGATCAATAATGATCAAGTGAATGGAATAGAAAGGGAAAGAGAGAAGAAAGGGGGAGAAAGGGAGAAAGAGGATCAAAATGAGTTAAAAGGAGTCTATAAAGTACGTTAGAAACGCACTTATCAGCCACTATTAGAGATAATGTTGTAGTACATCCATTTTTAAATAATGGTTACATTTTCACTTTTAACACTATATACAAATATAAATAATCATGTAGAATTTTGTTAGATATAAAACGATGCGACTAAAAAGTCAAAAGAGGAAGTATCCATATCTATACTATAAACAATGAACTATGTCACGTGGCGCTATCCCTTAGCGAGTTTTTTTAGGCAGACACACATACAATAAAAAGAATTATAAAATGAATATTGTAACTATTTGTAAGATTTGATCCCATAATTTCAATCTTATATAGTAAAGTCTTAACCACTAAACCTAAACCAAATGATGTTTGGTGTTACAATTTCAAAGTAAAATATTAATAAAAGAAAATTATAATTACCCGGGGCATTGCCCGGGCTTAAAAACTATTTCCTCCGTACTTTTTCTATTGCAATAATGAGATTTTTACACTATTCACTCACTACCCTTTCACTATCTCTTGTGATTTCTACATAAGGAGGAAAAATAGTCATGTGGGATCTTGTTAGATTCATCTCGACCTATCCTTTTAAAATATCAAATTTGTAGAATTCTAGAAAATCGTTCTCTTTCTTCCCCAATTTCCAATTGATCAAATTCCGAAGCCCTAATTGAAAACCCCCGTAGAAGTTGCGATTAATTGGTGTCTATATTGAAGAGTTTGCGCAAGCAATTGGCGATGTCGACGGTACCTTCATCATCATCAGCATCTGTTTCATCGCAGTTTACGTATTCAAATGGATCATATTTTCCGACGCCGTTTCATCTGCAACAACCCCAATACGCTGCGCCACCGCAACCAGCGATGCCTGCTTCTCTTCCCGTCGCTCCCGCCTCCGCCTCCGCCTATACCGCCGCTCCTGGGGTCTACACGCTCCCCCAGTTTCATCAGGTACTTACTTTTTCTTTAACCTATAATTATGTTTTTTATTACTGTGATGTAAATTTCGTTTAGCTATTTTCATTATTTGGATAAATTATCAGATTTTGTTAGTATAATGGGGAATGGGGACTTTTTTTTTTAACCCAATTGGATAAGTTGTTCACTTTTAGGCTTAAACTTTTATATTGGTTGCTTGTGTAAACAAGTTTTTTTTTCATGTATAATATATTCTTTTTTTTATTACTGTGATGAAAGTGCATTTAACTTTTTTCATTATTTGGGTAAATTATTAGATTTTGTTAGTATAATGGGGACTTTTTATTTTTTATTCAAATTGGATAAGTTGTTCACTTTTTAGGCATAAATTTTTATATTGGTTGTTTGTGTAAACAAAGGATTTTTTATATGTATGGTTCTGTTTGGAATCTTATGGGTATCGAAACGAATCGAGGATTGCTTTGAATTATAATTCGACTGAAAGTTGTGACTTCGAGGATGGGAGAGGCTGGCGCGTTTTATTCTAAGATTGTTGATCAGAAATATCTGTTGTTGTTTTGTTCTACAATTGGAACTAGGTTTGGATTTGGGTATTGAACCTGTGGGATGAGACTTACACCATTTAAGCTGCTTGAGACACTTTGAAATGATAATTTGCGTCATTTTTGATTTTCACTGTCTCAAAGTGGATTGTGCCAATAGGGTTATGATGGACATGCATTAAATGGCTTAGGAAGTCTTGTACCCAATCTAAACAGATAAAGGGATGGGATTTAGTAAAAACAGATTGATCATGCAGAAAATTGGAACTGATTATGCTTTCAGAAGGCAGTAAGTGAAGGTTCATGCTTTGAGGATAGGAAAATTCATATGATAAATTGTCGTATTTATAGTTTTTTGTAAAACTAATGGCGGTCATTATTTTGTCAACTGACTCAACTCCAGTCTTGACCCTGTCATCTCGGTGCCATCTGTGATTGCTCCTAGCCATTTTTTTTTTGCTGTCGGATTTTATCATTGTAGAATTCTTGTATGCTTTCTCTTATCAAAATAGGGAATAATAAAGTTTTGCATTGGCCTAGATATTGAAGATTTAAGCAAACAGCTTCAATGATGGCATTCGGTCAGATCTTATTTTGAGGTTATAACCACAATGTAGGCCGTTTGGCAGGTTAATGAACAAAAAATCTGGTGATAGGAATTTTGTAGCAAATGCAAGGGTTAAAGTGGGGATATTGTCCATTTTGTTCTGATCGAGCTGGTGGGATGAGCTGCTGTAAAATAAAGTTTAAGAGAAAGAAGACATGACGATATAGTGAATGTATAGTTAGCCTTTTAAAATTCAGTACATAATCTTTTCAAAAGAATAAAAATAATCAAGATAAACATGAATGTTGTACTCTTTGAACGTATGTCATGTCAATGCCATTGATATATATTATCATAATTATCTCCTCCTAGTTTCCATGTTATATACTGTAAAATGAAATATGGTGTGGCTTTCTTTCTCTTTTTGCCTCTTTATTTATTGTAACTTTCCAGATGGAAGTTATGAATCAGTCGATGGAGAATTTATGCACTTTTTTCTCATGGTGAATTTGATTGAGAAGTTTGAAAATTTTCTGTAGCTCAATCACTATATCTGGTAACTTTATTAGCTATTGTCCGTGACTCGTGAGCAAATTTGTCAAGTGAATAAATTTTGTTGAGCAATATGAAAGGGGATTCTTACCTCATGATTTTTTTTTTTTCCTTTTATTAATGATATCAAGAACCAGAAAAAAATTTGGGTTCTATCGATAGGAGCACTGGTGGAGAATTATCGGGTATCTTGTTCATAAAGCTTTACTCCGTCATTGCAACTTTTACAGTTCTATTGTTTTCTTTTACAGGCACAACAATTATTTCAAAAGGATGCACAGACTATTACACCCGAAGCTCTAGAGAGTGTCAAAGCAGCTCTTGCAAGCAGTGATATTGAACACAAAGCAGAAACGAAGAAGAAAGCAGTACCTCGTAGAGCTGCTGGTCAGTCATGGGAGGATCCAACGCTTGCAGAGTGGCCAGAAAGTATGTTTTTTTTCCCTCTTCCTTACTTACACGGTTACACTTGAATTTGCCTGTTTCTTGCTTAGGCACTACAAAACTTTGAAAAGTTCAAATACTTTCTCTCTGTTTCAAAATACTTTGGCTTCCCAACTATGTGGCATGTTGTTTTAGGAGGATGATAGACAAGGTAGACAGACAAATATAAAATCATATAACCCAGTCACTCGTCTTACTAGTGTTTATATTATGCAAGTTCTAAGAAATAGAGGAAATAGCATAGAACAATTGTGGGCCCTTTCAGGTAGATTTTTCTTTTGTCCACACACTTTGTTTGGTTTCTAACCCTTAGATTAGTAATATAACTCCGCAAACAAAGGCAGGCCTCGTGCTGGGATTTGGACCTGTAATCTAATCTTTGTTTGGTAGCTTAGTCATATATATCCAGGATATGCTTGTCCACAAACTATTACAAAAGAAAGAATTCTGCCAGCTGCAGAAAGTCCAAAATGATGCCTTATATTTTGAATAAGTGCCCTATTAGGCAGAAGCGTTCAGACCATCTTGTTGGCTGGGTATTGTCTCAATTTTGTGAGGGCTGTGTATGAGTATGTAATCGTGATCGCCTACATTTTATTCTTGTCGTGATTTTCTTGTTGTCTTATGTCAGTAGTGCTCTTGATCCTTGATGGTAGAGATTTGTCGACTTCAGTACTGTTTCTTGCTTAGCAGTTCTCATCTCTTAGAATCATATTAGATTTGTATATTGGCGTGTTAACCAGGCAACAGCTGGGAATATAACATGGTAGTCTGAAGCTGAGTGATGGTGAGTAAGATCCTGTAAATGCTGCCAGTGGGTAATACCAATGAGTTCTTACTGTAGCTAGTTTCTGATTTATATCCACACATTTGGTTCTTTTTATTTTGTTTCCCCGCAGGAATTTAGATTCATTCATTGCTGTCACAAGACAATCTTTTTGCAGTTTTTGCTTGATTGGGTAAATCATAGATGAGGTATTAAGAATTGTTTGTTAATAGACTAGTTCCAAGAATTCCTGAAGTTTTGAGTTCGATATTGTGTGCTCTTATATGTCTTCTATTGACTTTTATTTCTCATGCTGCTTTTATTTGAGTCTTGTCCTCTGGATGATAATGATACATTACAGATGACTATCGCCTATTTTGTGGTGACCTCGGAAACGAGGTGAATGATGATGTCTTGTCAAAGGCCTTTGCAAGGTTTCCATCCTTCAACATGGCCAAAGTAAGTGTTACTATATATCTGATCTTTCCTTTTCCTACTCTTGTTTATGGAACTAACTGTTATGCCTTGACTGTTGCTTTCTGCTCTTAGGTGGTTAGAGATAAACGGACTGGCAAGACTAAGGGATATGGATTTGTTAGCTTTGCCAACCCTTCAGACCTTGCTGCTGCAGTGAAAGAAATGAATGGTAGGTCTTTTATTACTGCATAATCTATTAACAGTATAATTGCACTGAAATGTTCTAGTACAAATGTTTCTGTGCAAATGATGATAACATGATCATTTTTCATTGTTTATATACTTTGTTCTGATTACAGAATGTATTGCTCATTGTGTGATGGCCTGCTTGAAGTTTTCATCAATGAGTAATATTCAGTGCTTTTATGTTGGTTATTCATTGCTCCCGCTTCTTTGCTCCTTGCTATACCTGTTGCTAGGTGTAGCCATAGTGTGTGATGAGTAATTGAGCTACGCTGCCGATTTAGCAATGTATCTATCTTTTGCTCACTAGTTGGCAATGGGTTCTCCCTAAATCGTTTGATTTGTTTGGTCGTGTTCTGCACAATGTGCCCAATTCAGGATGTCAGGTTTTGATTATGTTGCAATTTAAATTAGATCCAATTTTTTCTTGGAATACAGACTGATGCATTCTGCTGATGGAATTAGAGTGATCCATTGGAGGGGTATCTAGTTTACTATCTTATTTATTGCTTAGTAGTTGATTGGGATATCTTGAAACTTTGTACATTTCCATGAGGTGCTCTCTATTTAAAACATCCATTTTGTATATGATTGACAGGTAAATATGTTGGAAATCGGCCTATTAAACTACGTAAAAGCAATTGGAGGGAGAGAACAGATCAGGATGCTATGGAAAGGCAAAAGGTAATGCGTCTTTTAATTGTTAGTTACTCCCTCAATTTTTATTTAATTGCTACATTGTTGTATGCACAACAATTTAGGTAATGTCACTTTCAAACTTTTGGGAGGGTACTTTTTGACCCATTTAATGTAAAATAATGGGGAAAAGTGAAAAAGTAGTACTTTTGGGTGGAAAAAGAGAAAAACAATATAATAGTAATACTTTATGGTAGGCCAAGTACCCCAAATAAGGAAAGGTTAAACAATGTAGCAATAAAAAAGAAACACCCATATATGGAAAATGTAGCAATTAAAAAAAACGGAGGGATTATCTTTCTATCCATTGTGTGTGTTATTACTAACTTTAGCTTTGGCTCCATTACTCTCGTTTGGGGCCTCTGTCTATTAATATTTCTGTCACAGAACCAAGCCCATAAAAAGCCTAAGCAGTCAAGGAAAAGTGTACTGCACAAGTGACCATGATAATTCACATTTTGAGTTGGTGGAATGTAAGTTGCTCATCTCCCACTTGATTATCTTGAATTCTTGATTTTTGAATGTTGAAGTATTAGTCTACCTCGTTTGCAATGACATTATTTCTATAGCAGTTATTGTTCTAAAAGTTAATGTAAACTATGAACATAGTGTGTGATCAATTTGATAAGTCTTGATTCGAGTTTTAGTCAGAAGTTTTTTTTTTCCCTTGAAGACTTAACAAATAAAACTGACCTGCCCTTGATTACCCGTCTTAAATTACATCCATTGTTATTAAAATCTCGAGTTGAATCTTATGATCTTATGATTCTACAATTCAGGACCTGATTGATGTTGATTACATATAAATTTGATAACATAGGATCAATGGCGGATCCAGAAACTTGAACCTACGGGTTCGAACATAAGTAAATCACCATTCATCAAGCCTATATAAGTTTAAGGCGCTCAAAGATAATCTGCCTTTTAAACACTTCATTCTGGGCCAAATTTATGGAGGAGTTTCACTAAATTTCTGAATTCGACTATTGGATACGTATACTTTCCGAGCATGAGTACTCAACGTCAAATAACAAAGAATTTTAATATATATAATGTGAAATAGAACACATTTTTTTTTACTCCCTTCGTCCCATAATATAAGTCCCCTTTCCTTTTAAAGTGTCCCAAAATATAAGTCCTGTTTCTATTTTCAATTAATAATTATGTCCAAAATACCCTCATAAAAATAATTTAATTCCCAAAAAGTCCTTATAATTTCAGCTTCCAATGCACCATTATTAATGATAAAATGGAATCTTTTACCTCATTGAACTCATCTACACATTAAACCATGCAACATTAATGTTCAGTTTTTATTTTTTGTTAAAAAGAAAAAAACAATATAGGTGTTTTCCAATAAAAATGAATCTTTTTATTCAAATATAACAAGATTCCACTTTACCTTAATTCCCGTGTAAAAACAGAATCAGGACTTATATTATGGGACGGAGGGAGTATTAAATAGAACTATCAAGTCCTTGACGGAACAAAAAAAAAAAAGTATAGGCTATTAACGGAATAAAAAGTGAAAATTTATGTCCTTGTAAGATGCTCAACTCTATTTTGTTACAAAAAACTAGTGGTACTATAGTTATTTGCCAAAGTTACAATGTATACATATATATGTAGATATTAGCTTCATTTCTTGCTGATTCTTACATATATTTTTTCTGTCACTTCTAATAACTTTAGTTATGTATTCGTAAAGTTTATATATCGTAGTTTGAAATTTTGAAAAGTCAGATAGAATTGACTAATAAATTTCACTAGATAATAATCTCTTGCCATCTACGTTGTTAGTGGAAGTTTACGGTCGAAGTTTTCAAATTGCCACCACAAGGGGTAAAAATTTGAAATAAACACTTAAAGTAGTTTCTAAGAATAGGTCGACAATATATTAACAATTTTCAGATCCTAAGTTGACAGTTAACAAACTTAAAAACCATCAACTTAAATTATCACCAGTAAATTCATTTAAGTGTGATAGTTAACAAACTCATAAACATGCTAAAAATTAGATTTGAAACTTTAATCGAGAGCTAGTAAATTGTTAATTACACCCGTGAGTCCATCAGTGGGCTGAGCTAAAACTTAAAAACCATAATAGTATTAGCACCCTGCACCTCACCACTGCTAGAAAGGACTTTTGAATTAAAAAAAATTGCAAAGGGGATTTGCCCAACAAAACAATCGAACCCGCGACATTCCGTAGGAATACAAACTTTAACTTAGACTTATAACCATCTGAGCAACGCTCCTTCTCTGATACAGCAAAGGAAGAAAAGAAATTTATCAGATCCACTATGGGTTCACCTGAACCCAGTGAACCCATAGTGGATCCGCCCATGCATAGGATCTTTCAACTCTACTCAGCTGAAAAGATTTGATTAAAAAATTTCACATGGTAAGACCTTAATATGATTTTATGATCTTATGATTTTATTATTCAACCTATTATAACAAATTATGAAGTAATTTTATAGTCTTTTCTCGTATTAGATTTCAATTACATGTTACTAATCAGTGTATTTAAGCTTCTAACATGAGTCTTTCGCCATGTCATAGCATAATTATAGCCTTTTTTACCCTAATTTGTAGTATCTTACTATTCCATCTTTCCCGTGTTCGCGATCCAAAGTTTGGATTCTGATTTTGCTTACATTGATTACATCTAACCTAAGCCAAATTTTATGCAAAATTAGATGAGCCGATGTGGACATAAACCAAAATCTATCGAATTTGAATTTGAGCCAACCTGAAAATTAATATGAAAAATATCATTTATTTTTCAGAACAAGCGAATGACCTGGAACATGACCTCATCTTTTAATAATTCGAACCGGATGAAATCGAGCATTGTGACTCATTACTTGAATACATCTCGAGTCTTGACCAAATCTGGTTTAAAGGACATGATTGCCACCTACTTTTAGTTTCCATGTCATTGGATGCTGCTCCTTGTTATAATTAAACAGATTTTGTTAAAGGGCTGATGAATCCTTTCTTGGCTTCTTGCTTTGTAGACAATTGGCGTTAATTGAAGTTTCGGGACCCTGGTGTCAGGATATGTTGTTGATGAAATTGCGAGCTGGATGATGAAGACTTAAAGAAGAAATTGATTTCTGATACTATCATGTAGCTTGCTTAATTTGAATGTGCTATACGTCCTGCATTTGACGGTCAAGAATTTGCTTCTTACTGTAAAACATGTAGTGAAGAATCAGTCCAAAGTTGTAATTTAATCGTCGATGGTACTAGATTTCAGATAATCAGAATCGTAGCTTAAGAACAATTTCATGAACAGTAATTGGCGACATTGATTTATCTTGTGAACTTCTAAATCCCACTCCCCCCTACCCTCTTCCTTTCTCATCCCCTTCTAAAACCACCCTATCAATTCAATACTTCCCCCAACATTGCACCTCCCCCATCCTCCTTCACCATATGCAAGCCACCACCATTGTGCCCTGCTGTTCTGAAAATCAATACCAGTGCGATTGATTGCTGGAAAAGCTGCCACTTTGGGTAGTTCTTGTGTGGTATATTGTATGTTTTGTAATATTAAACAAAAAATTAGTGTATTTCATAAATATTAGTATTTACAATATGATTTAAAATACAAATAAAGTCATATTCACCAAAAAAATTTAGATTGATATAACTTTTACTTTGGGATTTCAGATCCCGGATGGGAATCTTTTTGTATTTGCGTAACTTTTCAAGTTTACGCTATGCAAACTATTAATTTTCTCTAGAAAAAAAAAACATCAAAGGGGTTCTAGAGCTATTTTATACAAAAACGGCGCTCTACCATATGATAGGGCGAGAGACACATGACTATATGGTTGGGAGCTTAGAAATTTCGCCCCACAAGAGGGCCAGGTGAATTTTTTTGCCCCATCAAATGTTTGAGCAAAGTTTTTGATATTCGTTTCAGCATAATGGTGTACGTTATAAACGTGTCGTTACTAGCAAGTGAAGTTGAAAAGGAGGTTGACGTGGTGGTTTTCCGATAACTTGCAACTTATTTTATTATTTTTTACTAATACATAATTAAACTTGTTAATATCAAAGCTAAGCATTAGAGATTTCACATATGCCAAATGTATAGAACATAAAAATCAGGGGATTTATAAACTCAAACAACTAAACTGAATCACAAAAACCATTATTACATAGTCAAATATACATAAATGAGCGAACCAAATAAGTACACATTATTAGTGGACATTATTACTTCAATTTAATTCACATGCCAAATCATACACAATCCTTAATACATTTGGAGGTGCTCCAAACTTGGGAGATTGTACGCAACTAGAAGTGAACGTAACCCAAGATTGATGACCTAATCTGAAACACCATAGACTCAAACTTCACCAGAACCTGAGCGGACTTTGTTATATCCCAAACCAATTAAAAGAAGACGAACTTGAATAGGTTTGATTAAAAAAGCATTCTAATGTTAACCTCTTTGTAAATAAATTATATTATTACTAGGAAGTGTTTGCTTGATACTAAATGATTTTTTTTTTGTACTAAAAAGTATGTAGAAAAGGTAATAAAGATTGTATTAGTACTAAGAAGTGTTCCAATTTCACCTGTCCGACGAGTTGGGCGAGCGGGTTTCGGTTTTCATAAACATGAGTGGTTCTATTCTAGGTTGGGTTAGGGTCAAAGTACGGGTCGATATCACCTAACTTTCATCTTTTTGATTTTTCTATTTTTCATAAAAATTTATATAACTACTATTTCATCTAAATATGACATGACGATCATATTAGTATATATATGATTTAAGCAAACAAAATTGGTAAAATCTAAATCATTAATGGCTAAAACGACGTTCTATGATAGCAAATCAAAATATTGAAGTCGCTGTGAAAGTTCTAGGAGTGTTGTACACACGTGCATTTTCGTCAATTTAGACTTAATTTAAGGTCTATATGTCGTCGAGTGTTTTTAAAATTACCATGTTGTCGCCAACAATTTTCAATTTACAAGTTGTGGTTGGGGTTCACTTTTTGTTTTCACCAAGTTAGTCAATTGGCCAACATTTATTCAATGTAAATATATTATGTTTGACTATCTATTAGTTACTCTCACAGTTTTTTATTAGCTTACTCCTTTTTCTTTTTCACGGTCTCCAATATGTTCCTGTGACCGATAATATTTTCAATTGTGTATTAATTAAAATTATAAAAAGTTGATAACTTAAACCTATATATGGAACAAATCTAACAAGATCCCACATGATAATGTTTAGTGCTAATATAAGGTCAAAGTTAATATACTTTGATTTTGGAAAAAAAAAGAGGATAAACTAATAAAAAATGGAGGTAGTATGTTAATTTTAATTTTTTAACATTTAATTAGAATTTTAGGTCAATCGGGTGGTTTGTTTTGTAAAAAATTGGTGGTTTTTCGGGTCAATGTATTCTAAGTTTACAACCTAAACACTAAACATTTTTCCCTACTTCTTTATAGATGTAGTCCGTGAGTACACAATAGTAGTTACAAATTTTATATAAATTTGAATTTTTCCATGTGCGCAAGAGAATGCGCGCCACACAGGCATAGTGCATCGCGCGCACGTGGCGTGTACAGGCGCGCTTAAACACTTGAGGGCAAAGCATCGCGCACGTGGCGTGTACGGCGCGCAGCAAGCTTGTGTTGGGCGCATGCTGGAGACGCGCTGCGCATGCCATGTGCGCGCGACGCACTGCGCCTGTGTGGCACGCATTCTCTGTGTCCTTCAATGGCGAATTACAATATAAACCGCTACACCAAGTAGCGGTTTTACCTCGTAAACCACTACCATAAGTAGCGACTAAACTTAAAGTTAACCGCTACTTTGAGTAGTGGTTTGCTTTGCCGAAAATTTAAAAAAAAAAAAAATTCTCGCACGCTGTCCAACGTGGACGGTATCCATGGAATTAATTTCAAGTTCAGCGCATAGAAGGAATTAATACTCCCTTTGACATTATTTAAGGAAAAAATTCTATAAATTTGACATCCGAACGGACCAATTGGATTCAGTATAAGTCCATACAAAAATTCCAAATAAAAACCAAACCCAAGCTGAGCTAACAGTAAATATATTTTTAGAAAAACTAAATCCATCCAATCTGATTCTATTGATGCCAATGTTACATGTTACCACTAACTTGTCCATGATTGCACCAGCTATAATTTCACATAGAACAAGACACAAAGCTACAAGTCTTCAGTAGACGTATTTACATAAAAAGCGAAGATATCGACTACTCTATCCCCTAACCCTAGTCGAAAAGGAATCAAAGGGCCTTCACAAAAATCCCAATGGAAAGTATTTCTGAAGCTTCATATATCAAACCAATCCTGTGGTTTACGGGTGAAAATTACCAATTTATAAACTGCAGCAGCTGTTGAAGTTTCTGGAAGAAATATGTACTCTTACACCATATAATAATGGTTCATACTAACTCCCCAACCTTGGCACCCAAATGAAAGAAGAAACGTTGTGCTTCCTGGAAATTTTACATCACACCATTCGCAGAAACCCACGAACTTCGATCAGGAAATTTAGAAGATTCTTCCTGAACCTTTGGTAATTAGTACGATCCAGAGTGGAAGAAAGCTGGTTTGCGCTCGTAAGAGCATGTAATGCATGTGCTAGTCTTGCCCTGAATGCTGGATTAGTTTGTTTCTCGATCAGTTCATTGCACAAGCGCTGAAAGAGCATCAAGAAGTGAAGATTAGTGACTGCATACTGCGTAAGATTCAGAAGAGAACAGCTTTGCTCCGAATCAGAACAGATAACAGAACGGAACAAGCTTTTGAGCATCAAAGCAGCAAATTTGGAAAGTTAAGAGAAGGGTAAAATGATATCATGTTGGTCTCATCATGCAAAATATTATACAAGCACTTAAATGTGTTACTTTCTCTATAGTAGAACACACTCCAATTCAAGTTTTCCTCACTGATCTTTCTATTTGGGGTCAAAATACTAATTATACCATTAGTTATCATTGAGCACACTAAAATTTTTAAAAGACTTATGTTTAAAAGGTACTTTGCATTCATATCTGTTGATATATACTTCCTCCGTTTTCTATTAGTTGCAACGCTTTATCTTTCAGGCTTGCCAACGGATAACTTTGGCCATAAGTATCTCTAATTATATATGAGTGAAATTATTTAAAATTTTATATTTGGTAAATATACATTGAATTAAGTCCAACAACATTTTTAATATTAAAATTTGTTTTATATATAAGCCAAATCTTTCTGGTCAAAGTTAGTAGATGAATGAAGCGTTGCAACTAATGAACACCAGAGGAAGAGTTTATTAATGCAGATTTCTAAAATCTGATAGTCAATGGTTGGTGTTAATGCAAACATTATATTAATGCAGATTTCTAAAATCTAATAGTCAATGGTTGGTGTCAATGCAAATATTTGCTAGAACCTGGGGCTGATAGTTTAATTTATTGAGAGAGATCAGAGACAACACCCAGCCAGCAACTTGTAGCAAGACAAGATCTCAGAATAGCAAAAGACAAAAATTATCAAACAGCCCAACATGTAGACACCAGATATTTCGATGCCCTAGTTGAACAAATGAAATCGATGTTGAATCCTTATCTCAAGAAAGAGTATGTAATCCCAAAACCTATATTGTTCTTTTTTTTAGACTAATCCTTAAGGAACTGTTCCCATAAATGCAAAGTCTGCTTTGCACTTGCAGATAGGCTTTGCAGTTTCTCATACATCCAATTCCCATACATGCAAATTGTAAAAGGCCCAATGCTCTATCATCTGCATTGACTGCAACAACTTCAATCATCAAGAAGTCCATATTGTTACGACTGAATTATATCCAGCAGAGAGAGGCTAGAAAATGAAAGAGTAACAAATACAAGTTTCTTCTGCTTTCCTTTTTTGAGATTTTTATAGGGCACAGAGGGCATTTGTAAGATAAGGGAAACAAAATTCTCCGTAAGCAGCTATATCCAGTATCAAGACAAAATGGTGGGAAGATAAAACAGCAAAGCATTTGACGTAACATGGCTAATAGATGTCAGATTTCAACAAGTATGTACTTTGACTTGACGGAGATTTAAAACTAGACCCAAATCCAAGGGAAACGGACTAGTCAATATCTAGGGTTGACATTATAAAACGAGTACGAAACAGAGCACAGAATCAGTGCCAAGAACTTCTTTCAGTGCAAACAAACTTATGGGAGCAGGAAATGACTAAAAGTAGCCTCTCTAAAAGGGTCAATCAACCTTTACTGTACGAAAATTCACCAAGGAAGATTAAACTATAGTCGACGACAACTTAGAAAACTTGGCCATATTTTGCAATAAAATATACGGGGCATGCCAAGCTCATTGCTGAAGAATCCATATATACAAGACAGAGATTAATGTAAAATGAGCTGCAACATTACCTGATATAGACCTTGCTCACAAAGAATTAAAGAAAACAGAGCATCTGCCGCTGCACTCACCAAGTCAGTGCTGAATTTCCAAGAAAGTAAAGTTAAAAAGTCTATGAAATGCCACATATGTCATAAAACACAGCCTATACAGCGAGATTGTAGTAATAATTTATGTTATAAAGCAGCATATTCATGCCATAGCAGGATCAACTGAGAGTTTCATAGGGTAATTATGTAATTATTGCCATTCACGTCATAGTAAAACTAAGCTTACTACTTAAGTTGCTTAATTTTACAAGCCTCAACTCGTGTAGTTTAATTTATGGTACAATGAGAATGAGATCATTATAAGCCTAAATAAACCCCACCACACGGCACCTGGTTTCTTTTATTGAGTGTGGGACTGGGAAAGGCTGGAACTAGGGCTGCTAATCGCACGAGCCGAGACCGAACACCCTTGAGCTTGGCTCGGCTCGTTTATAAAAGTACCAAGCTCAGCTAGGCTCATGGGCTCGTCGAGCCTGAAATTTCAGAGCTCGGCTCGTGGGCTCGGCTCAATCGGTTTTAATTTTTTCAATTGTCCAACGCGTACAAAGTTCAATATCAAAAAGACAGTCTTTTGCTAAGAGCCCATTTCAAAGCCCAAACGTTGGATTTGATGAAGACCCATTTGCTGCTTTAATAGAAAGTTTGTAGATACACTATAGTTACTAATGCAAGTGTTAGCATCAATATGAACTCTATCCTACCATCCCTTCTCCAATTTTTTGATGTGGGATCTTAAGAGTAATTCAGTCGAAGAGCATACTAGACATACTCTAACTCTTTTTTTTAAAAAAAATTATATGGTAATTAAATATTGACTTATATGTTGACCTATACCATCTGTAACAGAAATACAGAATATGAACTTTTTGAAACTAAAGAGGAAACAGGATTAACCTTATACCTTCAAATATGTAACTAAAATTGGAAGTGGAACCAAGGGCCGACAATATCTAAAACAACATGAGAGGGGGGGGGTGCGGTGGTCTTGTGACGGTGGCGGCGAACACGGCATCAAAAACCACCGCCGACTGGCAAGCTTGAGGATAGAGAAACAGGGCAGTACCGACAAAATTCAATGCACCGCAATATTACTTGAATTAAGGACGCCAGGGGGATGAATGCCGGCGGTGAATCACCGGCACTGTCGCCAGCCAGGCGAGGAGGAAGAAATGCGATGTAGGAAGGAGTAGGGTTGACTGTTGAGGGTTGTACGGGGGAGAGAGAGTGTGAAGTTTTATTGGAATTTTCTAGCTTCTTCTACCAACTTATATTAGGCAATATAAAAGAATAATCAAGAATGATTTCTACCTCTTAATTTACAAGGGCTGAGGGCTTAAGATTTAAACATTTACAAATTACAACTCAATATTGGAGTTATATTTGGCATGTTTTTTTGAAGACACGAGAAGAGAGGGATGAAAGAGAGAAAGATTTTTCCTAAAACCCAATTAAACTTATTACTAGCTTATTATATCCTAGATATGTAGATAACATCATTTCCCAAACAACCTCATATTTTCTCAAATTGTTTCCACAAGAGAATTATATAAGTAACTTAGTTAGATTAATAAGGTATAATTAGTTTTTTAGTTAAGGCTACTTGAATACTGGGCTATTACACTCTATCACCCTTAGGATGAATTTCGTCCTCGGAATTTGAAAATACAAAACTTTGGTTTATTGCAAAACGAGTTCAACACATAAAACAATTTAAAAGACATCAAATGATGAGAACTCATATCAACACTATTAACTCAAAAGATTGATTGCGCTCTAAACCAATAAGCACAAAACTCCGATACAAATTCTTCATAATCCCAAACTAATAGAACTCAATTACCTTAATTTAATATTAATATTGGTTTCATATTAAAGTATTAAAATATTATCTTTTTAATGAATAATGTTTAATTTCTTTTTCCTGATTAATTTAAATAAAATAAAATATTTGAGCCTGTTCACGAGCTTTTCGAGCCGAGCTTAGGTTTGTTCGGCTTGGCTCGTTAAGGTCTCGAGTCGAGCTACCACGAGCCAATCTTTGACCGAGCCGAGCCCGAACTGTTCGCGAACAGGCCAAGCTCATTATCACCCCTAGCTGGAACCTACATACAAATTATACTGAAGGAATCATATCTACTTTGCTTGGAGGTCCCTTACTACAGATCCACATCTTGTTCATGATGTGTGCCTGTGTGGACCTAGGTAAAACAATTATACCTACATCATACCCATAGTATGCCTGGATGGAGGGAGATTTATCTTAAACCACAGGATAACAGAATTATGAGTCAAAGCTACTGCCTTAACTGAATTTGTCACAAATGTGGGACAGACGCAAGTCATATATTCAAAATAAATTTGAGCTAATGTGTCAACATTAAGAATCAGATGATACCTGTAATCCTCAAACAGAAGTAACTGCAGCAAGGAAGGAAGGAAGCGACTTAAAATCCCTTCCTGAACATTCCCCACTGAATCCTTGACACCACTAGCTTGTGATCCTAAACCTACATTTCCAGCAATAGTTTCCTTATGATGATATGAACCAAGTGCTTTCAGAGCTCTCAGGCATTTGTCGACGACTTCTGAATCCTGCAGCATCAAGGCAGAGGAAAAACAGATGCATGAATGCCCGGTCTATCAATCAGCGAACAACATTATAGAGTGGTACTCCAACTGGTACTGGATTTGGCAGCCCAGCTAACATAGTTGCATCATATCTTATTCACCCAAAGCTGACTGGATGTGAACCAGCCTAATGATATACTTCGTACAACTTGAGTAATTGGTCTGAAGATATTGTTAAAAGGGTCTGGAGATCAGAAACTAGAATCCTACAACTCCCACGTTTATTATCCTCTCCTCTGCCCCAGTACCCACCCCTGAATAACATATATGTCCATAAGGAAGTTTACCTGATGACGCAGGCCATAGTCAAGGGTTCCAATTATATGTGCTAAAGCTTCTGCATTTAGTTGGCCAACCATCTCTGGGTAAACCTCCAACATATGTGATATCAACGAGAAGTACTGCAAATAGGCTCAATGAGATACCAAACTCCATAAGATTGTGAAACTCGCAATATTCTTGTGGAGTGACATGGAACTTACATCATAACATAGTTTAGGATATTTCAAAAGGTCGCTGGATATCAATGGTGTAATTATGTGGAGACCAACATACACAACCTGCGTTATCTCAAACACAAAAAGACTCATCATCAAAATCATCACAGTTGCCAAGGCCGCCACCATGTTCATCAACTTTATGACGTGTTTAGCACTATCATAAGTTGATTGACATTGTTCAAACTCAAAGCCAGTATGTAAGGAAAAATCACTGAACTTAGCTGGACATGGGGATTTATTTACCTGAGCGATGTTCATACCCTCTGACTCCACAGGCCCAGTTGAGAAGTCAATCTGTAAATTATCAATATCCTCAGTAGCTATTTGCATAGAATGGCAACGATAATTCTTTTCATCCGAAACATAGAACATACCAGATCTTTTGAGCAGAGGTTTGCAAGAAGTTGAATCAAAGCACGCAGATCCTTGTATTTCTCAGTTTTTGCTTCATTATCTAAGGTGCTGGAGTGACTTGTAGAAATCTAGTACAGTGTAAAAAAGAGGGTTTTTGTCTTTAATACCAAGAAAACAAAAATGCACAATAAAAAATATGCAATCTGTACCATCACTTGTGTCTTAAGTCTTAACATAGTAGAGACGTAACGTAATAGGACCCTTACGAACATAACTTGGCAGTGATCATAATCATAAGCAACAGGCACACCAGTAGGCTTCTATGATATGATTCAACATTTCGATTAAATAGGAATACGCCAGCAAGCAACTAAAACCATCAATTGGATTGACAATAACTAAGTTCTTTCTCACTAGCTAAATTTTATTGGATAAACATGTGTGCAATTGATTGAGATGGCATCTGCAAGATATGTGCCAATAGCAGGAAATGCATCCATGAATATATCCAACTGTTGGTATGAGTTTAAAAGACGTTGGGTAACAGATGTCTGGACTAGTAGCAATAACAATAGTCCAGTTAAGATCTTTCGTATTTTGCAGTATACGGTGGAATTTCCTTGAGAAGGATATTGCGATATAGCCTCTCCTTATTACCTTGGTCCAACTTATTTTTTAAGATATACTAGTCTTTGATGATGTGATTGGTTCTTAACAATGACTCACTTGTAGTTGCTATACTGCAACCCCAATCATTAGATTTATGGTATAAATCTATTGTAGATACTCAGTGAACAGCTAAGCTTTTATAAAAGTGACCAACCCCACAATTTCCTTTCTCTCGCCTCCCGTATTTTCCTCCACCACCCACCTCTTCTCTTCTTACACCCCCTCCCCTCACCATTCTATCTTCCATAGCAATCAAAATAGAGTAATCTTTTTCAAATGTTTCAACCATCAAAATGTAATAAATCACTAAAAGTCAGTGAAAGAGAAAGCAGGAGTAAAATGGGGTAGGATGATGTCAAGGTCCATGTTATGAAGTTGCACAGAGGCCGACAAAAATGCTTTTCTTTGTACATCTTCAGTCCTTGATGCCATTAAGTAGATCTTGTTCAGTGTTAAAAATTAGAATGCTGAGTTTGATACCAAAAAGCCTCAAAGAGAAAGATAAAAAAAGATGAGTATATTGCTCGGCTGGAAAGAAAGGGAAAGAACAAGTGATAGACTGAGAAAACCAAGCAGTGGAGAAGGTGAGAGAGAAGTAAACTTCCAAGCTTCATAATTACATACTACCTCTGTATTTTTTAGTTGCACCATTTGCTTTTTCACATTTGCCGATACGCTTTTTTGAAAGTTAATATCTCTTATTGGGTGGAAGTAAAAATTATAAAAATTTGATATTTGGAATCCTCACATTGAGACGAATCTAACAAGACTCCACTTGACTATGTTTTTTCTTATATAATAGTGCGAGATAGCTTAACAAAGTTGGTTGATGAATAGTGCCAAAAAGGCAAATGGTGCAACTAAAAAATACAGAGGTAGTAATACAGGCAGACAATAGGGAAGTGGGCCATCAGCTCAGCGACTCAACCAACCCAGAGCCAGATGTAACTTGTATAACCCGTGACCATCTCTATCTAGTATCTAATGTAACACCACTATACTCCAATAATACAGTCCTATAAATCACAGTGCTATCGAATAACACTTTGAATAAAAAAAAAAAAACCCTAATCTTGATGGATCAATCTTTCTTCCAAACAAAAAACAAAGTCAAAAGATACTTTAACATCAATTATTCTCTAGAAGCAAATCATTTGTATTTTGTTTTGACAAGGAAAAGTTCATACAACAAAGAAATAGTATAATAAAAGAGGACGAAGAGTCCTTCATGAAACACTAATTAGATGTATCTAATCTAGTCATACTATACACCATTAAACACCCCAGGAAGCACCCATAGAGATGCTGAACCATCCTAAAACCTCATCGGTATTCCTTCCCTAGAATGTCCTGTTCTCTTATCTCTAAAATAAAAGTATAGAAATATATGCCCATCTCCAAGAAGCCTTTCATCCCTAATGTCTCCTAAATCTAATGCAATTCTCAGCTGTTCTTTAGTCACGTCACAATGCAAGAAAAAGTGATTTCTGAACCAAAAACTTCCTTAGCACAGATCACAAACATTTGGAGAGATGCATTTATTCGGTCGCTTGGTAAGTAAATAATCATTTGCATGGAGTCTAATCAATGTCATTGTCCATATAGAAGGCCTTAACTTGTGTTCAGATTTTATTCCTTCAAATACCAAATATAGGTGGCCAAAAGAAAGAATTGCATATGGAGATTTTTGCAAATGAATAGACTGAATTGCAAAATAAATCCGAAAGAAAGAATTGCATTTAAACATATTTGCGCATGGGTATTGAAACCCAAATATGAACATATTATACATTACTCCCTTTGTCATTTTATTGGCAATATTTTCACATTCACATTTGTCAATGCACAACTTTGACTAATAATAAAAGTTATAAAGAGTTGATATTTTGAAAATCTTCATTGAGATAAATCCAACAAATCTCACATACGAAAAGTTAATTTTATATGTTATATTGTTATCCGTAAAATTCCGGTTAAGGTCAGTACTCCGTAGAGCTAAAAGTCAAGATAGTGCAACTAAAAGAAACAGAGGGAGAATTTCACAAGGATCCAACACAGGTAATGTATCTTCTCATATGGATAATGTATGTAAATTGTATCTTTTATATAGAAGAATAAATTATATCTGATGATGCTTAGCATATTAAAGTTGAAGGACTTCAGAGCAAATTAAGCAAAAGAATTCCATTTTTGCATTGATACTCTACAATGACACTTATCTTGAATCTCACATACTTTCCTAAAGCAACACTTAATAGAAGTATATACTATGCTGCACAAGAGAAGACAGCTTCAATATCAATATAAATTGCTTTATAAATTTTCATTCGCTTATTCTCATATGAACTTTTTTAAGAATAATTCTTATTGTCTTTTTAAAATGATCTGGTGTAAAGCTGAAATTGAACATGAAAAATAAAAAATAAAAAATAAAGATGTTTCACATTTAGATATTATTAAGAGCGCAAATATGAATAAAAACTGAACAGATGCCTCCTCTTCGACAATGAACAGTCCTACCCATCATTCTTCAATTACCTTACACTTCTCTCCAACACCCCCTATTTGTTGTTATCCGAATCCTTCTATGATAAGTCCTCTCTATCCAAAATTGTCATTGTTAAAGCCCCAAATTAAAAGCCCCAAATATCAAAAGCCCCAAATTAAAAGCCAGGCAAACACATCTATAGAGCTGAGAGCAAACACAAGCTTTAGAGATTCACCTTGCCAATGTTATGGGAAGAGTATATCTGAAGCAAACACATAGAGAAGTTCATGAGAGTTGCAGTTTCCTGAGCCTCCAGATAACTAATTTGGCCATCTACCCACTGGACAACAAATTTGAGTAACAAATAGACAACTGCAGGCTAAAGAACAGGTTATCATCAGCTCTGATAATAGAACATTTTAATAAAAAGGAAAGTATAATAAGTGATAATGAAAGTATAATAAGTGATACAGTTATCTATAATTAAAAAAACCAGTAGAAACAGTCTCCTACAATTAACATCACAAATACAAAACAAAGGTTCACCAGATGCCTTCTGAGTTGCACCTTGTGCATCTCATATTCTACAGACATCATTGTCAATACAAAAGCAAATGACATCAGCTTGACCTTTTTCTCAGATCAAGCTTTTCAAATTGTTAATGATTGTCTCCGGTAACTAGACAATCTAGGGCCCCTATAATTATTTGACAATTTTCACTCAATTAGTTGGATTGTTGTGAATTTTGTTGGTAATTTAGTAAGTAATGTGCACTAGATAAACTAGGGAGGTTGATGCTACAATGTCATAGGAAATTAAGCAGTTTTTAAGGATGTCGCTGCCATTTTGAACTGCATCACAAATTAAGCATGGGTCAATAAATATGGAACCATGGATCAACAAGCATGTTTCTGAAATTGAGAAGGTTCATTGATAATGAGGGCTATAAGGATTCCGAGATGAGGGCAGATGATGGTAAGTTCATAAAATATCTATTTTTATTTATTATTTATAAGGAAATAAATTAATTCAGCAGTAAAAGAGATGATACATAAAAGGGGGGACCCGATGCCCACCAAAAAAAAAGGCAAGAGCTAAAATAAATATTAAAAGTTCCAATCTTCGAACACATCAGAAAGAGGTGCATCAGTGAATATCACGAGTGTGAGCACAAAGAGAAGCTAGATACAGCACTCATTCTAAACTATGAGACATCCCATCCTTCTTCTCCAACCAAAATCACCCACATAATGGAACATTTCATTAATATATTATTGGTACATGTAATAGTAATAGTCCTGTCAATAAATCTTTATTCCAATTAATTTTTTTTAAATAATATCTACAAACTTTAATACACTTGCCCCGTAAAGCGATACCTCCATCCCAAAATATATTTCAAGTTTACTTTTGGTGTGGATTTAAGAATGCCATCTGACTAAAACATTATTCACTTCATACATTTTCTCGCACTACTCCAAGCCATTTTTATTTGTTTTTGAAGGGGCATAGTTTAGAGAACATAGCTTGACTACCTTGAAAGAGAAAGTGAAACTTTCTCCAGGGACATCAAATGGTTATCTCGAAGTCTACAATGGAAGAGGAGCATAAATTTGGTCTTTGGCCCTAAACTCTGAATATTAGCCAATCCAACTAAATATTAGTCGGCAGTGAATGTGTTCAGTACCTCATTCTTGTAGACTTCAAGAAATGTTAGGATAGGGTTCATTACAGAAAGTCCGATCTCACAAATCGCTCGTTGTGTCCGTGGTTCTGAGGCACTAGCAGCTCCACGTAGACGCTCCAATAAGCAACTCACCTATATATCCAGAAACAATATTGAATATTTACCAAATTGAATGGTTCACTTTCACATAGATTGTCCCTTACCACCATGATAGTCTCTGGCTGCTGAGAGACATTCTTCAGGTCACTGTTGCTCGACAAATTTAGAAGATAAACTGTCATATGATTCATGAGATCCCTCACATACCTTCAAGAGGTTATACAATTATATCAGCATACGCTCAATCAATCATCCACCAGTATAAATTAAATGGAATCATTTGACAGGAAGGCATTAGTTCCCCCCCTCCCTCCCTTAACCATCCTTTTATATATGGGTGTTTGATGTCTTTCTAACATATATCTTTATCGCTTGAGAAATGGGAATCTTACTGATTTGATGTCTCAGAATTTGTCAATCCAGATGCTGAAAGAACAAGACTCCGTGCCAGGGACCGCTGCTCATATAATGTGGACAGTATTATAACTATATCCAACTCCAAAATAACAAAAGCCTGTAATTTGGGGAGTATTAGTTGCTTACTTGATGAGGAACACTCAGTGAGAACAAAGTTTGTTCGTTAGCAAAAGATGTTGCCAAATCACGCCATGCATCCTGCATCATATATGTCAAGAATGTATAGTCCCCCTGAATTGGGTTTACTGTATATTGCATTAATATACAAATAAGGAGTGCGAAACTAATAGGGAGTTATCTCTGCATAATATAACTACCAAACATAACTATGAATATATCTTTACAGAATATATGTATATATATAGGAATAGGATCACGTGAAAACCACTCCTTAGGCTGAAAACTGAAAACTGCAACATAAAATGAGCAAAAAGTTTATAAAATAAGCAAAAAGTTCTTAAAATGAGCAAAAATATAAAATGAGCAAAAAACATAAAATGAGCAAAAATTTGTAAATTGACCAAAAATTTGTAAATTGAGCAAAAATTTCTTAAAATGAGCAAAAACATAGAATGAGCAAAAGTTTCTTAAAATGAGCAAGAACATGAAATGAGCAAAAAACATAAAATGAGCAAAAATCTACAAAATGAGCAAAAAGGCCAGTTTTCAGCTTAAGGTTAGTTTTTAGTGGATCCTACCCTCCTCTCTCTCTCTCTCTCTCTCTCTCTCTATATATATATATATATATATATATATATATATATATACCAAAGTAAAATAATTGCATATCCACTATTATTCTATATATAAAAACTAAAACTTGATTGCAGCTTTGTTTCAGTTCAGTTCAGTTTTGTTCTTTCTGGGTAGTTCTCTTATCTTCAAGAAAGCAGATAAGACCGACAATGGAATTAGTACTCGGCCATTCAGTAACGGCCATTATCTTAAGTATATTGCACTTGTTGTTCCACAAAATGTCGTTACATAACACCGCAACTAAAATCACACCCTTCTCACTCCATTGTCTGTTAGGTTGTTACACCCTAAAGAAGGGAGAGGAGAAATGAGCTTTCAAGTTAGGTAATGAACATGAATTCTGATTGTATATATCAAAAATAGGATAGGGCATTGATGTTTAAGTAATTATTTATTAACCAAATATATATAACACGATCATATGATAGATTCGGTCATATTAAGTTCAAAGAATACTTCTTAAACTTGAAAATGACAGCTTTAGGTTAACAAAACATTGATGTGAATTTTTCAAAAAATCACGCAGCATTAGCGGCGATCCGTTACAAGCCACTTCTGCGAAATCGTGAACGCAACCGCATCCACGACTTTTTTCCTTGGATGAGACAGTTCCCCAAAGATCTGAAAAGCTTATTCCAACAAGCCAGAACTTCATAGTTCAGAGAGAGATTTCAAGAGATTGCAATAGAGCACCACTCAGAAGCAAGATTGCAAGCAGCCTTAACTAAGTGAAGCTTTTTCAATACTCGCCATCCCATTTCGACTCAGCAAGCACTAACATTGTTACATCGGAGTATATCAAATTTAGAATCCATCTGTGAAAATTAATCGCATAATGGCAGCATGACACCTAAAGCCACCACGACATTCATTCTGCTGATATCTCTAGGGTTTTGAGCAGTTAAATTAAATTCTTTATCCCCTCATCCAACCCTAATTATAACTGTTGTTAACCAAATAAAGCATATGTACTCAAGATCAGGAAGCAGAGTAGCAGACATGAATACATTTAAGGAGCAATATTAAGTTATGAGAATACAATAATAGATGGGAAAATCAAAAGGAGAAGATAAAACCAATATCATATGATTTTTTTTTTTTTAAAAGGAGCTCTATGAATTAGGCACATGTATTAAGAAATTCGATAGTACAGAAATTAAAAACTTTAATATAGAAAACTGGGTGGACAGCAGTCATGCTCAGCAGCAAAGAAATAGGCAGCACAACAGTCTTGAATCTCGATACCACTAAGATATCTTGATTTCTAGCAAACTCTTCTCATCATCAAGGTCACAACCATAAAGCATGAACAAGAGTAAGGGTGCAAAATGGAGTACTTCTGAGTCATGTAATATACTTCGTCTGTTTCTTTTACTTGCAATATAGTCTCTCTTTCTCTCACCTAGCACAAGGGAGTTCTTTTTCTATCTCTTTGTATCTCTCTCCTCTTCTAAATTCTTGTGCTATACTTTAATGTTTTGAGTAAAAAAAAATGGAGGAAGTATTAGAAGGTTGTGGCATAATACTCACCAAAGAAACAAGGTGGGCATTGATCTCCCGACGTCCAACTAATCCACGGAATAGATGACGACATGTAAGCTCCTGATAACAAAAATGATATTAGATATAATATATGACTTAAGTGATATATAGCAGTGATGAGCAACATTATGAATTTCAGTCTTCGCAATGGTTTGATTGCGAGTTTCTTATTCGTTTTAGGAAGGTGGTAACAAGATCATTTATAAATAACGCTGAAGGAAAAAAACCAAATTTCTCCAACCAGCTCCCCAGCAAAAAGTGAGAAAATAATACTCCCTCCGTCCCATAATAGTTTGAACACTTTCCTTTTATGTTTGTCCCAAATTAGTTTGAACACTTCCACTTTTGGCATGGTCCCACTATTAATATATTATTTCTTTTACACATCTTTGGCCCACACTCAACCTTTTATTTATAAAAAGTTACCCAAATTTCTCTCTCCTCTAATAAAAAATACCCCACCAACTTCTATCACATCTACATTTTAAATAAAATAACATTTGATAACTACACTACAACTTATCACATTAAACTACGTATCCCAACAAGTGTTCAGATCTTTCTGGGACGGAGGGAGTATGATATTTTCTTTTTGTTTCTTTTGGTTGATAAATATAATGAAATATAGTAGCAAGACAACACTAATGTACCCATATACAAAAGAGCTAAGGACTACAAAAGAAAAAGGAAAAAAAAACCTCATGCCCTCGAGCAAGTATAAAACAACTTTTCTACAAAGTTGGTAAATATCAAGTATGGACTTCGTAATGCAAGTGCTCATACTATTTTTATCAATCAGGCAATAAGCTTCACAAGTTGCATGCCCGCTAATTTTCACTTTTGTTGATGATAATCGGGCATGCAACTTGTGAAGCTTATTACCCATATAACCGCACTGTATATTTTTAAAAAACTCAATATTAGGCGTGTCAATGTTGATTTCGGTTGCAAGTTCATTAATCAAGAATCTCAATGGATTTTGATTCAAACAGTGCATCTTCAAGAAAGGCGAATGGCCCAAACATATGCACTGAAATATATGCAGGTAGTGTCTGTTTGGCGCTATGTATAAATGAATGCGATAGAAGACACCAGAAGCAACACTTACGGATGCTTAGATATGCGATTGAAAAAAACAAATTAGGTTATCTTGCTGATCAATGAAGAAGCTGCAGCCAAAAGCCTAAAACAATTGTTACGGAAGCAGAAGCCCCCTTCAATACCTGCAAATCCTTCTCCCCAGGATATGAAATCAATGCTGTCATGGATATGCGGACAATAAGACCGAGGACGGATTTTCCTTTATTAACTTCTCCAAAAAAGTCAAGTAACACCTTTTTGGAATGCTGAAGCTGCTCCGGAAGATAACCTCCATTACTATTGCCACTAGCTTCAGATGCCATTAGATACGTGCGAGACCATCGAGCAAGGAACCATATAACTGCCTGCATAATTGTCAGCAATTGCTCAATTAAAAACTTAAATATCTCACAGATATACAGCAAGAGATGGCTACATACATTTAGCATATTAATGACAACTATATGACAAGCGTTGGCAGGATTTTATCATAGATTAAGCAAAATTGGATGAAAAGATTAGCTCTCTAAAACCCGTTGTTATGGCTATTTAACGAAAAGTTCCCGTGATTTTTAGTCCTGAAAGATACTAATGTCAGATGTCGAAGTATCAAAGATTTGACAAGGGTAGTTGACAAAGGATCTTATGAGTATGTATGTGTGAAATTACGAATACACGTTCAATATGTTTGTGGTAATGTGCGTGCATTATGTGTGTGTGAAACTGTGAATGGGCATGCATGTGTGTTTGTTACTCGAGCTCTGCATTTCACCTCAAGTACCTATGTCAAACAGTTAAGAATTCTACATGAGCGTGCAAACTTAAACTTTAGTTTGGACCAAAATATGGGCATTCTCCATAAACTCTGACTTAGTCACATTCCCATGTCCAACAAGCATACCCTAGTTTGAGTAGTGTGTACTTGTGCGTGCATATAATGTATGTAGTATGTACTTATTGCATTTCTTTGATAAAAAAGATCAAGTCAGGGTTGAGTTTTCCAACATGTATATAAGGTTTTGGCTTGGATATTCAACCCATATATTATCAACAAGAACACCAATTTCCGACCTGACCTGTTTGTCAACTCTATTTAGCAGCAGATTTGTCACGACAAAAACATCAGTACAGGGCAACAGGCACCATTCAAAAAATTATAACATACTAACAAGTACTCCTCTGTATTTTTTTTTTTATCTTTCCTACTTTAACTGTGCACGTTTGCCAATGAACTTCTTTAACTGTAAATATCTTTCATTACATAATAGTAAAAATTATAACGATTTATTATTAATAAAGTACTTAATTACTTATTGATATGAATCAAACAAGACCCCACATAACTATATTTTTCCTTATATATTGAGAAGAATTTAAAAGATTCTCTCTAATTGTGAATAGTGTTCTAATTGGGAATAGCATTTGCCAACTTAAAAAGGCTGGAGGAACTAGCCCAACGAAGTAAGTAAAAAGTCCAAAAGCTAGTATATGTTGGTCATGGAAGCATGCGAAGAGAGCATTAATTATAAACTTAGCTCTATAAACACCATGGTCCTCAACATTGTAATACATCAGCAGAATACTACCATACAAGATAAGAACAAGGCGCCACTATACATATGCATTATGACAGGATACAAAACCTCTTGAGTCTTGAGAAAGATACGTTGCACATAATGTTTAGTCACAGCTGCACGTAAGTGTTAGATAGACATAGACACAAACAGGCCAGAATTATATAGCAAAGTCAGATTGTACCTATGCTTACAGTCTTGAGATGAAATAGGAAGATAGAAACATGTGAAATTTTCCATTTGCTCAAATTGTAATGACGAGTATTGTAAGGACACATTGCAGAAAGTTAGCATCCAAATAGCAAGAAGACACTATTTTTAATTTCTATAGCACAGAGCAAAGTAGTAATTAGCACTTTCAAAGGAGGTTTTTTTGGCCCCGGGGGGAAGCAAAGTACAAGTCTATTAAGGGTGAGATATCATCCTGTTGAATATATGAAAAGTTTGTCCTGTACCTCCATAAGACGAGGACTGAAAATGGATACTCTAATTTCTGGATCAACACTCTGCTCAGCAAAGTGTAATATGGAACTGCATTAAACAACAAAGACAACAGAGATACATGACACACCAATATACTAATATAGACTAAAATCATGGTCAAGCATACATAACACATCAGTTTCCACAAAATATAAAACTAATCAAACTGGTTTCAGATTTGTAGATGTGGCACTAAATTGTGATAGTAATGGAAGAAACGCAGTTTGCCTCTGCCGTGGCCTTCATATAACAGAAGCGGATGAAATTAACCAAAGGCTTTATTGGAGGAAGATGGTGTAGCCAGCTAAAAGATAATCCACCAGTGACAATATTTTTAAGCCATAAAGAGATAATAACAAGGGTTATTTTCTAATTTGACACATTCTCAGCATCAGGCACATGTCAGTTAGAAAGATCAAAGCTTTTTGACTAGTGCCAGAACTCAAGCAGTAAGAAAAATCCTGGAAAAGAGTACATCTGATGTTCCATGACGCTTCCTCTCGTCTGGAGCTTGCAGTAAAATAATTCAATCAAGCCCTTTTCCCTCGCTTTCAAGTGATAAAGGAGCAGAATGCAGGGTTTTGTTTTAAAAACAGATAACCAACTTCACAAATAAGCAGCAGGCCAGTCAATTGCCTCTCTTATTTGCAGCAATGGAGTTTGAGGTGACTTCATAAATTAAAATGCAGGTCTGACAAAGCTGCAAAGAGCCAAAGATTTTACCTGGAAAGTATGACAACGGGATGCTTGTCACCTTCTCTGCTATCCAAGAAGTGAATTTGTATAGTCTCTGGAACCTAAGCACAACAAAAAATATGCATCATTAGATACAGAATATGTAGAGGGAAAGATTGAAGAATAGACATCATACTTCAACAGATACATAGGAATGGTTACTTTAAGCACTTGGTATATACTCAGAATTATTCTTGTGATATGTTAATTAAAAAAAAATTACCAACATATATATTTAGATTGAGAGCTGCCCTCCCTTTCTCATCTTGGTTTTAAAGGTTTTTTTTTTTTTTTTGGGGGGGGCGGGGAACTGGTTATTGGGCGGGTTGGGTGAGTATAGGGAATCAGGTCAATAGTGGTCACCTTGTAAATGGCCAAACCAGGCCGGACTATGTGGTTACAGGCCAATAGCATTTTGCAGACAGGTGCTCCAATGAAGGAGAGGAGAGAAATGAGCACATGTAAAACAAAACAAAATGTGAGCTTTTTTTGTCACATGGCTTCTTTCTAACTTAATTATAAGCCTATCAATTTGGCCCTATATTGAAGCTTTGTCCAATACAGTCCTTCTAACTTGCCACGGCCACGGGGTAAGGGGCACTCTGCTGCTAATTGCAGAGAGAAGAATTTTTGTTAGAAGGAACAAATTAATCATAAGCCAAAGAAGCGGATAGTTTATCTCCTTTTATTTAGAATCTAAATCTGTACAGTGAAGATGTAAATACAACATTTGTGGCTTGGCATTGAGTTTGTACCCAGGTTTGTATTTTGAACTTCCAACTATATTTTCACACTTCAAATTTTGTTCATCTTGTATTAAGAAAAACAAAGTTTGTTCAACAACAACAAAAAAGTTCACCCCTACGGCCTACACTCATACCCATTGGACTACTAAGGTCTCAGCCTATGAACGAGGCCTATTTACTAATAACCACTGAATCCTTTAGAAGACATTATTGCAAAAAAAATAAAATTCAAAGCCATTAGCTTATTGTGCAAAATCAAACTACTCTATCCAAATTATCTGGTCACCTTTGGGAATGTAAAGTTTGAGGAGACGTGCATTTGAGGGTAAACTCAACATATGTTAAATAAATTGTATTCATAAAAGCTCAATCTAACTAGAGAATGAGTTCTAGAAACTTCTAATGGTTCAACTTCAACAGTGATAATCTATTCAGCGCACACCTCAAAGATATAGATCGGTACAGATGGATTATTAGTAGAATGTACTACCACTAGCAATTCATTTATTTTCAAACAAACTCATTAAGTAACGAGTATTAGCTACACCAAATCATACCATGATCCTAGATTCCTAGAACATTTCACCAGGCTCTCACATGTTGAGCATGCACCTCTATTTCATTAGATTTTTTATTGCAACTAATATAATTGAATATTTCATCTTAGCTTCCATCATCAACTAAAGCTCGCACATATCAGAAAGCAGCTTTTCTAGCTAATGAAATGGATAAAATATTATATAATAATTGTTAGCATCACTACTTGATAAGAATATAGTTTGTTGAAAACAGCAACGAGCACACAGCAAATCATAGGACCAGACAAAATAGAACTAAAATCATAGACAGCAATACTATGAAAAGCTTCTGATGCATCGGGACCATGGTTCCATGTAAATGTAAAACATAGTGGTAAGTGGAAACAACATGGTTTATGCAACCCAGTTCACATCGGGTAATCTCGGTTCAGTATTTTTAAAAAAGTAAGCTGTCATAAATCGCCCAATGGTTGTAAAGCTGCCGCTATTTGGAACCCTGGAAAGAAAGCTCCTAATAAATTTGACATGCATACCCATAGAAAAAAGGGTCGCGGTCGCGGCGCGTGGCGAGGCGGAATTTTTAAAAAAACATTAATATGTTCTAACCTTATTTGTTAATTTTAGTTTATGAAGCATTATTAGAACATAATATATTTAAATCTATCACAATATCATGTTACATTAGCTATATAGTTAAATTATAAAATATTTTTGGTAATATTTGAAAAGAACGGATGTACGGGATAAAAGCTTCTAACAAGAGCATCCTAAAAGATCATCCATACAGCGAGGGAGCGTTTTAATTCCTGTCACCTACACAACAATGAATGTAATAATTTAATAAATTTGTCACCAAATTTGGTAATTCCTCTATGATTTTTCTTATCTTACCTATTTAATTTTGTACAGTCACCAATGCATATCCCCGACCATTAATATTTTTAAGGAAAATTCACAAAGCTACCTTTTATAACAAACTTTTTTCAAAAAACTACCTTATAAAAAAAAGTTTATAGTAAATTTCTTTCAAAACACTACCACTTAACGGTTTTAGTTATGTTTGACGGTTAAAACAAGGTTTGACAATCACGTACTATTCAAGTTAGCACATTACCACACTCAAATGGATTGTAGTTGGGCTACGACAAGGTTGCGGGTCATTCGGGGGAGGAAAGTCGTGCTCCGACGAGGTCGTGAGTCATTCAGAAGGGAGGGAAACTTTTGAAACTGTGCTCACGTGAGTAGCATGTGATGGTCAAACCTTGTTTTAGCAGTCAAACTTAAGTAAAATCGTTAAGTGGTAGTGTTTTGAAAGGATTTTGCTACAAGAGGTAATATTTTTGGAAAAAGTCTCAAGTCTTATATAAAAGGTTTTTTTTTAAAAAAAATCCTATTTTTTATTATTTCTTAGTATAATTTATCAAAAATTGACATTGTAAATTACAATAAAATGAATCCAACAATATCCCACATGACTATGTTTTTTCTTATAAATATAAATTACTAAAAATGGTTAAGTTCTCCAACTTTGACTTGAATATTCTAAACGGGTAAAACAAAAGGCTATAGAGGGAGTACTGGAGTCCAGTTGTTCTAAATTTCTAATTAAACATAATAAAAGACATCTAACCTCTAGTACATACCCTCTATCACACACTAAATCTTGATATATGTAAAGATCAATAATAGATTGATTTGGAAGACAGCTGTGAACCTGGTGGAACATAAAAAAAAGGAAAACCTTTTACCACAGACATATAATAGCCTCCTTGTGGTTGTCATTGACCAAATGAAGGTGTTGGAGGAGATTAATAGACAACCATTCCAAGCAAAAACACAAATGGAAGGTCATAATGTAAATATTGTCATGCTTATAAAGACAATGTATTTTTTTTTTGTGAAAAGAAAGTTGTCCACCATACAAAAAAGTACATAAGTGGCCATGTAGAAATTTTTCAAAAAAACCATCAGTAAAAGAGCATGAGAAGTAACATAACAAGAATGTACCAGAGGCAACTCTCCTTCTCCCTCGTCGGCAAGAACATGTCCAGTTATTAGTAAAAGTGAGTATATTTCTTCCAATATTGCAGTTGGATCAGATCTGCCTCTGGCCTGAAACAGAAAGGACAAACTTTGAAGTACAAGGGTTTAGGAAATTCAAGAAATATTGCAGACAATAGAGCTCATCTTGTATAAGATACTTTGCTTGGTTCTAAATAAGACAAATGCATGCAAAATGAGTACTATTGCAGATAAGATGCACTGCAGAAACTAGAATAAACCTGTAATTACAGCATAGGAAAAGGGGAGACAGGTCACATGAATAAAGGTGGTATATAGAAAGAAACCACCAAGATGACAAAAAAGTATAATATGAATTAAGATATCCATAGCTTCCCACAAAAACTTTCTCCATGCTAGAATTGGAAGGAGAAAAAATTTCATTAAGAACCAATCAAAAGTTATGTAAGCTGTTAATAAAAGAATAAAAAAAGATGGGTGTATTCAATACTGACCAACGATAAAAAGAAAAATTAACACAATGCAAGCGGTTCGCCAGTTCCGGAGTCAGATAGATCATATAAATAAAAGAAGTGAGTTTATTACCTGGTGAAGTTGTGCAAAGCGTTCCAAGAAGACTTTTGTAAGAAAAGGCACTGAATACTCAATTGATGCCCTTGCAATAAGAGCATAAGAATTCAGCCTTTCATCCATGCCTGAGAAAAATGTTAATCAACAGAAATTAAGCTGAAAGTGATAATGATCAACAAAACAGCCTCAAGCATCTAGGAAAGGCAAAATGAAAACAATGTAAAGTTTTTAACAGCTTAGCCATATATACCAAAAATTGAAGCATGAAGGTAGTCGTTGCTATCATCATCATTAAATGCTGTTGCAGAGGCAGCTACATCGAAAACAGATCAGACAGTAAACATAACAACAATAAAAAAGTTACAAGGGACGAAGACAGAATCATGACATTCCAGACAACATACTGTTTAATATAGACTCCACAATAAACGTAACAACAATAAAGAGTAATCATGTATTCCACACAATATACTTACTCTTTAGTTCAGATTCCAAGATCAAAGAGAACAGAGAGGCGGCAGCTCTTATTCCTTCTAATGGAAGCGATGGATTCCCACCACTCTCAGAAGGCTGCAAAGGCAACACACACAAAGTAAAAACAAAGCTATCAGCAAAGAGAGCAACGAAAATAACAATGGAAATAGTGATCACCAAGGATAATGAGTAACGTGATGAAAAAAATACATACTTAAGTAACGTGGAAAGTTGACACAGTATGACCCAACCCGAACCGAACACCGGAACTGACAGCTCTAAGCCTCTAACCAGAACTCTCGTGCAAAATTTAACATTGGAAGCTACAGAAAGTACTTACAATGGTAACCGAATGGCAAAAGCTCTAACCTTAAAGAAGGGAATTGAAACTACAAGAGCTCTAGGCATAAGAAAATCAGGTATAATATGAGGTAACTAATGTATAATATATGCTTTAAAGAAAAGACTATTCTTCAAAAAATGAAGAACTCAGCAAGATGTTTATCTATATTAATCAATAAGTTAACAAACCTTGCTCGAGAGCGGTCAGTTAAGTCTTTAAGTTCGTAGCCAGCATCAGGTATGTTTACACCCCAACAATAGATTTTTGACAGCATTTGTGGTACTTATTCTACTCTTATTCAAAAGATCAGTTAAGTTGGTCAGCTCAGAGTAGTTCAAACTTCAACCTAGTTTTCTCACCTGATTGCGAGGGTTGAGGAGGGAGGGGATCATAAATAAAGATACAATTCCATACCGCAAGAAGAGAAGTCCATGTATCTAACAAGATATCTCGTGCTACCCAACTCCATGTCTCCTCATCAGTATCGGTCACCATAAGTACCTTAATGACTTCACTCATCAAGCTAGATAACAAGGTTATTGTTCCGAAGGGGCTGCAAAGAATGCAAAAAAAGATGAATCAAATTTAACTGTACAGATATAATCATGTCCTAGCAAACAAAAATTGCAGATTGCCACTAACCATATGGCTTTCAAGAGTTGGTCAAACACACTCGGTGAAGTTACAGTTGCTAAAGCCAATAATGCTCGGCAGCCATCAAGCAACTCACTGCACAAGAAACATCATCTAAATAATTTCTAGCTGAGATTCAATGAACTGAATCATATCATATGATCGACAGCACAAGATCTAATCGTTACAAAATAAAACTAATACAAAGTGAACCAAGGAGGGATTGGAAAGGCAAGCCTTCTAGACCTTTCACTTTTCCCACATTCGATTGCCCTCGATACAGCATCCGGGGGATGAACCCATTGTATGATTTCAGATAGCAATAGTACAAGGTGGTGTTCTCGCATTTGATTATTATCTGCACCACATACAATAATGTTCAAAAAGTTATCACTCCCTGAAGAGATGCTTAAGAATGTCCATAACAAGAGATACAACAGACACAATAATTACGATCGTGCTCTGTTATCTTCAAAATATCTTCATAACCAAGCAACAGAAAAACCTACCTGTTGAAAATATATTTCCAGTTAAGGAACAAAACTGCACAATAAGCTTTCTAGCAGAAACTGCAATTGGACAATCAAGCCAGTATCCCCCGAGTGAGAACTTATGCCTCAACGCTCCATAAAGATTCAAGACCCAGCTAACATGCCCGCTTAAAAGTAGTATCTTCTGCCATGAAGGACCAGGCTACAGGACGATCAAAGTAGACAAAATAAGACAAGGGACAGGCAGCGGTTATCAGCATATAGCCTTTGTTCTCATTTGAGACTCCAATAGTCCAATGCATAAACGAGTAAGTGGCACGCACAACCATAGTTAACATCTGATGTGAGTTGATGCAGAAGTATACAAAAGAAAGCAATAAATCAAATAATTAGATTACAAGAAGAAGAAAGTTAACAATTGAGACAAGTGCCCAGCCACAGTTATCAGCATTTCGAGACTCCACCATTGGGTAAGGTACATACACAAACCGAAATTAACATTATGTCAGATGATGAGTGATCATACCAAAAGAAACCAAAGAATCCAATCAAGCCATTCAACAGGATACACAAGAGCACAATGTTCAAACTGTTTGCAGAAAATCATATACTTAACAGCTACTATTCTATCAAGTGCCAAATATACTATGGGAACAAGCAACCTACTAAATAAAGTTCACAAGACCAAGGTTCCTCTAAATAGCTCTGATAGTAGAGGGTTTGAAATTACGCAAACAAAAAGATAAAGAATTGCATCACTAGTTCAGTACACAATAGAATCTATGAAGAAAGAAGCATTTACCTGCACTAGAGTACATTCAGATCTCCTAGAATAGACAGGATCGTGTCCAGTTTTTGCAGAAAAAACATCTACATTTGTTTTAGCATTGTCACCAGAACTGTAACGGAAATCCCAGTTCAAAATTTGAAGCATTAGGCGCATCGCAGCGGTGCAAACTTTAACTTCAGGGACCTCAGAATCAGATTCCACTACTCTATCTGTAACAGCTACAGCAGCTTCCTGGGCCCAACTGTAGAATGTCTTAAGACCAAACAAGCACATATAAGAATAAGTGATTGGAAGAAATTATAATGACAATATGAGACACACACACACATATGAAATCAATGATAATTGGTACTGCAATGAGAAGGCTGCGAGAGTTTTTAGCCGTTGGTTTAATTAGACCCATGGCCAAGGAGAAGCAAACTGGTGCACTGCACATCAGCACTCATACTCATGACAAAGAAAGAACAAAGCTACCCCCAACTGCAAACCTACTGTCCTCTATGATCGGTCACGACTCACGGCCACTCAACAGACCACTGCAGCAGCTGACAGTTCTAGCAGAGCCCCTGCGGGCACCAGAAACTACACGTCTTTCGTGACCGGACATATATAGACCGCATATAAAAATATTAAAGAAACCAGCTCCAAGCTACCAGCAATCATTAGGTATTGTTTTTATGGTTTTGTTGTAGATCTTCAAAACTGATCAATCATTTTATCCCCTGTTATAAACCAGGCCTGGCATGGTTGATACATTTGCAGGTGACATTACTTTACTAAAACAGGAAAGCTCAGACAAAAGTAGGATGAGAGATCAATATGACAGAGAGAGATCAATATCAGAAAGAAAGAAGCATGTTTATAAAAAATTAAGACCAGCCACACACTAACAACAAATTGAAATTCACAATCTTCTATTTTCCAGATACAACTGAAAATCAGGGGAATGTAAGAGAAACTAAATGATCTCAAGTGGCAAAACCACCAGCATTGCGTCAGAGAATATGAAAATTACACACACAAAAGGACTGTTAGATCTAACATCTTTTACGGCCGTAGATTTTCTTTTTTTTGGTAAAAAGGTGCATGGATGATGGACATCGCCAGCAAGAACTCGATCTCTATTGTTTTTGTTGTTTTCATAGTAGATAGTAGATAAGAGTTTCTAAGATGTTTCAGGTGAAGTTTCATTATTGTGGTGTGCTATATTGAAATGTTGGTGCTTTGCCACTCAACTCTCAAGATCAACTTACTTATCATTCATTTCCCCCAACTATAAGTGAAATGTGGGTTTCTCCCATGCTGTCTTTCTTCGCGGTTTTTTTCCCCATTTGGATCAGATCTTGGACTATCTGCTCTTCATTTCTGTAAATGTAGACTACTTCCTTTTGTAGCAACTTTCCAACAACTTTGCCATTAGAGTTTACACTCTTCAGAAAACCCTAGCTGGACTGGGTGAAAAGAAGAGATTCGGTGAACCCCATCAACAGAAGGGGTTAGACTCCAAGGAATAGATACAGCATCAAAGTAGCAAGTATGAAATTTTCTACAAAGGATAGAAGAAATTTGAAATATCTAAGACCACAGAAGGAATAAGAGTTTGTTCCAGCCACTAGAGTCTGCAACCTCCAAGTCAGGGGGATGCTGTTTTAGCCTCTCAACAGTTTTAGGGCAACCATTTACCATGGGGTAAGAATAAGGTGGAAGAGGGGCAGTGTATCCTTTTACCACCCAAAAATAGGGGTAAATATGTAATCTAGGCTCTTTGATAACAGCTTGTCCTTTTTATTTTGTGATAAGTAATAAAGAGATACCAAGGAGGAGTCGCCCAACAACAGGTTGTATTGTTAACAAATATGCCATCATTTGATCTTGTGTGTATGTGTGGGTTTACATGTACACTAACGTGTATATGTACGTGTCCATGAGCAAGAGCAAGAGCAAGAGCAAGAGCAAGAGCAAGAGCAAGAGCAAGAGCAAGAGCATGAGCATGAGCATGAGCATGAGCATGAGCATGAGCATGAGCATGAGCATGAGCATGAGCATGAGCATGAGCATGAGCATGAACATCAGCATGAGCATCAGCATGAGTATGAGCATCAGCAAGGGCATGGCCATGTGCGTGTGCGTGTGCGTGTGCGTGTGGGTGTGGGTGTGGGTGTGCGCGTGCGCGTGCGTAATGTAAATAGAAGACAAGAACAATCAATCAATAAAATAATAACAACCTTCAGGTTGTCAACCTCCAGGGACATCCTGCACTGCTCATGGAACTCTCTAGGAAGACCCATGGCGGTTGAAGTGGATGGAGAAAATTCAGATACCTGAAAGGAAAGTTATATTACTTAAACAATAATAGTAACTTTTTCAAAGAGGAGGCCAAGGGGAAGTGATCAAAAGATGACAGGAAATAATCAGTAGAACAGCAAGATTTACCAGCGATTCAAGGAAATTTATACCAGTGAATTGCACATCAACACCATGACAGCCATTAATTGCTTGCTTTATCTGCAAATACAAAGTCAAACAGGACATAGGTCACAAAAATGGAGAATTGGCAAGCCACAGATTCCACACAGTACATACAGAAAAGAGCCAGACAGACCACAAAAAACAGATTGCTGGGACCAGCAAACATTTTAAGCGAAACTGTAGCCAGAATCAGAGGCACAATGAAATAATAAAAGCAATTGTTATATTATGCTCCTGCATGTCGTGGTGTTGCTCCCACTATAAATGACACGGTTAAATTTATAATAGGTAACGTCCTCTATACACACCCTAGCAAACAATTCAAGCCCATTCAGCTACACTAATTGAAGATGACGTCATGATGAATTCAGCAAATGTGTCTTTTTTAGACACTCAAACTTGTATTTCACTCAACATTTGAAACATTAATCCATAGCAGACAATAATATACAGTTATCTCGTTAAGAATACTTTTCTACATGAGTACGATAATGGATACCTTTCAAAGTATGTGTATAAGTCATAAAGCATCTTCATCACATGACTCTAACTACTTCGATGCAAATAAAGACCAGAATCAATCAATACACATGCGTCAATTTGTATTACAAATTAGATGAATAATCATCACTAAGATTGTATAGATCGTCAATCATGAATCAACTTCATTACATATAAAAAGATATATTCATCACTAAGAAAGTGTAAAGTTAAAACCACTCATCATTACCCAGAGAAAACATATGTATGAGACACAAAAGAAGAAGGTATAACCACGTGTACTGATTCAGAGGAAGGAAACAGCTCAAAGCTTGAAAGATGACTTATTACAGAATACTTGTTCTTTTGAGAAGTAATTGTTCATGACCATTGATTTTCATATAGCAAACTCTTGGCAGTACTAGGCAAAAGCGTTATTTCAGCGGGAATCAATCTTTATACCTGAAACAGAAATCCCTCCTTCTCAGAAGCCGCAAATTCTAACCTGCACAAAGAATATTCTTTCTTTTCTTGAAATGTAATCCAACAATCATAGTTTGAATTATAACATAATAGCCACAAAATGACTTCAGTTGAACACTTATGTCCCCTGGGAAACGTTCATATCCAATTTATAACCAGAAGGCAAAACAATATAACATGAGCATGTGCTTAGACATTGCAATAATCAGATCCTACAAGCATATTAGGGTGGTCAGTGAAATCCACCAGTTCTCGTCTAATAATGCTTCACTAATCAATCCAGTGACAAAAAGTATCCAAGATACATCTAACAACAAAAGTTTGATTGCTTGATAGAGAATGATAAGAACGACAATGAGAACAAAGGTCAATTTTCACAAGTTTAACAAGCCTTCATAACTATATAACAAGTCCTTTGTCCTATTCTTCTCTCACGAGCTTTCTAAAATTAAACAATTCACATCCCCAATTCATGCTGCCAAACCTTTTTAGTACAAGCCTATTTTGTTCTTCAGCTTTGCTTGTTTAGTAGTGTCAGCTTCTTCTGCTGCTGGAGAATTCAAGTCATGGTGTTCTCTGTTGCAGACAATTACACGCCAATTTTTCTCATGTCTGCGTACTTGTCACCAGGAAACTCGGGATTTCCATCAAGGTTGTTTATGCCACAGAGGGGCCATCTGTTCCGCTATGATGTTGAATCTGTGTTTTCCATCAGCTGCTTTCCTTTAACTTCTCTTAGTTCTCTTCCCTCTTTCCTCTGTAAGGCCCTTGCAGTGTGGCACTATATTCAGTTCATTTTTGCTGCCAACATCCCAGGAATGTCTGCCCCTGTCATCTGGTTGATAGGTTGTGCTTCTAGTCACTTAATTGCGGCTGGTTTGTTTGTACGAAGGATAAGGTTGTCCTTTCAAGGTTGATGGTGCATTGTCACAGAAATGGGAAAGGAACAGGAAGGGAAGAACAACCAGCTTGATGGCAGGAATGAAGCTCTAACCAACCTTTTAGATACATAATACATTGATGGAAACTACAAAGATCAGTGAGTTTTCAAGCCTCCGGAAAGCCTGGTAGAGTAATATATCCTCTCTAGGACCACCCCGAGAAAAGAAGATTACACAGCCTCTGTTCCCAAAAAAGGCTTGATTTGACTTTAAAGGTTTAAGGCCAGTAATCTTTCACCATTTCTATGCCAAAAGATTTCTTTTCAAACCACCTTTTCTAAATCCGAAGTTTCATAATTTTACATAATGCACAATAACAAAGAATAACTGGCGCTATGACCTAAAAGACCATAGAAAAAATCAATGTTCAACCTCGATAGCGGCGAGGTGGCAGTGCTAACTGCTAAGGAAGCAACACCTTGAGGGTGTTACATCACACTTCACAGCCTATGCGCCATGGATCCACAAATTGTAAAAATTTGCACTTCATCATTCCAATTCAGAGTAACATTGCCAAACCAATCAGTAACCTAATCACCCTCCTGACATGATTTACTACTACCCTCCTAAACAACTAGTGATTCGATGCCATAAGCTTAGAGAGCATACTCATTAGACATCCTCAACCAAACTCCCACCTTCTCAAATGACACCAAGGCAGGAACGGCGGCTGCTACAAAATATTTATCAGCACACCTTTCTTTAAGAATCAAAAATGGGATGAATGACCTAACTTAATTAATTAAAACTAGGGCTATTTAGAGGATATGTGCTCCTTTGAACACCCATCTTTCTTTTGCATTATGGGTGTGCTTCTACAGCTCCAAAGTGGAAAATACTAATAATCCTTAAAAGACGAAACTTCAAAGTTCAAACTTAGAAGGTTAGTTGGCCTCCGTAAAGCCACTTAAAAAGATCAATTATCATCTACTGGTACTACTTCATAGCCCAAATGCAGCCTCTTATCTCAATCAACATGTTTCTCTTAGTACAAGTGTTTGTAAAACTAGGTGGCACAATTGTAAAAGGGATAAGGGGGCCTTAAAGTTATGTAAAACATTTTCAATATTCCGCAAGTAAGTTGATCCTACAGAAACAAACAGAGTAGGGACATGAAATAATGGTCAATAAATATAGGACATTTAACTTCAAGTTATACGACCAGCTGCTACATTGCATGGTTCCAAAAATTATGTGATAATCGTTTGGCTAGGTCATTACGTTATGACAGCAACAATATAAATATGTTAGACCTGAAATTCTAAAAGTATAATAAATAAGAGGTTTGGCAAAATTCACCAGTTACCCTAGCCAACTTCGACATCACAAGGTAACCTAGAGATATAGTAATAACTCTAGTTTGATATATATCCTAACAACGGTTAACATTTTTCGCTAGCATGTTTCGGATTACACAGAAAGAGGGAAGAACATAGAGTGAGAGATGTTAAGGAACGATGTTTTCTGGTTATCAAGAAGTCTCAAAATTAGTTTTTGCAAGCTTGTGACGCAAACTCATGAAGTAGGGGGAAAATATTAGTCTTTAAAACTAGTTGAAATTTTGACTTCAGTAAGAATTTGTCTAAAAAAAGAACTTCTACTATAAGAAAGGGTACCTTGTAGATTCTAAAGTTGGCGAGGGTACCTTCTACCTAGTGAATTTAGCTAAACCCCAGTACTAGGTGAGATATCCTTAAAACTTATTAATGACAATATTATCACTGAAGAGTAAGTATTTGTTGTTGTACATATATAATGCTTGTTTGCTGACATACAGAATCACAGAAAGTAGAATTTCCTAGAAAGTGGAAGAATCTGGATTGTAGAGTTGTTTGGGTGATCAAATATAGGAAAATAGCATTTCCTAGAAAGTTCTACTTTCCACATAAATGGAGGAAGTTACTAACTTAGGTCCCCCTAGGTAAGTAGAACTTCCCGTGATCAATTAAACAGGATTTTCCCTTCCTAGAAAATGCAACTATTGGAAATATGACTTCCTATGTTCAATGAAACAAACAAAAAGTTTTATTTCAAAAATTGGTCGATAGTTTTTATTGGGGGAAAAAATACTAAAATCTTTCTCTTTTCACTTCTCTTCCTTGCAGGCAACCAATGCAAAACGAAAACATCCCCAAAATTCCCATCAGAAGTACACTATCCCATCTCATTGTACCTTGGTCTTGCAACTGTGGCAAGAAACATGAACTTTACTATAATGCATTTACTTTAGCAATGCCCATAAGATCGTCTTTCATGTTAGAGAATGTAGTAACTGCTCTTGCATTTGGTGGTATAGACCATTTTTTATTCATGTCTTTGAATTGTGATATGGTGAAAACTCAATCCTTAATACATTCATAAAATAAAATAAACAAGTAACATTTGATTCATGATTCCTTCTGTTAGGCTAAGTTCGACTGCATTGCAAAGTAGCACTACAATGTAGTAGGTAGCATTGGATGATGGATGCTTTTAATAAAAAAAATCCCGCAAATTACATAGATTGAGACCTGATTATTAGCTTTGACCCTCCTTTCATGGCATGGGTGACACTTCCCCTGGTGCCGCTGAAGTGGTATTCATTATTATCTATCACAAAGAAAGCAATAGAAAAGGTATAGTCAACTTTCTACCTGCAGAGGTGCTAAGCGAATAACACAATAATAGGTCATAAGACCTTCCCCTCATCATCCACCAACCTCATTTTTTGTCCCTTAATACAATTCTAGTCACAATTCACAAACCCCTGACTATCTAGCTACATGTACAGCATATAAACTGATGGGATGATAGAGTGATAGAAAACAAGAATTGGCACCATACATAAAGATCAGGAGATATCATTCAGCTGCTAGGATGATACATTAACAGGAGACAAGCATGAATATCATGCCTCATCTGGTCAGAGTATGCATGAAAAAAACAAATTAATTTCACGCTATCTGAGACCATAACAAATTTTATGACTTACCAGCCTCTTTTTAATAGTTGAGCGGCTACAGAAGAAACTTTTGCTTGAACATAACTCTCAGATGAACTTGCATGTTGCATGACAAAGCACAAACAGAAACTGGAAGAGGAAAGATACAATTAAGTGAGACAAAGATCACCCTGCTCATCTAAACAAGATAAGTCAAGGTTTAGCAAACTTTTCATGTTTCTGGCAACATGTAAAATAAACAAATCTAATATCTACAATGTTTAATCAAGATCCATTTTTTCTTCATAATAAAGCTATATGATAAAGTTTAGCACAAAACATGCTATTATATTCTGCATGTAACAAACCATATTGATAGATAGTTTAAACTCAGAAGATATGAATCAACATGCGCAAGAGGAGGATTAATTTAGCTTCAACCCATGAGTTCAGACAACTAAAATATTTGTCCTGTGTGTATGGCATTGTTACAAAAGTTGACTGCCACAGCTAGATTGAAAGTAGTATACTCCAAATTTTGGAGATCTACAACTTATACAAATCGTCCTTGGCAAGATTAAAAAAAGGTAAACTTAAGATACTAATGAAGCGATGTTCACAAACAGACTGCAAATAATGCTGAGTGCACTTAACAGAATACTATGTTGCTCAGAGCCTCAGACTTGACTGCTAGTGTTTGGTATGGTGTTAAACTCAGCCAACGAGGAAAAGAAGAATTTCAATAACATAATCAAATAATTACAAGAATCACACCAGAACTTTAAACATGTTTATCAAGCTCTAGTACTATCAAAGTCATGTTCATCAACTTGCAAGCTTAGAAAAGAAATCTCGCCTAATCAAGCTTGTCTTATCCACAGGCGTGAGCATTCCCCATTCTCTAAGAGATGCATCTCGAATTGCAGCAGCAGCCTGAAACTTCGCAGTTGCCACTTGAGAATTCTCTGAAGTAGGAAGGAAAATAAAGTTAAACATTAGACAAAAAAAAGTAAACAGAAACAATTTTGCCAAGAATTCATAGTCGCTACCAAACCCACACCCAATGCTATTCCATAACTTTGTTTTTGGTTTCCGATTACACATCCAAATCAAGTAGACTTGGTGTGACTCTTAAAGGAGGAGATTATATTTGTGAATTTAGGGGTGGAAGCCAGTTTCTAGGTGTTTCCAGCCAATTAAGTAGAATGAATATTTAATTAAATAACTAACTAATCTATCAATGAAATTCATATATTTTGTTTTAAATAAGATGATTCATTTGAACTAGGAGGAGGGGGGAGGGGGGCAAGAAAAACTCTAGATTAAATGAGTATTCTTACAAAATTAAAAAGGCAATTTTGCATGCCAGTAGTGCGCTGTACATCATTTGAAAATTAAAAGAAGACCCCCCATTGAGAGGCATCACAGTGGAGCTAGGTTGAGGTTTCGGTGACGATCGCGGAAACGGTATCGGTAACAGTTTCGGTATTACAGATCTTCCATATGAGGTCCTTATTGTGTTTCCCCCATATTATGTGAAATCAAGTTAAGATTACTGTTAGAATTTTATTCTTCGGCTGAGCTATCATACTTCAAGTACATGTTCACCTAATTTGGTAAGAAACACAGTTCTATTTGCATCTTGAAGCAAGAAAAAAATAGAAAGGAACAAATTGGATCTTTGCTTCCAACAACCACATTCTAGCCATAAAATCAGCCTCTAGATAGGGACACTGCTCTTTACACCATAGGAAAGGAAAGCTAGTAAATAAGAGCACTATTACCTAATCTGCGGTACATGATCACCATTCACTACCTAGTTTAATTTTGTTAAATCAGCGTAGAAGTATGACCTTGCATATATAATTTCACCTTTATAGGATCACAGTTTGCAGGGGGTTTGCAAATTGAGTAACACTCAATAAGAGTGATGAAGTTGCCTCTAAACTCCTGGAAAATTTATGCTATTTCTCACTCATTTAAGTAGGTTATATTCTCCTTCTGATCCATAACAAGAAAAAAGACCCTCATACTGTTTCCAAGTTTTGAAGCATATGAAGCGATAAAGCACATACTAGATAACCAAGCATCTACCACCCACGGAAAATGGATTCCCTTCCAACAATTATACACCCTTGACACCCCCACAAGATTTCAAGCATAAGTCCTCAAAAGAAACTCCTAGAGAAGCATAACTGCATAAATACAGCCAAGCAAGGCCTTGCAATGGTAGTTGTCTTTTCTTGACCTTGTGTAAAAAAGTTCACATGCACGACATAATGATTTTCAGTCTAGCCCCACTTTTGTGCATGGGTGAAACCAAAGGTAAATTAAAATTAAATCATATCAATAGTTTCCTAGGCTTAATTTTAGTCTAAGGGTTAGGGTTCCTGGAGCCTAGGCTCTACATCATCATGTAGGTGAGGCGCACCTTTGCTTTTTGTTTTTCATTTGGTTATTGCTTTTGTAGCATTAAATTTTAGGCAAAATTTCAGAAAACTACCTTTTATAACCAACTTTTTTCAAAAACTACCTTTTAAATTATTATTTTTTCAAAAAACTACCTTATATAACAAATTTCTTTCAATATACTACCATTTTATATTTATAATTAATATTAATCATTAAATGACTGACGCCTTAAGGGTTGCTGCCCGTGGGGAAGCGAGGAAAGACGATAGAAACGAGAGGGCAAGAGAGAAAATCATTTTGTTGTGACCCCATTATTGGTGGTTAAACCTCATTAATGGTCAAATGGCAATATATTGAAAGAATTTTGTTATAAAGGTAGTCTTTTGAAAGAAAATTTATAAAAGGTAGTTTTTTGAAAAAAGTTGGTTATAAAAGGTAGTTTTATGAAATTTTTCCTATATTATAGTAAGAGAGGCCAAGTAAATATGTATGAAAACATGGACACATAAGCTTAGCCCACAATATAACAAAAAGGATGAGGAGAAAGAGAATATGTACGAAAACATGGACATCTGGGTCAGGAAGGGAAAACAAAGAAAGAGTGAGACTCAACCTTCCACATCGAAGAGAAAGAGAAAAGACAAATAGCAAAGGACGAGGATGAAAGAGGTGAGAAAGAGTGAAGAAAGAGAAAGAGACAGGAGGAGAATATCAAAGAGACGAGAGGGAGAGACATGGACAACGAATGAAGAGAGAGAAAAGGAATTTACCTAAAAATGCTTGAAACGAAAACGGTAGGGTCCCATTGATGGCTAAATAATTATCTTTGTCATAATCGACAACCCCCATTGTCCAATTGCTAGCCAATTTGTGAATTAAGATTAATTCTAAGATTAAGGCTAGGGTTAATATTGTAGTACTATTATGCAGATTTGCCCAAATTTGAGTGTAAAAGCTTCCAAGATATAATTTGGAGATCTTTGGTCCCTTTTTTGGTTATAACTCAAATATTCTCTCTCCCATGTCTCGAGAAAGAATGGACGTGACATAATCACCACAAAATTGCAATGGAAGACTTACATTATAGCAATTGGTCCTTCCAAAGTTTCAGGTCCAATACATCATGACTTTAAAGAATCTAACACAATAACAAGGAAAATCCAAAAATTTCCCTAAGAAAGGCACCCAATGACAATACATGATGACATCTATATTGATACTAGCAAGATCACTTTGAAGCGCATTAGCATTAATCCTTCCACTCCATCTTACATACAAAGCTCTGACCTTAATAGGTACCTTAGCCTTCAAAATGAAATTAAAAACCAAGAAAAGGCATAAAGGGGACCACGAGAAAAGTATAAACGTATCCAATAGATAACCTTCACCGCTAAGATAAGATTTTGAGTTAGTGGTGTCCAAAACAAAAAAAGATGGACACAAGGTCAGAAAATATTGAGATATACTTCTCCTGTGTTTTATTTATTGCATCATTTGGACTTCTCCACTATTCACAATCTCCTTTAACCATCTTTTGTGACTAAAAGTAAGGAAAAATACAGTCTTATGGGACGTTGTTAAGTTCGCCTCGATATGTACTTTCAACATACCAACTTTTAATATATTTTACTAGAATATAATGAAAGATATTTATTGTGGCATTGACAAGTGTGAAACTCCAAATGATGCAATAATAAAAAAAAGATTTTTTGTCAGAAACAACCTTTTATAATCACTTTTTTGCGAAAAACAACCTTTTAAATTTTTTTGGGTTTTTCTATGATATACCCCTGTGTTTTTTAAAATTCTATGATATACCCCTAATGTTTTTTTATTCTACACTGTACCCCTGTGTTTTTTAAGTTTTCTACATAATATCCCTACGTTAAATGAACGTAACGTTTATCGTTATCTCTTTGCATTTCTGGGCTTCTCTCTCAACCCTCCCCCTGCCAGCCCCCCAGCCTAGCCCCACCCCCTCCCTTCCACCCCCGCAACCACCATGATCGCCGCCAGCCCAGTCCTCCACCCCCGTAACCACCATACCACCGCAACCACCAATTGTTTTTATAAAAATCAACCCGGATTCAATCGTGGGGGCTGCGGGAAATCGAAGGGGGGGGTGGGGGTGGGGGCAATGGGAAATCGAAGGGGAAGGGGTAGGGGCGGCGTAAGCGAAGGGGAGGGGGTGGGGGGCTGCGGGAAATCGAATGAGAGGAGGGAGCAACGGGAAATCGAAGGGGAGGGGGTAGGGGGCTGGGGAAGCGAAGGGGAGGGGGTGGGGACGCTGCGGGAAATCGAAGCGGATGGGGTGGGGCGGGGTGGCAGGGGGGGGGTTGGGGTTGCGGTGGAGGAGAGGAGGAGGGGGTCTGGGCTGGCAGGGGGAGGGGCTGGGAGCTGTGGCGGTAGAGGGGGAGCTGGGTGAAGGGGATTGGGATGTGGAGGTTTGGGTGGGAATTCAAAAATGTTTAACGTCCGTTTTCATTAATACACACCAGGGGTACTATGTAGAAAACTTAAAAAACACAGGGGTACAATGTAGAATTAAAAAACATTAGGGGTACATTATAGAATTTTAAAAAACACAGGGGTATATCATAGAAAAACCCAATTTTTTTTTTTGCAACTTACAACCTTAAACCAAATTTTTTTTGCGAATGAAACCTTTTTTGATTTTCCGTTATTGACCGTTAACTTTCTCCCATTGACCGTGAGTTTGTTGTCTTCCTTCTCTTTAACATTATATTTCATTTCCCTCCAACCACCAGCAGTAGAAAGCTTCTTGTTACAAACATGGCATTTAAAGTGCTCAGCCTTTTGATGTTGTAACAGTAGTAGCAGAAAACTTTCTGTGTTTGTCTCTTCTTCTTCCCCATTCTTTTCCTCCTTTTCACACCACTTCAAAAAAAAAAAAAAACTATAGATTTATCTCTCTCTCTCACTAGTCTTTGTTGTTCTTGAATTATATTGAATCGATGAAACTGTAGATTTTGTGATTGTAGTAAAATCGGAATTAATGTGGAGTTTTGGGTTTCTCTTTCTGCTTTGTTTTTACTTGTGTGGTTCAGCCCTTTTGTATTCTCTCTCTCTCTGACTTAGCTCTCCTCCATTAAAACCCTTTTGTATGCTCTGACTTAGCTCTCCTCCATTAAAACCCTTTTGTATTCTCTCTCTCTGACTTAGCTCGCTCTCCTCCACTAAAACGGTACTCTTCCACCCTACTCAAAAGTAGGGCATCATAACTCTTCTACTGCAGACACCATTGAAGGGGGGACAAGAATTCTGGTGAGCATTTACTCAGCCGCTGATTCTAGAATTTGCAAGCCACGAACTTTCTCGCCGGATTATCATGTGTCCAAGAAGTCCTTGTTGCCACCGCAAACCCGCATTCACATTTCATTATTGTTGAAGGGGAAGAAGAAAGATTTCAGATTTGGTGAACAAGAACCCTAAATCTGTTGTTGGGGAAGAAGAAAGATTTCATATTTGGTGAAAAAAAATGAATTTGGGGAGCAAGGGTTTTACAAAAGAAATGAGAGGGAAACAGACTTCAAAAAAGGAGGGAAATGAAATGTTAAAGAGAAGGAAGACAACAAACTCACGGTCAATGGGAGAAAGTTAACGGTCAATGACGGAAAATCAAAAAAGGCTTCATTTCGCAAAATAAAAATTGGTTTAAGGTTGTAAGTTGCAAAAAAGAATTTAAAAGGTTGTTTTTCGCAAAAAAAAAGTGACTATAAAAGGTTGTTTCTGACAAAAAACTCTAAAAAAATAGAGAAGTATAATTCAGCTATGACGAATCACTTACGGACAATCTAGAGGCTAGCACCTTTGACAATGGTTACAGAACACCAAGATGCTATGTAAACTCCTCTATCTAATACTTGTGACAGTAGTGTAAACAAGTTGAAAAGAAAAAGGACTTGAACATTTCTTATCTTTTTCATGACAAATGGCGGGAAGATAATAAACTTCCGAAGCCTCCTTTTTGCTTTTCATCAACACATCATATCCCACTTCACAAAATTAACTTTCTTCTACTTACAATTCTAAACCACAATAAAGAATTTCATCAATAATCTCTAAACCCTATTTGCAACAACTAGTAGAACCTTAGATAATGAGAGACACTAGAAAAGAATACGACAGCAACAAAGCAATCCTACCACCTAAGGAAAACGAGCTTCTTCCACTATCCACTCTCTTGAAAATCTGGCAATCACTCATATTTCCACAAAACAACACACCGGGGGTAAAAGCTCCTGACGTCAAACTCAAGCCTTGCTAGTACAAAAAGCATTGAGACTAAATCCTAATAATATCAATATAAAAAAATTACTCTTTGATCAAACCAACTTATTACGCAAATTCATGAGCTCCACCGTTAAATCATAAGGACGACATCCAACAATGAAAATGTATTGTCGTATCATCCCATTATTCACCAAGATCGGACAGCTAGGTTTCCAGTTGGTTAGGCATCCTACCATGCACCAACAAACACCTATATTAACCCCATGGGCGGATTTACGTTGTGAACAAGGGGTTCAAATGTACCATTTAAAGTTTAAGAAGTCTTCAAAAATCAAACAAAATTAGGGAAAAACAAATTAAATTGAACCTATTGTTGTCATTACAACATGAGTGTTGGTGCAAATAAAAGGTTGTCAATAAACATAAGAAAGCCAAAAGAAATTAAAGTAAAAAACCAAGCTCTTAGGCGTTGCCAGGTAAAAAGCTTTTAAAGTAATAATTTAAAATTGATTTTAACTTTACACTTTGATCAATCTTTTAATATTAAGAAAACACTCGCAAGAAACTGGTTTTTTTCTTATCGGCACAACAAACCGCCTAATTAAGGTACTTGAAATTTGAATGTCGTCATAAGAATGAAGGTTTTGAGTCGTTTGTTGATTGCCTATAGAAGTCATGTCTCTGCTTATTTATCATATTAATGTAGATGTCAAAACACCTCGGTTATTACATACTTCCTCCGTTTTTGTTACTAGCAACATTGAAGTGTGGCACATGAATTAAAAAGAAGAGAGAGATAGAAGAGATGAAAAAGGACCCCATGTGCTAGGAGAAAGAAAGAGTGGATAAGTTGCCAAAAATGTCAATGTTGCAAGTAATATGCAACTTCCTAAAATAAGAAAATATTGCAAGTGAAAAGGAGGAATTATTAATTTTTTTTCAGTTTACTACTTTAACTTGAACCCCACATAAAATGAACTTTAATTTGCCACTGATTAACCCTATGGTGAAGACAACATTCTCTAAGAGTACCATTCACCGTTACCAAAAAGTAAGCATGAGACAAGCAACCCTTTAACCACCCATAAACCCCTGCTTGACATTAAGAAAATTCTAACTCACCTTATCATAAGCATTTGCATTACCCAAATTAATAGCTCATCTCTCTTACTCCTTTCTAAACCATAGAAGTCATTTCGAAGTTCTCACCTCTACAAGAGCACACTGCAAAATGGGGATAGCAAAATAATCTTAGGGCAATCTGTAACCTCACTAAGCTAGTCAAGAGTGGTGAAATTGGAGTCTTTGCTTGCTCATATAACCACAATCTACTGAAACTCGCTGAAATGTATCTTTAAGTCATCCATAATCAGATCCCAACCATCCTAGGCCAAGCACCTTATCCATATCCGTGCCAAAAAAAAACCACTGCACATCTTTGAGCAATCTGTCCAACCAACCTCCCCTTCTAAGCATCTCAACCACCAACTCAGGTAGCTAAGCAATGCAACATTACAAGATTTTCCTACAAATAGCATCATCATCTCCCCGACAACACTCTTTAACGTAATTCCTACTTCCTACTCCTCTTATTCGATGATAATTAGTAAACCCTTCTCCCTTCCATTAAACCTTCATCTTGTGAGTTTGCTTTTCTCTCAAAACCACCACCTCCAACCATGGAATTAAAACTCTCCCGTTCCGTTACAGAACGGCTGTGGCCGTTCTGTAACGGATTTTGGATTTGCCGTTCCGCGAAATGTCGTTACAGAACGCTATAATAAAAATCACATACTTCTCGCCGCGTTGTCCGTTCCGTAACGCGAACTCGCCGCGTTAGAACGCTTTTATCCCCGTTACATCCGTTTTTTTCAAATATTAGCCAAAAATATTTTATAATTTAATTATATAGCTAATGTAACATAATATTCTGATAGATTTAATTATATTATGTTGTAATAATGCTTCATAAACTAAAATAAAGCAAATAAGGTTAGAACATATTAATGTGAATTTTTTAAAAAAATTCACGCCGCGTCGACCGCGAAACGTTCTATTTCCCCGTTACAAGCCGTTCCCGCGACCGTTCCCGCGAACGCGACCGCGACCACGTTTTTTTTCTATGCCTCCAACTCATTCTTAAGCTTCAAAGTTTCAACATCATATTCCAAGGCCCAATATTTACTGGTGCAGACAAACTATCTTACTCAAAAGAACGGCCTTTCTTCCCTTAGATCCCTGAAGACCTTATTCCACACCACGAAATGTTACTTTAAAATTTTTTTTTTTAAGAACTTTAACTTTCTTACAAAACTTAACTTTTCCAAGATGACACTCACTCCACCACTCCTCCACCCTCTTTCTACTATCCTAATGAGAGAGAAGCCCACATGTTGATGAACAAGAAGTGAACAAACATAAAAGAAATTATGCTGACCCTAAACTTTTTTGAACCGCATCCAAAAAAAGTTAAAATTTAGACTGAGACCTACAAAATAATTTGAGTGGCACTGCGATAACATTTTCTAGACTCCCATACTGCCACCCATTGAAACATCCCTTGGTGTCTTTACACTGCTGTAACTCTAGTATTTTTAAATAATTTAAAAAAAAAAAAAAACAGCACACAGGTTATTAAAAGTCCTCTCATTAGCTTCGCAAACCTATGGCCAACGCACAAGTATTACAGACGTGCAGAAAGATGTAAGACTGAATCAATGTCCCGTACATCATAGCAACAAAGCAAAGCAATGCACATTCAAGTACATGTTAGATACAACATCTATTGCTGTTTCTAAAACTGGACTGACCATCCAACAGCCTAGAGCAGCCAGCAGTATGGCCACTGGTGGTCAATATCCTGTCAATCTATTAGTCTATACAATTAACAAGATGGTCGGATAATGTTTTCCTGGATGAAGCGCTACTTCAGAAAAATAGTAATGTCAAGATGCTGACCTCCTCAAAATAGACTTATTCAGTTCACCAACAAACTTCACCAACCAGCTCCTCTATGAATCAAGAAATTTAGTTTCTTTCTACGGAACTCGAAGGGGGACCAAAAACAAAGAAGAATAAATCAGCAATTTATGCTCACCAAGAATATATTTGCAAGCCTGATATGGCTGAGGAGATTGACTGAGTGACAAGATGGTAGCCTCAGCAGCAGCAGGATTTACATGCATCTAACACAGATGGGAGCAGAGAGACAATCATAATCATGTTTTTGAAAAATGAATTAGTGAGAAAAGAGAAAGTAGAATCTATTGACATATGAGGCACGTGCATCCTAAGTTTAATCTAACAGCAGCTCTTAAGCACAGATACAGGAGGAGGGAATTAAAGTGCATGTATTATAATTTTAGAAGCCAATCTAGCCTATTAAGTCGAAGATTTATTAATCTGGTATCCTCTTAATTTATGGGAATAAAAAGACAGTAACTTATCAATAAGGAAGAAAGTGTAGTGGGAGGACCAAAAGTCCTACTAAATAGATATTCTAAACAGAGCTTTTCAAATATTTTCTACAACCGTATGAGCATTTCTTGGAAAATCCCAGTAAGCAAGTCAACAAAAATAAGCTACAAAAAATACTTCTAACCTATATACCTACCACAACATTTTATAAGACATTTCATTGCAGACATTATGTTGTTCTTCTCCAATTATAAAACCTACAAATAGTTAAGGAGCATTTGCAAGAAAGAGTTTGCCTCCCATAATGTCTACCAAGCTCAAACAAGAAACATTTCAATGTTGTATCAGTTCCAAGACCTCTAAAATCATAGATTTTACCTGCTTGAAATCTATTAACAAACCATGGATTGGAAAGTATCATCCATGTAGAAAATTTAGGACATATCGGCCTCCTCTCTTCCCTCCCCACCTTCCACGCCAATACACTCCTCGCAGGCATCCTACCAAGAAAATCAACCGTTGTGGTAAAATGAATATTTCAACTCACACTGCCATAAGCCTTCTTTTCCTAAGAGTCTCATTCACCACCCGATCGGCCACAAAAGTCGTATCCAAGATATGTCTTCCATCTATGAAGTACATTGGGGGTGCAAAAAATGTAAAAGAGCCCAATCAGGAATCGAAAAAGAATATAGCCACTTCTCCCAGGATTAACAAACTCACGGCTTGTAGCTTCTCAATCTTACCCTATATTATTTACTTAGGCCCACTTAACAAAGAATCATTTGAAGATATATACCCTATCTTACATTTTTTTTAAAATATACTTCCTCTATTTTTTCATTTTTACTTGCATCATATGAATTGGGACCCATTTTAACAAAAATTTACAAAAGGTAAATAGACAAATTAATTAAAAGAAAAACTTTAACACTAGAAAGAAGGAAGGCGTATGTTGTTAAGATCTAAATAAAAAAAATAATTAAGTTGCGCATTTACCTTCTTTAATTGGTTCCTTAAAATGTGTGTCCAACCCATATGATGTTAAAGATATTCTTCATGAGTAGTATCATACACAATCAAACCAGTTTGTATATATTAGGTTCTCTTACTGACTAATATACTTGTATTTATTACTTCCTATTATCTAGTTGTTGAATAGATTAATTATTGAGCTGTTGCTTAATTGTTATCTCTTAAATTGTTAGACTACTTAGTATACAATGTTGTATCTTGTACTCAGTCACACAATTCAATATACTTCTCATAGATATTTAACATGATATATGAGCTTTGACAAAATAACATTTCAGTTATTTTTCCTTTCCACATTTCCAATGAAACTTCTTTTTCCATGGTTCTAGAAACTCACTCCATCAATGTTTATCTTGCTCATGTTCTTAAGTTTACCTGGTTACCCTGCTACATACATCCCCTGGAAAACGCAACTGGAGGCCAGTCTCATTGGCTATGCTTGCACCAGTACATCGACGGCTCTCTTTCTTCCCCTCCCTAAACAATTATTAGTAATGAAGTTACAGATCCTAATCCCTCATACACAACTGGCCTCTGCCAAGATAAGCTCATCTATGGACAGTTGTCGGCACCCTTTCTGCACTTCTCGTCCCGCTCATATCTCGCTGCACTACATCCCGCGAAGCATGGCAAACCTTGCCGAGACATATTCAAATCCCTCGAGATCATCTTAACCAAAGTAAGGAACGTGTGCGTAATGTTATACAGGGGGAACAGTGCTCTCATACCATTTCTGACTAAGTTGTGACCGCAATCTTGATCACCTCAATGATCCAGATTATGACTCGAAATGTCGTCCATAGCAGGGATTCTTTCATCTCTTTTGATGAGCTTCATGAGGAGTTCTTTATCCAACATTGTGCTCCTGCCTCTCACATAATAAAGTTACAAGACCCGTCACTCCAGCCAACCATCTCCTCGTTGGGTTTGCTTCCCAAGCCTATGTCTCTGGACTCATCCAAGCCACGATCAAAGCCTTACCATGGAAATCGTGAATGCTGCCATCAATCCGGAAATTATGTGCCTCAATGCCCAATCTTCTGTCAACAATGCCCTCAAGTTCATTCCTACTGCCTACTGCCTAGTGCCTACTCCTTCACCTCCCTTACTCCTTCAAGTACTATCATTTCTATGGCACGTCTTGAACCCACTAAGGCCCACAAGGACTCCACGAAGATACTGACAATACTTGAATTTATCTTAGGGCCTGTTCTCTTCGGCATAAAACAACTGAACTGAAAATCATAACTAATTAATAGTAATGATAATAATTTAGGAACTGAACTGAAAATAAGTTGGGGAGAACAGGCTCTTACTTTGTCAAATCAGTTTGTATATACTCTATTAGTTTCTGTTAATGAACAATAGTACTTGAATTTATCACTTCCAATTTATCTAGCTTGTTGAATAGACTCATTATTAAGCTGTTATCTTAATGCTATAGTTTGTACTCACGTTGTTCACACAATTCAATATACTTGTCATCAAGATTCTACATACTATACAAGTAAAAAGAACGGCGAAAGTATAAACATTCTCATACACATTTCGCCTTTGAATCACGAACGACATTCCTTTTGAGACAAACATAGATGAAAACATTGATGCACGCAACTACCGATTTCAGTGGTTCATCAATTAATTACTAAAACTCAAGTAGTTTCGCCAATACAAATAAAAAAAAGAAATGAGGAAAAACCTGAATTGAACTACAAGCAAGTTCAATAGTATGCATCATCGATTGAAGACGACTCAAATCATTGGCTTCTCCTTCTTGCATTTTCTGCAAATTGAAATACAAACGAAATCTTTACAAAATAAAAATAAAAAAACAGTTAAATTCAAATTCGATCATTAGTTGTTCATAACAAATTGGTAGATGAACTGACCACGCAGTCAGAAGAGAGAGAGTGCAGAAGCGAGAGTGAGAGTGAGAGACTGAGCTACTATGTGTGTTTTTATGGAGGAATGAAATGAAGAGGTATGAGAATTATGAACCCTTTATTCAACGAGGGCTTCTACCCATGATTTTTTTTTTTAAAGATTCTACCCCTGATTTCCAAATTATATACTTCCTCCGTTCCAATTTAGTTATGGCACTTTTTTTTTTTTTTTTCACAACGCCCTATGCAAATTTTAATGGAGTATTAACAAGAGTAAGGGAAAGTGATTAGGAGGTGATGGGGGACCACTTCACATGGGGTAAAAAGGAAGATAGGAGAGAGAAATCAGAGACCAACTGATTTCCCTCCTCATTTCCTACGTCAGTTTGGAGGGAATGGATTTTAGTAGGAATTTTTTCCCACCAAGTCAGATATCCTTCCTCCCAATAAAATTTGGAGGCAAACTTTTCAGATTTCTGAAATTTTCAATGAGATTTAAATGTTGACAACATATCCAAAATAATACCACCATAATCTCTCTCTTCTATATATAACCCCAAAATTAAATGTTGGGCATTTACACAAAATGAAGAGAAAGAAAACATGTTTTCCACCTAGAATGGTGTAGCTACACAAGCAATCAAGTTTATAAATTAGATCACAGCACACACATCACTGTAATTAGTACTAATCCTAGAAATTAGGGGGACTGAAATTCCAAAAAAAAACTTCCAACTTCAGCCTTGGTTCTTCACAGCTATCTACCAAAATGGAGCCATTAGATGTTGAGGAGGTTAGTGTTCAAAGCCTTCAACAGATCCTAGACATTGAAGGCATGGAAGAGGCGTTGCTGCTGCATGAAATGGGCAATCATTATGATAATGATGATAATATGTACTCGGACAACGAAGGTGAAGCCACAGAAACAGAAGTCTAAGCACAGCAACATGAACACCACCAACCAGAAGATGAGCAACAGCAGCCAGAACCAGAAAATCAACAACAACAACAACAACATGTCAATGTAAGTTCAAGTAGAAAAAAAACAAGAATTGAATTTAGAAACAAGAAGAAAGTTAATTGATGAACTTCTTACTTTGGAAATACATGGTAAACTTCCATGGGGTTTTAAAAGAAAATTTTCAAAGAAAATTAAGATTCATAGGATGACACTAGATAGATTATGGAATGGTGCAAAACAACATAGAGCAAATGGCCATGCTATAGATGTAAGGAGCAAAAAATTTGGTAGATGTGGCAAAAAACTTAAAGTCTATGATGAGGCATGGCTTCAGACAGTCCCACTTCATTTGAGGACAAGTATTAGGGCATTTGTTGTCATATTAAACTACATCATGTTGTTGTGTATAGACTCTTAAAACAGGGAAAACTCAGAAGTCATACAAGCAGCAACCATCCCAAGTTGACAGAGAAACACAAGCTGGACAGATTGCAATGGGTTTTGAAACATATACTACTAGCAACCAGCACAGAACCACCAACATTTGTTGATATGCATAATGTAATTCACATTGATGAGAAGTGGTTTTATTTAAACCCAAATATGAGGAGGTTCTACTTACTCCGTGCTGAGGATGATCCTTATAGGTGTTGTGTTTCTAAGAGGTACAAAATCAAGGCTATGTTCATGTGTGCAACATCAAGACCCATCAAGGACAATGAAGGGAATATGATACATGATGGGAAGTTTGGTATTTATCCATTTGTTAAGTATGTGACTGCCAAATATTCAACAAAAAACAGAAAAGCAGGCACACCTATAACTAAAGCACTTGATAGTGTCACATAACAAAGAATAAGGGATATGATTATCAACAATGTCATCCCTGCCATCATGAAAAATTGGCCTGAGGGTTTGTCAAAAGACATCTACATCCAGCAAGATAATGCAAGGCCACATATTCATGTAGATGACCCACAATTTATGGCAGCAGCAACTCAAAATGGGTTCAACATTCAATTGATAAATCAACCAGCTCAGTCTCCTGACCTTAATGTGCTAGACTTAGGATTTTTTAGAGCTATACAAGCACTGCAGTATCAGTCATTTCCTAAGACCCTAGATGATTTGATCACAAAGGTTCAAGATTGCTATGATTTTTTTAACCCAGAAGTGTTAAAGTATGCATGGCTACAGTTGCAATATGTCATGGTTGAAATTCTTAAGTGCAAGGGGGGAAACAGCCTAAGAACCCACATCATGGAAAAAGAAGGCTGGAAAGGCAAGGCTTACTTCCACAAAATGTTACAGTTGATCAATCACAGATTGATGAGGCAGTTGCTTTCCTTAATGCGAGGTTCTTTAATGTTGGTGAAGCATTTGACTACATTGATGAAATGATACAGTAAATTTTTAAAATGAAGAAGGCAACATTTTGGAAGAACAAAGAGTGCAGCAACATTTTGAAGTCAGGGACAGAGTGCATCAACATTTTGAAGAAGATAAAGTGCAGTATCATTTTGGAAGAAGAAAAGTGCAGGATTTTTTTTTTTGTATATAGGTGGGAAGGCAAGTTTTTGTGAATATGTGATGGTTTATACATATGCAAGCATGAAGATGTAATTCAGCAACACTTCTAAGCAAACCATAATAGGTTTGGATAATTGGGGTAGTATTAGGATGAACTTTGTTTGTGTTCAAATGAAGACTAAGGAGTGGTTTGTAAAGCAGTGTTGCAAGAGACATTAATCAATATATATTAGCTTATGTGTTATGTTAATTGTTTTAGATGTACTCATATTTACATCTTTAAAACATATCTAAGGCTTATTAGTGTGAAATGGGTCTTATCTAAATCCATCAGGGAGAATTTTATGGGTCATAGAAGAAATAGGGAGGTTGATTTAAATCCTCAACACAATGAATATTCTTCAATGTGGAGAAAATCAACCTCATTCCTCTGCCCACAAACATGAGTCCCTTCATCATTTGGATGACTTAAGCCAACAACCTACAAATGGGACTCATTGTACTTCCAACAACAACACACATAAGGTCTCAAACAACTCAGCATATTTACCCCCAACCAGCAAGGTTTTATATTTACTGTATCACATCATTAGCCATGTACCTCATCATAGACATAGGGACTCAATAGGGCTTCTAAATCCATCAGGGATAATAGTATGGGTCATAGAAGAAATAGGGAGGTTGATTTAAATCCTCAACACAATGAATATTATTCAATGTGGAACAAATCAACCTCATTCCTTTGTCCACAAACATGAGTCCCTTCATTATTTGGATTAGGTAAGGCAACAACCTACTCAAGGGTACTCATTAAACATCCAACAGCCAACCAGGACTCATTTAACCAACATATGAGAGTCACCATACTCAAACCAACAAATAACCCACACCACAACCAGGACTCATTCATCCACAATTCATAACCAACATAACCAAATAACCAACATAACAACAACTTAATCATCAGCATACTAAGGCAACAAAAATCATACAAGTCAGGGACATAACATCATCATCATCACCATACCAAGGCAACAAGTCCTCCCACAACTCAAAACAATCATACCAACAAATCATCATCATCACCATACCAAAGACAACAAGAATCAAACCAAGAAATCTATATAATCATCATCATCATACAAAGCCAACAAAGTCCTCCCACAACTCACAACAATTCAAACCAATCATGGACTCACAGCCAGCAACCCAACAATCATGAACATCAGCAAACCAACATTGCACAAATATATTGAAGGGACTCAATATATAAATAATAAAACAGTAATATAAATGGCAAAGAACTCAAAGTTAGGAAGAATAAACCTCAGGGACAAGTTTTTCTGGCTTTACGCCTGAGTAGGAAGGCATGGTAGTCCAGATCCCATTCCGAGGTTGTGCAGGGACTCATTGGCACAGGAACGGGTTCCTCGTCATCAGAAGAGACAATATCCTCATACACCTCAAACACAGACCACCCCCCATCATTCTCAACATACATGGCGTATTTCTTCCCCTCATCATCATAAACAAGAAAACCATCACAAATAGCAGCCTCAGCCTTCTCCTTTCCCTTCACCTCTTTCCCCTTTTTCTCCTTTTCCTCCTTTTTCTCCTTTCCTCTATTTGACACCCCTTTTCGGACCGATTTTGAAGCATACGCTTGAGGCGCCATCAGACCACATATGATCTGGCGCGTAGTCCTCAAACCACCTCACCCTTTCCCCCATCAACCAGTCCCTGACCTTTGCCCCCAACAAAAACATCCTTACCCTTAGAAGCAGAACAACATTTCGACCTCAAATGATAAACTCGCCCTTTAGGTGGTGTTTGTGCCAAGATATTACCTTTTTTCGGACTGTCGGGTACTGGGACTGGAGTTGGGGGAACAAACTCTCTTGGAAGAGAGATTTTTGCATAGAATTCTTCCACAACCTCAGATAAAGCACTCATAGCGTAGGGTCGAAGAAGTTGTTCGGCATCACCACAGTCGAACAATCTTCTGGGGCAAGGAGAACCGTCAATGAAACCTTTCATCAACTCCTTAATCAAATCAGATTCATCCTCATCAGCGGTTTCAAAAAGTGCGTCAGTGAGTGGAGAAAGATTTGGTACATAGATATTGGCTATAAATTAGGGTTTTTTGGGGACTGAATTTAACAAATGTGAGGAGTTTTTAGGGGAGAGAGAGAGATGAAGACGAAAACGATGTGAGAGAGAGAAGTCGAACTTGAAGATTGGAAAATTAGGGTAGATTTGAAGAGAGATAGTGTAGATTTTAGGAGAGAGAAAGAGAAAGAGAGATGAAGTGAGGAGAGAGAAAGTTGGATTAGGGCTTGGAGAAGATGAACAGATGAATGAAGATGAAGGGATCGATGTAAATGAGGGTGGGGGTTTAATTGATGAATAGGTGGTTGGGGGTTTTATTTTTTGATGCAATTGATGATAGGTAGTTGGGGGGGTTTAATTTTTAGTGGGAGTCGTTTAATCACATTAGGATTAATGGGGTTATATTAAGTAGGAATCAATTTCATTAAATGGTATAAACAAGGGTAAAATCGTAATAGCACAGTCGAAAACTTTCCATTTAACACAACTAAATTGAAACATGCTAAATAAGGAAAGTGTCACAACTAAATTGAAACGGAGGAAGTATATAGAAGTATTTTTTTTTTTTAGGGGAATATATATAGAAGTATTTACGGTTTATTCACCAAATGCCCCCAAGTTTTCACGAAATTCACCGGGTACCCCTCAATTTCAACGTAATACACCCAAATGCCCTTAATGACTAACGGCGTTAACCGTCGTTAGTCTTAACCCTAATTAACCTACCTAAACCCTAACTTTTAAACCTACCCTAACCCTAACCCTAAACCCTAATCCTAACCCTAACCCTAACCCTAACCCTAACCACCCTCCCACCACCCCTCCCCCCACCCTCCCCACCGCCCCCCGCCCACAGCCCCCCACCCTCCCCACTACCCCAGCCCCCCCCCCCCCCCACCCCCCAGCCCCTCCCCCACGCAGCTAATTCGCGGTAGGTCCCCCTCCCCCATGCAGCTAATCCACGTCAATTTCCCCCCTGTCGATCAATTTCCTCCCCCCTCCCCTCGTCGATCAATTTCAGCGAACATTGACGAAAACAGGGGATGCGGTGACAAAACGATGAACAATGATGAAAAAAGGGCTGCGGGGGGTGGGGGAGGGGTTGTAACACCCCGACAATTCTCTCTTTTCTAAAATACCTTTTTATTATAAAACATAGAGAATTATCAAAGTATTATCGCCCGTGTGAAAACGTATCGGCTTATTCAGAATTTTGCAGCGGAAAACATACATAACTAAACTTCATACTTTAAATATAATAAACAAACAAAGTACTTAAAACCAACACTCTAAAAATTCTCTACTCCAAAACCAAACTTAACATAGTATGTTCCTACTAAAGCAACAGACAAAACAACTTGTTACACAAGCTCTCCATTCTCAGATTCCCAATGATGCAAATCTGCACACTTGTAGATGTCAATGCTCTAAAGAATCTGCTCACCAAAATGGGTCATCACAGGATCAATAAGGCAAAGCCATAATCAACACATACAAACAAAGCACGTAATCAGCAAAGCTGAGTACTACATAACAATACATAAACATTCCTAACATGTTACTAAGAAATAATAAACAGGGATAAATAATAATATAACAATATAACATTCTGCAGATAACTTCTACTGAACTAAACTTTAGTCATCTTTTTATTACTTTAAATGGAATAGTTATTGGACCGAGTTGTCTAACTAAAAACCAGCCTTCCTTAGGAAGACGAAATACGGGCGCGACTCCGTATTCCATAATGACCTGCGATATCGAGGAACCTTTGAATAAAAAGAGGAACGGTGATCAATCCAATTCCCAGAAAAAGCCATGGCACACTCACCATGTACCCCAACTCCTGATTGTCCAACTTCAGACGTGCACCAGTCTAAAGTTTATTACCATCCAAGTTACACTTTACGTGATTTACAATTTATTACTTATTATGACACACAAGTAATACAGAAATCTTAAATCAAACATTCACAACTGAACTTCTTTTTATCTTAGGATTAAAATCAGTGATCATACAACTTACAATCCAAGATTAATCCCTTTTTATTCTAATCCTTCTTATTTGTTGAACCTAGCCAACAATCAACTTACCTTTCAAAGGCATAAATTATCAACTTACCAAATAAGGCCCACAGCCCTCATAGAGTAGTGAAAATAATAATATAAGGGAACACATGATTTAAACATGATCCAACTCACTAAATATATTAATTCCCCCATGTGAATTAATAAATAAAGTTCCCAATCCAACATGCTTGCATCAATATCCATACAAACATGATATTCAACTCATAATCAAATCTCATCCTTACATGTCCACACACAAGCGTAAAACGTGTAAAATCCAATCATAATAGAAATCATATATGAACTTACAAAGTTCCTATACATGATACTACAACTTTTCCTTCCTAAATCACATACTACATCACATAACATATAGGTATGTACGTACCTTGTATAAACAAACTGATAGGCCACCGTTAATCACTTTAAAAGTCGCCTACTGAAAAATCTCTGCCTAAAACAACCAATATAATTTAAGGTCAATACTCTAATTAAATTCCAGCAATTTTAAAATACTTTAAATCCTCTTTAAAAATATTTAAAAGTTATTTTTACCATTAAAACTCCAACTACTTATTTTTCCTAGCATAGTACAACTATACTAGTCATTAAAATCCATCAAACTCCCTTAATAACATCCTTTCTAAAAATTCCAGCAGCATATAATTTATTAAAAGCCTCTTTAAACACATTTAAACATGCTTAAATTCATAATTTAAATCAATTTTATAGTTTATAACATGCTACTATGATTTTCCAATATTTAACACCCTAAAAATTCATGCTTTGATAATTAAAAACTCAATCTAAACATAATAATCAAATCTGAAATTTTATTCTTTTAATACACAATATATATAATCCATGATTAATCATTAAAACAGTAAATTAAAGTTATTAATCATGATTCGTACCAAAATAAAGCATAAAAATATGATCTTCAATTGAAACTTGAGGAAGAAGAAAAGAAACAAACCAAAGCAAGAAGGAAGAGGAAAGGAAACGCCGGCCAAGGAAGGGCAGCGGCGGCGGAAGGGCGGCGGTGGTTGCCGCCAGTTGGGCTGGTGTTCGGCGGTGGCTGGCCGGAAAAGGGAAAAACCGAAGGTGCAAAAATCGAGCAAGAAGAAGGAAAACGCAAGGAGAGAGAAGCACCGTAATTCTTGTGGGAGGAAGGAGGAAAGAGAAAATAATGTGTGGGTAAAATATTTGGGGTTTATGGGTATTTATAGGTTTCCCTTTGTGGGCTTAGGAAAAGTAATTGGGCTTCAAATAGAGTTTGGTGATGAATATGATTGATGATTGAACTCCTAACATCACTAGGATTAGTATTTGGGTTCCTCAAGCCCATTTAACTTCCTTAAATCCTTAAAATAATTCCTTTGACTTTCAAAATGGTCAACCTTTGAAATATGAAATCATTAAAATGCTAATATATATTAAAATATAAATAACTATATATTAAAATATATTTATAAAATTCATAAAAATACGGGGGATTACAGGGGGTTGTTCCAAAATCGAAGGGAGGGGGCACGAGGGTGGGGGAGAGGTAGGGGGGACTGTTGGGTTGCCGTGGATTAGGCTGCGTGAGGGAGGAGGCTGCCGCGGATTAGGCTGCGTGGTGGAGGGGGGCTGCGGGGGCTAGGGGGAGAGGGGGCCTGCTGGGGGTGGTGAGTAGGGTAGGGGGGCTGGGGGGGGGAGGGTGGTTAGGGTTAGGGTTATGGGTAGGGTTAGGATTAGGGTTAGGGGTTAGGATTAGGGTTAGGGTTAGTGGTTAATTAGGGTTGAAAACAATAAAATAAGGGTTAATGATTAACGACGGTTAACGGAGTTAACAGCCGTTAATCATTAAGGGCATTTGGGTGTATTGTTATGAAACTGAGGGGTACCAGGTGTATTTTCAAAAGTGCGAGGGTACCCAGTGAATTTCGTGAAAACTCGGGGGTATTTGGTGAAAAAACTGAAGTATTTATTGTTAATTTTGAGATTTATGATTCAAGAATTGTGATTTTTTGGATTTGGGATTTGTATGAGTTGTTAATTTGTGTGAATTGTTCATATATTATAATTTGTGAATTTTTTTAGATTTGTCAGGATTGTTGATGAATTTGTGATTTTGTCGAATTATAATGGGAGTAAGAAATACGAGTTGAAATGAGTAGTAAACTATTGTGTTATGTGTATAAATACAATTCACAATCATGAATTCTAATGAAAATCAAGTTGATTATGATCCAAATATTCTCCAACTTAACCAAGCCAAAAAAAATTGAGAACAATTTCTTTGTAGATGTAAGTCTTGATGTGATTGTAAATCGGTTCCAAGATTTGAGAACTCGTCATGAATAATTTTATTTTCCATTTATTAAAGTACTTTGTCTTTGAGGTATTATTTGAATTCTACCAAACAAAGAGGTTCCTCTTTTGGCCTTCCTTACCATGGCAAAATTACACTACCATTCATCTGAAATCCTAAATTTGCCACTATCACATTACTGCAATCATGTTTTTTGCATTTATGAGAAAAGATGTGGGGACTTTCAAGATTGTTAGGAACAAAATAGGAGTAATTTGGAACTTTAGCTTTCTGTTTCTCAAAATTACAAAAAAAAAAATAGGTCATTGTAATATTAACTTTTTATAAACCAAGGTTATAAATTAGTTATCGTCATTGTAATATTAACTTTTTGTCTATCACATTTACAATTTAGGAATTATTGTTATTCAATCCCTTCGTGTTTAATCTTTAAAATAAAATATTACATGAATATTCTCAACTTTGTTTAATCCTCTTGTATTAATTTCAACTATTTTTTGATCTTGTACAATACAATAATCATTTTAGAAATTTTAATTAAGTGAAATTAGGCAAAAACAATATATAAAGTATACAAACTATATAATTTAGCTTTTTAGTCTATATAACTTCTTTTGTTAAAGGTAGTTGGTGTGGCTTTCACTTTAACAATCATACGAGACTTGTGTCCCGTGTTAGCAAGCTTGACACTCTAAGAGTAGAGGGGATGGTAAAGGAAATCCCTACCCTCAAAGTGTCCCTAGTGGGAATTGAACCCCCCAACCTCAAGGTTATAAGGCACAATCCTAACCACTAGGCCAAGCTTAGCTTGGATCATACATAGGCTAAATGTTATAGTACATTTAATTGTTAAAAATAAATACTACTATTATCTAAGATAATTGATTGAATAATAATATATGTAGAAACATTTAGTCGATTTATGGTACTTTACATATTATTAGAAGATTTTATTCTATTTTGCTAAAATAATTATATGATTATGTAAACATTATAGGAGTACATGGATACTGCAACCGGATAATGAGAAGCATATAACATCATTTTCAATTTTCCAATTTTTAGCCATCTCCAATTTTCCAACGAATGCCTTTTCTAAGAATCTCTCGTTGAGCGAGAATCTGTTTCCACATTTGAGAATCTTGAATTTTTGGTTTACACTCAAAGTATTTTTGGCGAATAAGTTAAACCCAAAGGTTGTTATGATCTGTAAGTGTTTTCCATCCTAATTTATTAGCAACGAAGGCTTTATTTAAAGGAATGGTTTTACGTAGCCCAAGACCACAATATGATTTTGGTTTACAAATCTTGTCCAATGCAATAAGAAGGGTGGCATTTTTGTCTTTCTGTTGGCACCAAAAGAAGGACCGATGCATGGTGTCAGTAGATTTAGCAATGTCATTTAGGAGGATGGAGAAGAGCAAATATAAGCCGGAAGCGCTTCGAGATTGGTTTGGATCATTGTGTGTCGTCCTACTTTTGACAAGAAGCCGACTTCCCAATTTTTAATCAGTTGTTCTGTTTTTTGAAGAATGTGTTTGAAATCAGTCTTAGTTGGATGAAATGAGCTAAAGTAAATTCCTAGATATCGACCTAATTTGGAGTTTGGTTGCATATGGAATTGGCTAGCGAGAGTGTTCTTTTTCTGATTTGTAACTTGCTTTGAGAAAATTATAGAGGACTTGTGAAAATTGACTGATTGGCCTGACAATTGACATAATTGGTCAATAGTATTTTTTAAGGTTGCACAAGATGCATTTGTGGCCTCACAAAAAAGTAACCTGTTGTCGGCAAACATTAGACATGGAATGTTAGTGGAACGTGGTTTTAATTTGAAGCCAATTCCTGCTGAAGGACTTTGAGCCGTTAAAGTTAGCTTTTCAATGAAGACTTCCATACAGAGAATAAAAAGATAAGGGGATAGAGGGTCACCTTGTCTAAGTCCTCTAGATGGCCTGAACCATGGAGAAGGTTTACCATTTATTTTTATGGAGTAGAAAACATTAGTGACACAATTTTTGACCCATTTGATCCAAGTTTCTGGGAAACCAGCCCAAAGAAAGTCCCCTTCAATGCGATCGTAAGCTTTTTCCATGTCTAATTTAAGAGTTGTCCATCCCGTCTTATTTTGGGATTTATGGAAAACACTCTAGATTTCTTTGACAATGAGAACATAGTCGTGAATCTATTGTTCTTGAGTGAAAGCGATTTGGACAGGGATGATAACTTTTTGAAGAATGGGGCTTAGGCGGGCGACCATGATTTTAGAAATAGCTTTATATAAGGTATTAATTAAACTTATAGGCCGTAAGTGGTTTGGGGTCTATGGGTGGTCATTTTCGGGGATAAGCGTAATCGATGTGTGATTTAGTGCTGGGGGAGTTTTCCATGAAAGAAAAAGCTTTGGATGGCAATAGTGATATCATTGCCAATTATCAGGCGGTAGGCTTAGAATTTTCCTCCAAAGCCATTTGAACCCGGGGCCTTGTCCGAATTTATATCAAAAATGGATTGTTTAATTTCTTCCAAAGAGGGTTGGGCTATTAAATGGTTGCAGTCTTCATCGGAAATAATTGGTGATAGAAAGGGCAGATCAATGTTACAGGGCCCATTATGGTCGGAGGAAAACAGGTTTTTAAAGGAATTTAGCAATATTTGGGCAATCTCATGAGGTGTGTTTACCCATTGGTTTAAATCACTTTTGAGTCTGATGATAATATTGTAAGCATTTTTCTTTTTAGATTTATTACGGAAAAATCTTGAGTTTATGTCTCCTTGAGTGAGCCATTTATTTCTACTTTGAGTTGCTCTATGATGTTGACCGAACAATAGTAATTTTTCTCGTTGGAGAATGAGATGGTTAATATGTGCTCGTATAATGGGATTGTAAGGTTGTTGCCACAAAACAAATTGAAGCTCCTTTATTTTGTTTTCATTTTGTATAAGTTTGTTGTTGGTGTGGTGGTAATGCTGATGCACCCATATTTTGAGACCATTCTTTATACGAATAAAGCTTTTGTTGTATATGATGAAAGCGCGAGCCTTGGATCTGAGTAGGCCAATGTTTTCTTATTATGGAGTGTGACTGTGATTCCAGGACCCATGCATTTTGAAAACGAAATGGCGTATAGTGGTTATGAGTATGATCGTTAGTGGATAAAAAGACAGGAGTGTGATCTGAGACTGTGAAATTTCCATATGATAAGTTAGTATTAGGAAAATCCCCTATAAACGAGGAATGGGCTAATGCTCTATCAAGTTTTTCATATATTATTGTGTCATTTGTGGAATTTTTCCATGAATAGCGGCTTTGGATACAAGGAGTGTCTATTGCATTGCAATTGGTGATAAAATTAGGTAGACGTTGTAGTTGGTAAGGGAGGAGAGGACGTCCACTAAGTTTGTCATTACATTCTAGCATTTCATTAAAATCACCAATAAGAACCCAAGGAGATGTTTGGCTTAACATAAGCTGATAAATGTAATGCCAGAAGACATCCTTTTCGTGTTCTTTTGTTGGACAATATACCCCCGCAATTAAGTATTGTTTATTCGTGGGTTTATAGGTAACTTGCAAGGTAGCACAACAAGGGTGAGAAGAGTGAGAGTGCACGATAATATTAGTATTGTTCCAAGTACAGCTGATAAAAAATGCCCGGCCCGAATTTTGGGCGAGTTTGGGCAGAATTTTCTGGCCAGGCCTAATTTTTTTTGCTTTGGGACGGGGTTTGGGCAAGCCAAAAATGACTTTTTAGTCTATTTTTTTTGCCCGGCCCGAAAACACAACCCTTTTTTGCCCGAAATAGCGGGCTTTGGGCACAAAATTTCAGCCCGAATTTTGGCCCGGCCGAACAATGTGCAATTTTTTTAAGGCTTGGCCCGGCCCGGCCCATGATCACCTCTAGTTCCAAGCTATCCGTAAACCTCCACAGTGATTTTGTGGATCAATAATTAATTTATTTTCGAAATGTAATGCGTTAAAAATTTTCCTACTATTTTGATAACTTGTTAAAGTTTCAAGAATGAATATAATATCATGCTCAATTTATTTTTTAAGTAGATCAGTTCCGCAAGTGCATGGGGCTTTCCCCCCCCGAATGTTCCAGCTGAGGATTTTCATTTTAAACTTTTTGAAAGGGGTGGGCTTGAGATTCCATTGACCCACTAGAGAAAGTCCAAAAAAGCGGTAAAAAAGTAGCACTATTAGTGTGGTGTTGGCCCACAATCCACAACAAACACCTGCCAATTAAAAAACCCGTTAAAGGGGAGTAAAGCCCCGGTATCATTTGCGAGTGATGGTGCACTCGAGTCCGATGTGCCATTGTAATCCCCCGTAAATTTATGAATTTTATAAATATATTTTAATGTATAGTTATTTATATTTAAATATATTTTAGCACTTTAATGATTTATTTTTTCAAAGGTTGACTATTTGAAAGTCAAAGGAATTATTTTAATGATTTATGCAAGGCAAATATTTTATTAAAGTCATGCTTAGAAAAAAGTATTTGAAATATTTGAAATACTTTTTGGATTTGGAAAAGGACTCTTAAAAGGGTTTGAGAAACCCAAACACTCTTAGGCTTGGAAAAGGATTTATAATTCAAGCCCAATTACCTTTTCCTAAGCACACAAGGGGAAATCTATATAAACCCCAATTTTTCCCCCACAATTATTTTCTCTCTCCTCCTTCTCCCAGTCTTTCGGCCTTCTTTGTTTCTCTTTTTCCTTCGGTTTTTCTTTTTCCTTCGGTTTTCTTTTTCCTTCGTTTCGGGCCACCGTCGATCACCGTTCGTCGCCGGCCACTGCTGCCTCGTCGGCCGACCACCGTGCGCCACCGCTGGTTGTCGTTCTTTGCTTCCTTGTTTTGGTTTGATTCTTTTCTTCCTCCTTCAGTTTTATTCAAAGTTTATATATTTAAGTTTTGTTTTCATTTATTTATGTTTAAAAGTTATAGTATGATGATTTAATATTGAATCTAAGTTATATAATTTGTGTATTGATGAAATAAAATTTAGATTTGCATATTTGAGTTTAAATTAGATTTTAATTATCAAAGCATGAATTTTTAGGGTTTTGAAAATTAGAAATCATAGTAGTTTATTATAAGTTATGGAAATTATTATCTATATGATTTCAAGTATGTTTGAATATGTTTAGAGGGAGTTTTAATATATGATATGTTGCCGAAAATTTTAAAGGGAGTACTTTTATGGAGTTTTATGATGGATTTTAACCACTAGTGTAGTAAGTATTATGCTAGGAGGTTTAATAATCAAGTTTTATTATTGGGAAAGGTTTTAAACAAGTTTTAGAAGTATTTAAAGTATTTTATTATTGCTGTAAATTCATGAGGGATTGATTATGAATTTATATTGGTTATTTTAGGCGGAGAAATCTCTCTATGCGACTTTTAAGTCTGTTAAAGTGGCATCTCAGTTTATCTACACAAGGTACGTACATACCTATGTGTTGATTGAAGTAGTATCATGATTTTAAAAGAAGAATTATGTAGTATCATGTATAGGAATTATTTTGAGTTCATATATGATTTCTATTATGTTAGATTTTGCATGTTTTATTCTGTTGTGTAAACATGTTAATTATGAGATTTATATTATGAGAATTATATCATGTTTGTATTGAAGATTGATGCAATCATGTTGGTTGGGAACTTTATTTTATTAATTCACATGGGAGAATTATTATATTTATTAGTATTAAATCATGGTTGATCACTGTTCCCTTTTGAGTATTTCACTGCTTGGTAAGGACCGAGGGCCTTATTGGGTAAGTTGATATTTTATACCTATGAAAGGTAGTCTGGTTGTTGGCTAGGTTCAACAAATAAGAAAGATTGAATTAAAGTTGGAATTAATCTTGGGTTGTTAGTTGTCTGATCACTTATCTAATCCTAAGATAAAAAGAAAGTTGTGATTGTTGTTGATGGTGCTATTTGTATTGCTTGTGAGTCATAACAAGTAATAACTGGTAAATCATGTAAAGTGAAACTGGATAGCAATAGCTTTAGACTGGTGCACGTCTGAAGTGTTGGACAAATAGGAGTTATTGGGTTTTTCTGGGGCCGGATTGATCACTGTGTCCTATTTTTATTTAAAAGGTTCCTCGATATCGTAGGTCATGGCAATACGCGCGCCAGTATTTCGTCTTCCAAAGGGAAGGCTGGTTTTAGTTCGACAACTCGGTCCATTGACTATTCCATTCAAAGTAATAAGAATGTTGTTATAAAGTTTAGTTCAGTAAAAGTTATCCGCAAGTTATTATGTTATTATTTAATTATTCCTGTTTACTATTTATTAGTATCATGTTAGGATTGTTTATTTGTTTAGTATGTAGTACTTAGCTTTGCTGATTACGTGTTTTTGTTTGTGTATGTTGATCATGGCTATGCCTTATTGATCATGTGATGACCCATTTTGGTGAGCGGTCTCTAGGGATCAATAGTGCATTGTCTATCTACATCATTGGGTTCGGGTTTGGAGAGCTTGTGTAGTTTATTTACATTACTTTTGAGTTATACTTTTCATAGTTGGTTTGGTTTGGTTTTAAGGTTGACTTTGGTTTTGTTGGTTGGTTTTGTTGGTTGGTTTTGGAGTTGACTTTGTTGTTGACTAAATTTAATTTATAAATTTAATTTTGGAGTATTATTGTTTTCTGCTGCAAAATTTTGAAAAAAGCCGATATGTTTTCTCACGGGCGATAATACTTTGATAATTCTTTGTGTTTTATATTAAAAGGTATTTTAGAAATAGAAAATTGTTGGGGTTTTACAAAGTGGTATCTAGGGGCTTTAGGTTTTTATTGGTCTTTCGTGCCAACTTTAAGTCTTAAGGCGCCTAACTAGCTAGTTACTTAAAATGAATTTCTTAGAATTGACTACTTGTTCATGGTATTTAAATTACCTTCGAAAAGTCTTTTTCAAGATTCTAATATTATTTTGATTCGTATTTATTTCTTTAAAGGGGTCCGAATTTTTATTATTATTGTTATTATTGTGTCTGAATTTTTTTTTATTTTCTTATTGTGTTTGAATTTTCGAACTATATTTTTTATGTTGTTCGTTTTTTTTCGGTTCCTTACAAATTCGGAAAAAAAATTTATTTATTTAAATTATTTTCAATACTCTCGTTTATTTTATTCTTTTATGAGAGATGGGTAGTATAGGAAGGGCATATAGGATAGAAATATTATATGTCTGCATTAAATAGTTAGTTCAGCATGATTATATTTTTTTTCCTGCTAACTGTTTATGTTATTCCAATGCTTTATGTTGTTGGTTATTCTTACTTATTGTTATTGTTGGGATTATACGTTAAATGAGAGTACCAGCTGTTTATAGAAGTTATATTTATTGTTATAGATTCCTAGCCATGTCTGAAAGAGAAGATACTAGAGTAGGGAGCTATTACAACTCTATTGTGCTGAGTGATGATGAGAGTGATGGAGATTATGAGTCTGATGATGATAACTACACCGAACTAGAGTTCATTATGCGTAATGTATTAAGAGCAGGCATGCCTGATAGTGATGATGATGTTCTTCATGAGTTTGACCATGCTAGAGGACATACCAGAAGTGATATCTACCGTGATGTTATGAGACCCGAGAATGATTCTGAGTCGAAGAGGACGAGCCTCAATCTAAAAGGTTGCGAAGATCCACGAGATTTAGAAGATATGTTTATTTTAATTCTGAGGACATTGATGAATTTGAAGATGAGCTCTTTACTCTAGAATACTACAGGGAATCAAAGGATAATACTGATGATGTTTCACCTTAGATTATTTATTTATGTATTTAGGTTTTAATAATAATGTTGGATAATTCGTCCAACGGTGGTTTAAATTTATTTCATAGTACCTTTATTTTATTTTAGGAAAAGTACAGTATTATGGTTTAGAAGATTGTTATTAGCATCTTTTGACGAATAAAAAGTCAAATATTTAGTTATCTAATTGAGCAAGAATTTATTTTGGCACGCGAATAGGAATAATTTTTATTTATTTGTCATGATTGAATTTTCATTCATTGTTCCTCAACTGTGTGTTCTTGATGTGAATATTCTTCATGGATGATTGATGATGATTATTCTGTAATATTGTTGTAACTTTATGAGAAATTGTTTGTTGATGCGATTTTTATGGTCAAATCAAATGTTGCCTGCGTAGAAAATGGCATGTAAATTATGTATCGAACCTAAAGTATAGTACATTAATTTCCGGTCGCGCACTAGAATGGCAAACAACAGTAACGATTTTACTGCTGCTATTCGCCTTTTGGCGGAGACATTGACTTAGGAGAGAACTGAGCATCCCGATTCCGCTGGGACATGTTTGAGAGACTAGCCAAGGTTAAACTACCATACTTTAAGGGGCAAGCTGATCCTACCTTCTTAGAGAACTGAATTAGAGAGTTTGAGAAAATCTTTGGGGCTGTGAACTGTCCTGAGAATATGAGAGTAGGTCAGGCTGTGTTGTACCTAAAGGATGAGGCTGATTTGTGGTGGAGAGAAAATGGGGCTAGACTGAGTGCTGTTGAGGGATTCAATTGGGATTCTTTTGTTACCGCCTTGAGAGGGAAGTTTTACCCTGCTTTTATGAGGAAACAGAAAGCCCAGGAGTTTATCAACCTTAGGATGGGAGTATGACCATCTCTGAGTACTATAGCAAATTCATAGCACTGTCGAGGTTGGCACCCGAGGTAGTAGCCACTGAGGAATTAAAGGCTCAAAGGTTTGAGCAAGGTTTGACTGATGAAATCCTGCTAGGGTTAGGTGGTGAAACTTTTTCATCCCTAGATATTGTGTAGGGAAGAGCCGCCCACATTTATGGTCTTCAGTCGAGGTGTGATAAGAAAAATGCTATAATGGGTGAGAAAAGAAATGATTTCAATGCTGGGGGAAATCAAGGGAATTTCAAGAAGAGTAGAAATGGGAATGGGAATTTCCAAGGGAGGAATAATCAGGGCTACGATAATAAGGGTCAATCTAAGAGAGTGTACCACTGTAAGAAGTGCAGTAATAACCTGCCTGGTAGAGACTGCAAGGGAGACCCAATGACCTATAACTACTGCCAGAAGAAGGGCCATAGGGAGTATGAGTGCTTTGCTAAGAAAAAGAAAGAGCAAAATGGCAATAGGAGTGGTAACCAAGTGAGGTATGGATTTAACCAGTCGGGAAATCAGGGTTCGAAGCCTATATGGGCACAGAACAACCAAGGGAGCTACAATAAGCCTGCTAGTGAGAGCAACAACCAGAACAAGGCTCCGGGTAAACTGTTCGTGATGAGTCGCAATGAAGCTGAACGATCCGCCGATGTAGTTTCTGGTACTTTTTCTATTAACTCCGTGCTACTTAAAGCATTATTTGATTCGGGTGCGACTTATTCTTTTGTTTTGTCATCTGTTATTAAAAGTCTGGGGTTAGTAGATTTTGAGGTGATTGATTTGCCTGTTAGTATACCTACTGGTGAGACCATAAGGTGTACCAAGTTGTTTAAAAATTTGCCTCTGAAGATAGGAGACTGTGTTTTTCCTTCTGATTTGATAGAGTTTAATCTGGGAGACCTAGATGTAATTCTGGGGATGGATTGGCTAAGTTTATACAAGGCCAAGATAGACTATGAAGTTCAAAAAGTAGTTTTAAGAAACCCTTTGGGGAAGTTAACCTCGTATAGACGTTTTGGGAAGTCCAAGAACTTTGGGGTTATTTCGCGATGAAGTGAAGCAGTTGATGAAGATGGGGTGTGAGCTATTAATCTGTAATGTGCAAGATGTGAGTAAAGAAGTTGCGGGTAAATATTGAGGATGTTCCAATCGTGAATGAGTTTATGGATGTGTTTCCGAATGAGATTTCGGGTATGCCGCTTGTTAGAGCTGTTGAGTTCACCATAGACTTAATTCATGGAACTGCACCTATATCTAAAGCACCATATAGAATGGCACCTCCGGAGATGAGTGAGTTGAAGAAGCAGTTGCAAGAGCTGTTCGATAAGGGTTATATTAGGCCTAGTGCATCACCTTGGGGAGCTTTTGTGTTGTTTGTTAAGAAGAAAGATGGGAGTATGAGGTTGTGTATCGATTATAGGGAATTGAATAATGTAACCATCAAGAACAAGTATCCTTTGCCTAAGATAGATGACCTATTCGATCAATTGAATGGAGCGAGCGTGTTCTCAAAGATTGATTTGCGTTCGGGGTATCACCAGTTGAGGGTAGCTGATCAGGATATACCTAAGACTGCGTTTAGGACTCGTTATGGTCATTATGAGTTCACTGTAATGCCTTTTGGGTTAACCAATGCACCTGCCATATTTATGGATCTGATGAATAGGATTTTCCATGAGTTCTTAGATAAGTTCGCTGTGGTATTCATTGATGATATCCTGATCTATTTGAAGAATGAAAAAGAGCATGATGAGCACTTGAGGATTTTATTGGAGACGCTTATTAGGAAGAATTAGTTGTATGCCAAGTTCTCTAAGTGTGAGTTTCATTTGGAGAAAGTAGCATTTTTGGGTCATTATGTATCTAAGGAAGGAGTCTTTGTAGATCTTGCTAAGATTCAAGCTGTGAGTGAGTGGCCAACTCCAAAGAATGTGTCTGATATCCGAAGTTTCCTAGGTCTACCTGGCTATTATAGGAGATTTGTGAAAGAATTTTAGAAGATAGCGAGGCCAATGACCAATTTGATGAAAAAGGAGTCAAAATTCAACTGGAGTGAGAAGTGTGAGCAAGCTTTCCAGATTTTAAAAGAGTGTTTGATCTCCGCACCTGTTTTGACCCTGCCTGATGGGAACGAGGGATTTGAGGTGTATAGTGATGCTTCAAAGAATGGTTTGGGATGTGTGTTGCAGCAAAATGGGAAGGTGATCACGTCGGGTCAGTTGAAACCTTATGAGGCTAATTACCCTACCCATGATCTAGAGTTAGCTGCTATTGTGTTCGCCTTGAAGATTTAGAGACACTACCTTTATGGGGCAACATGTAAGATCTTTACTGACCATAAAAGTTTGAAGTATATTTTCACCCAGAAAGACCTCAATATGAGGCAGAGAAGATGGTTAGAGTTGATAAAGGATTATGATTTAGACATCCAATATCATGAGGGGAAAGCAAATATAGTTGCTGATGCGTTGAGTAGGAAGTCAAGTCATAGCATGAATGCCTTGGTAGTTCCTGAGGAGTTGTGTCGAGATATGCAAAGACTTAGCCTAGAAATATTAAATCCTGGGGAGATCGAGGCAAGATTGAGTGCTTTATCATTGGGGTTGTCAATTTTCGACGAGATCAAAGAGGGTCAAGTTGGGGATGAGCACCTAAAGAAGATTAAGGAAAAGATGAGACAAGGTAAGGAAGATGATTTTAGGATCCATGATGATGGTAGTCTGAGGTTCAAGGGAAGGTGGTGTGTACCACAAAAATGTGATGAGCTTAAGCGACGTCTTATGGATGAGGGGCATAATACGCCGTATTATGTGCAACCTGGGGGTGACAAGTTGTATAAGGACCTTAAGCAAATCTATTGGTGGCCAAACATGAAGCGTGAGGTTGCCGAGTTCGTGTCTAAGTGTCTAACCTGTTAGAAAGTCAAGATAGATCATAAGCGACCCATGGGGAAGGTTCAATCCTTAGAGGTTCCTGGATGGAAGTGGGATTCCATTTCAATGGATTTTGTGACTGCTTTGCCTAGGACGAGGAATGGCAATGATACTATTTGGGTTATTGTGGACCGTCTGACGAAGTCGGCCGTGTTCATTCGAATTAAAGAGACATGGAAGAAGAAGCAACTTGCGAAGACGTATATTAAGCATGTAGTGAGATTGCATGGGGTTCCAAGCGATATTATTTCAGACCGTGATTCGAGATTCCTCTCAAAATTTTGAAAAAAGGTCTAGTTAAATCTTGGGACAACATTGAAAATGAGTACTGCTTTTCACCCTGCGACCGATGGTCAGATTGAGAGGACTAACCAAACGATGGAAGATATATTGAAAGCCTGTGCTGTTGACTTTCAGGGTAGTTGGGAAGACCAATTAGATTTGATTGAGTTTTCATACAACAATAGTTATCATGCGAGTATTAAGATGGCGCCTTTTGAGGCGTTATATGGAAAAAGTGTAGAAGTCCCATTTGCTGGGAATGATTTTAGTGAGAATATAGTATTAGGGACATAATTCATTGAGGAGACTGTCAAGAATGTGAAGTTGATTCAGGCTAGAATTCAAGCTGCTCAAGATACGCAAAAGAGTTATGCCGATTTGAAGCGAAGAGAAGATGAGTTCGAAGTGGGTGATAAAGTGTTTCTGAAAGTATCACCAACTAAGGGTGTGATGAGATTTGGGAAAAAGGGCAAATTAAGTGCCAAATATGTAGGTCCATATGAGATTCTGCAAAGAATTGGAAAGGTAGCTTATAGGTTGGCTTTACCAATGGAGTTCGAGAAGATGCACGATGTGTTTCATATTTCCCAACTCAAGCGTTATATCCATGATGAGCGTCATGTCTTGGAGCCTGAGAGGATCCAGATTGATAGTAGCCGTACATATGAGGAAAGACCTGTGAAAATTCTTGATAAGAAGGTGCGTAGTACACGCAATAAGGATGTTAATATCGTGAAAGTGTTTTGGTCGAACCATGAGTCCGAAGAGGCAACATGGGAAGCCGAAGCTGAAATGAAGAAGAAGTATCCAGATTTATTCCCTGAGGTGAGTTACGAGGGCGTAACTTTTTTTTAAGGAGGGTAGAATGCGATAGAATTTCGTGCTGTTTACCTATTTTTATGGTATTTTTATGCATTTTTATTATTTTGGCGATTTACACATGTTGGTGCAAAATAAAATAGATTCTCTGCATAAGAAAAGGTGTTCATGAGTAACACAAGTGATTTTAAGTTGGCAAAAGAGTGCACAGGAATGGCACAAGTATTTCTCCAATGGGAGTTGAGTTAAAAACTTTTGAAAATGTATGAGTTTTCGTGTCAAGTTTCGGGACGAAACTTCTTTTAAGAGGGGTAGACTGTAATTCCCCGTAAATTTATGAATTTTATAAATATATTTTAATGTATAGTTATTTATATTTAAATATATTTTAGTAATTTAATGATTTATTTCTTCCAAGGTTGACTATTTGAAAGTCAAAGGAATTATTTTAATGATTTATGCAAGGCAAATATTTTATTAAAGTCATGCTTTAAAAAGTATTTGAAATATTTGAAATACTTTTTGGATTTGAAAAAGGACTCTTAAAAGGATTTGAGAAACCCAAACACTCTTAGGCTTGGAAAATGATTTATAATTCAAGCCCAATTACCTTTTCCTAAGCCCACAAGGGAGAATCTACATAAACCCCATAAACCCCAATTTTTCCCACACAATTATTTTCTCTCTCCTCCTTCTCCCAATATTTCGGCCTTCTTTCTTTCTCTTTTCCTTCGGTTTTTCTTTTTCCTTCAGTTCGGGCCACCGCCGATCACCACTCGTCGCCGGCCACTGTTGCCTCGCTGGCCGACCACCGTGCGCCGCCACTGCTGCCTCCTGGCTGCCGCCGATTGTCGTTCTTTGCTTCCTTGTTTTGGTTTGATTCTTTTCTTCCTCCTCAAGTTTTATTCAAAGTTTATATTTTTAAGTCTTGTTTTCATTTGTTTATGTTTAAAAGTTATAGTATGATAATTTAATATTGAATCTAAGTTATATAATTTGTGTATTGATGAAATAAAATTCATATTTGCATATTTGAGTTTAAATTAGATTTTAATTATCAAAGCATGAATTTTTAGGGTTTTGAAAATTAGAAATCATAGTAGTTTATTATGAGTTATGGAAATTATTATCTTTATGATTTTAAGTATGTTTGAATATGTCTAGAGGGAGTTTTAATATATAATATGTTGCTGGAAATTTTAAAGGGAGTACTTTTATGGAGTTTTATGATGGATTTTAACCACTAGTGTAGTAAGTATTAAGTTAGGAGGTTTAATAATCAAGTTTTATTATTGGAAAAGGTTTAAAACATGTTTTATAAGGATTTAAAGTATTTTATTATTGCTGTAAATTCATGAGGGATTGATTATGAATCTATATTGGTTATTTTCGGCGGAGAATTCTCTCTAGGCGACTTTTAAGTCTGTTAAAGTGGCATCTCAGTTTGTCTACACAAGATACATACATACCTATGTGTTGATTGAAGTAGTATCATGATTTTAAGAAGGAGAATTATGTAGTATCATGTATAGGAATTATTTTGAGTTCCTATATGATTTTTATCATGTTAGATTTTGCATGTTTTATACTGTTGTGTAAACATGTTAATTATGAGATTTACATTATGAGAATTATATCATGTTTGTATGGAAGATTGATGCAAGCATGTTGGTTGGGAACTTTATTTTATTCATTCACATGTGGGAATTATTATATTTATTAGTATTGGATCATGGTTGATCATTGTTCCCTTTTGAGTATTTCACTGCTTGGTAAAGACCTACGGCCTTATTGGGTAAGTTGATATTTTATACCTATGAAAGGTAGTTTGGTTGTTGGTTAGGTTCAACAAATAAGAAATATTGAATTAAAGTTGGAATTAATCTTGGGTTGTTAAGTTGTCTGATCACTTATCTAATCCTAAGATAAAAAGAAAGTTGTGATTGTTGTTGATGGTGCTATTTGTATTGCTTGTGAGTCATAACAAGTAATAACTGGTAAATCATGTAAAGTGAAACTGGATAGCAATAGCTTTACACTGGTGCACGTCTGAAGTGTTGGACAAATAGGAGTTGGGATTTTCTGGGGCCGGATTGATCACCGTGTCCTATTTTTATTTAAAAGGTTCCTCGATATTGTAGATCATGGGAATACGGAGTCGCGCCCATATTTCGTTTTCCAAAGGGAAGGCTGGTTTTATTTCGACAACTCGATCCATTGACTATTCCATTCAAAGTAATAAGAATGTTGTTATAATGTTTAGTTCTGTAAAAGTTATTTGCAAGTTATTATGTTACTGTATTATTTATTCCTGTTTACTATTTATTAGTATCATGTTAGGATTATTTATTTGTTTAGTATGTAGTACTCAGCTTTGCTGATCACGTGTTTTTGTTTGTGTATGTTGATCATGACTATGCCTTATTGATCCAGTGATGACCCATTTTGGTGAGTACTATCTAGGGATCAATAGTGCATTGTCTATCTACAGGTTTGAAGATGATGCATCATTGGGTTCGGAATTGGAGAGCTTGTGTAGGTTATTTACATTACTTTTGAGTTATACTTTCATAGTTGGTTTAGTTTGGTTTTAAGGTTGACTTTGGTTTTGTTGGTTGGTTTTGGAGTTGACTTTGTTGTTGACTAAATTTAATTTATAAAGTTTATTATTATTGTTTTCCGCTGTAAAATTCTGAAAAAACCGATACGTTTTCACACGGGCGATAATACTTTGATAATTCTCTATGTTTTATATTAAAAGGTATTTTAGAAAAGAGAGAATTGTCGGAGTATTACAACCATAAAGGCCCAAACTAGAGGAGATAGATATAAAGGTATAAAAAAGAACCTTTGAAGCCCATTAACCGAAAAGAAGAGTTCCTTGGAGGAACAGAACCTGAAGCAAAAAACATGGAGCAAGAAATATAGTGAAGAGAGGAAAGTAATTCCAGAAGAGGCAAAAGTTCACAGCCGAGAAAAATGGGGGCAAAAGGATTGGCAGTAGACAACGAAGAAAGAACCAAAAATTTATAGTAACTAGCAAAGATTACAAAACACAACAACAAAGAAACATAATTCGATTGATAAAAGAGTAGATCCATTGCAATTTCACGAATTTGTATATGACTTGCCCTTTAAGTCTACATCATTTTTAGAAAAAATATGAGAATTCTTAAGACCCATAAGGAAAGGAGCCTCAGCGAGATTCAACATGTAATCCCATAGTTCCAAATAAACAATACAAGATAATATCATAACTCTGCCAAGACACAACGGACACGACTTGGAAATCTTAGCACACAAGAGATACTTGAAAAATATAACAACAATGTAGAGGCAGCTAACAATATTATTAACCAATACATACTTCACCAGTATTAACAAAGTGCCTAAAATAATAGTCTGGATTCAATTCATAAGAGGGAGAACATTCCAACAATTTTCAGGAGATAAGCAATAACTAACCCCAATAAGATTGAGATGGTGAAAATATGTAATTTAAATTATTATAATCAAAATATTATGGTGGGAAATTAGAGTGACGATAGTTATCTTATTAAGCAAGCAGAAATTCCAAGAAAATTGCATAATAGTAGGAATGTGAAGGCGACCATAAATATAGGCTAAAATCAGATTTGGTTGAGGAAGCATCACGGTGAACAAAAAACTGGTAACAGAAGTTATACCATTAAAAAGGTGTTGTTTGAGAATTATAATTCTTCTCAACCCAACCAAAATTTCTCTTACTGTAGAACCAAAAATCAAAATAGAAGAAGGCTATTTGCCATTCAAGCAAGTAAGAAAACCAGGAAATAATTTCACACAGAGTATGGCATTCTAAACTAGTAATCTGGACTCTGGAGACAATGTTTATGAGGGAATTAAACCATTAACAATAGTAGCAATCTTAATAGAGAGGATATATTGGACAAAGACCATAACAATTGAAACACAAGTAAAAAAGAGGGACTTGATAAAGCTCAACAACAAGGAAATCATAATTATTGAAATGTTTTGTAGGTAGAAGTTATCAAAACCAAATATCCTTCCACAAGGATTACTCCCTAGTCCCTACCCACCTTGTCCAGCTAAGCAACAACAAACTAAAGGGTATCATACGATGAAAATTAATTGGATAAGATAAGAAGAGCAAGAGCAAACTGAGCAGAAATAGAATAAAAAGAGATAGCAGATAGCCCTTATATGAGAAATACGGTAGGTGGCTGATGAGTAAAGGATGAGCGCCATCACAACCGGTAAAGCTGTGCCCATCTCCATTAACAGAACTTGAAGTGATGTCGGTGGGCGCTGTGGTGTTTGAGACACCCTTACAAACTGTCAGATGCGGCTCCTTCGGGTTCGCTGAAGCAAGGACGTAGCTGTAACACGGTTGATTCGTGCCGTGAAAGGATTCCGAGGAGGAGAGATGGTAGATGATGATGGTCGGCACAGTGGTGTTGTTTTCCTTCGAAGGCGATTTAGAGAAGGGATTTTGGAAGTTGAACCAAATTCTCTCGATATCTCGACTCTCGAGCATAAGAAGTAGCATTTCGATGAATTTGCAGTGAAATAGGTTTGAGAAGAGATGGTTCAAGATAGAAAAAAATTACAGAAAAAGGTCTTAGGGCCAGGGTCATGGAGGTTCTTTGATTTCATTGAAGTTCTTTGTGTTTTTTCTTTTTCTTTTTTCGTTTTCTCTCTCTAGAAACCCCTATTATCTTTTGGAGCATTTTCTTTCACTAGAGTTTTAGTTGTAATATTTTCTTACATAAAAAAAGTTATGAAACTTAAAATCACTACATACTGTAGTATATTAAACCCATACGACTTAATATTAGTAATATTTATTTACAAAACTGGATCGTTATTTACCGTCCGTATTTACCGTCCGTATTTACTTAAAATCGTCCGTATTTTTTTCATTATATACCCCCCATGCCCCTCCCCCTTTCGCCTCACTTTACCCTCTCCACTCTCACCAAACTTAAGCTCTCTCTCTCTCTACCATCAAGCACTAACACCACCACCACCTTCCGAACACCACCGCCGGCCGACCACCACCCACCACCGGAGCACCACCACCGGAGCACCACCGAAGCAAGTGAGGAGTACCGAAAATGTCCGATGAAGGACCGTCAACGCCGCCGGAACGAAATGTGGTAAGTTGAAAATTTTTTTTTTTTTTGAAGTTGCTTCGGAAATTTTTTTTGGCCACGGAGAGCGAGGGTAACGGATCGAAAATCCGTTACCCCGGTGGAAGAACCGGATGCAAAACCCGTTGCTTCCACGGAACCAACGGACAAAAGATCCGTTGCCTCGTGGAAGCACGGAAAAGTGATCCGTTACCATGGTAACGGATCACTTTTCCGGTACCACCGCAGAGGTAACGTAGATCTGATCCGTTACCTCTGTGGTGGTAACGGATTTCGTATCCGTTACCGGAGGCGGTGGTAACGGATTTCCTATCCGTTGCCCCGCATTTTCGAAAAAAAAAAAATTCTTTTTTAGCCTCGTGTTTTCCGGCGAGGGGTTGGGGGGGAGGAGTTTGGGTTTTTATTTATTTAATTTTTTTTTAAATTTATGTTTTGTTTATGTTTGTAGTAATTTATGTTTTTTAATAATTATATATTTATGTTTATTTAAAATAATTTATATTTGTTCCTAATTTATTTATTAATAATTTCTGTTTGAATTAAAAATAATAATTTGTGTTTATTTGGGTGTTTTTAATTTATGTGAATAGTTAATTTGAATATATTAATTAAATGTTAATAGTTAATATGTTCCATTTAGTTAATATTTGATTTTCCGTCATAATTAGTATTGATTTTGTAATTAGCGAATAATAGTACATCCGTTTATGTTAATTTTGTTAATGAATATTTAGTTAATATTTTTTGATATTGTTTTCAAATATGTATGCATATTATTATAATTATTTTCATAATAAGTAGTAATTTTTGTGATTGGTAACTAACTAATATTAAGTTAATGAATGGATTATATTAAGTTGAGAACATGTGCACTATGTAGTTAATAAATTTTGTGATTGGTAAATAAATAATACTCCCTCTGTATTTTTTTATCTTTCTCACTTGGAATGTTGACACTATTCACAATTAGAGAGAATCTTTTAAATTCTTCTCAATATATAAGAAAAAATATAGTCATGTGGGGTCTTGTTTGATTCGTCTCAATGAGTAGTTTATTAATATTCAATCATTATAATTTTTACTAATATGTAATGAAAGATATTTAAAGTTGAATAAGTGCATTGGCAAACGTGCAAAGTCAAAGTAGGAAAGATAAAAAAATACAGAGGGAGTAATGATTATTAGTTACGATAAGTAAGTAAATAATAGTGAATAATATTATTGATTATATGTTGTCTAATTGAAAAAATGCTAAACATTATAGGCTTATTTGCCGGACTTTGGGGGTGATTATATAGATTATAATCACATGTTTTATAATGAAACACTATGGGCTGAGAAAAAGGAACTACAAGATTGGGTTAAGAAAAGGGCAAATGAAATCGGGTTTGTGATGATTATTATGTCAAATCATAAACACGATCCTAGTGGACGAGAATATGTATATATGAATTGTAACCGGGGCGCACCATATAGGGGTGAAGGTAGAGATCTTAGTGTAGCAGCACGGGTAGCTACAAAGACAAAAGCCTGTGGCTGTAGAGAGGGAGTTAAGGTTGAGTATTTGGAGTACCCAGATCGAACTGGATGGGTGATCAAAGCAGAACGGGGGATTAGGGGCATGCACAATCATGAGTTCATTCATTACCCTGAGGACCATCGACCCATCAGCGGCCTTAGTCCGGCGGCAAAGGTATTCGCTCGCGATATGATAAAGTCGCACGTTAAGCCTGCTAGTATAATGAAAGCTGTGAATGAAAAATTTCCCGATGCTCATCCAAATATGAGACACTTGTACAACCTGAAGGAAAAGGATAGAAGGGAAGCAATGGATGGTAGAGACGTGATGCAACACTTCCTTCACCTTGCTCGAGAGAGCGACTACCTTCACTGGATTAGGCAAGACGAGGAGACAAATGCAATGACTGCGCAGCATTCATGGTGCACCCTCGTTCGGCAAATATCCTCCGAACTTATCCACTTGTTGTTGGTATGGATGCAACATATAAAACCAACAAATATAACATGCCTTTTCTAGAGCTCATTGGGATGACGCCGTGCAACAAGAATTTTATGGTTGGGTATGCTCTGATGGCCAACGAAACAGCTGATAGTTATAATTGGGTGTTGGACAAGTTTAGGTTGCTTATTGGAGTGAATGTTGTCCCTATTACACTCATTACTGACCGTGATTTGGGCCTTATGAAAGCGATCCGGGAAGTGTTTCCTAACTCGCACATTTGCTATGTAGATGGCATATCAACAAAGACGTGCAGGCTAGAGTGAGTAACATCATGGGCAACACCGATGCGGGTCCGAGATTCGTGAGCCGAACTTGGTATCGGATAGTCAACGCGACCGACGAGAGGAGTTATGAGGCCGAGGTTGATAATATGAGAGGTGTACAGAAAGTGGCCTAAAATAATCCAATACGTTGAAACAACTTGGCTTGTGTACAAAGAGAAGTTTGTGCGGGCATGGACGGACAATGTACTTCACCTTGGGAACACGTGCACTAGCCGAGTTGAAAGTGCACACTCTGCACTGAAGTCTTGGGTTTTTAGTAGCACAACTGCCTTGGACTCCATCTTTTCTATTGCTCACAGTGAGATAGAAAATCAGGTGAAGAAGGTTGAGAATGATTTGGAGGAAAGTCGGCGTCGGCACGGAATATTGTACAAGACTCAGGCATTGTATTAATTAAATGGTCGAGTCTCGCATTACTGTTTAGAACTATTCTTGCATGAGGAAAATCGTATGCGGGAGTTAGGCTACGAGGTATATCGGCGTTGCGGTTGCTCGTTGAGAACCACACATGCAATCCCCACGTGCATGCGCCATACGCAGACGATTGGAGGCGAACGAGAGTCCTGTACCGACGGACTTACATCCTTATTGGACTACTTTGATCATTGGTGATGGTGTCAACAACCCTGTGTTTGTATCTCGAGGCAAAGACAAGATTCTCGGTACTTCTTAGAGTTGGTTGAGCGGGTTCAAAGTAGTGATCCTCCCGTATTGCGGAGCGCTACCCGGGTTCTAGAGGAACATCTGCGTAATCCGGGTGATTCAGCTTTTAAGCCCGATATTGTCGAGAACCCCAAAGGGAGACCACGCCGAAAGAATCACCCAAGTACAAAACGAAAGAAGAGTGGTCTTGAGCACACATCCAGTTCGTCTTCAAAGAGAAGCAGATCTTCAGGTTCAGTTATGAGCTTGTCAACTTCTACAGGTAATATGTTTGTTAATTGTATGTATTGATTATTGATAACATTTATTTGATACGTACTGATAAATTTTATGTTAATTAATTTGATTGTTGTAGGTCGGGAAAGCGTGGATGGAGAAGATGGTGTTAGTGGATTTCCATTTTACCGCAGGATTCCTGGGATTCTTCGCCCATTCATTATTAGATGGACTAATGTCCAGGCGGACGGTAACTGTGGATTTCGAACTGTTGCAGATTGTTTTTTAGGGAGTGAAGACCATTGGGGTTTTATCCGCCAAAATATGGCAAATGAGATTGCTGCTCATCGGGATATTTACACACGTATTTATTATTATGAAGACCATTGGGGTTACTTCCCGGATCACCGGTACCACCTATTCATAACTTGTGGCATAACATGCATGAAGATAGTGTTGATGGTTGGGATCTGTTGTATGGTGTGCGACGCGCTTTATGGGATGAGTTACTCTCTTCTTAGTATATAGTACATAGTGCGATCTATTCATTGTAATATTTTATGTAATGTATTTGATAAATGCATTTGTAATTATTAGTACTATTTGATAATTGAATTTGAGCCGAATAAGTAGTATTTGATATGATATTAATTTATAATGTTGGATCATAATAAGTTGCAATGATTCAAATTGAAATAATATGTTGCAATGATTCAAATTGAAACAATAGGTTGCAATGATTCAAATTGAAATAATGAATATCATCATAAAACCAAAGTCATATATACCTAACAAAGTAATATCATCACAAAATGTAACTACATAATACACTCGTACATAACTAATGGAATGAGAACACTGATATGCAATGACTACATGTCATGATCATGCTCATCCTCAGCAGCGTCCCGTGCCCGATCTAGACGCAATGCAGCATCCCAATCTCGAGCGAGGTCGGCCAACATCTCATATGCCAAAGAAGTGTTGGGTCGCTGGTCATTGTGCCGATCCTCCGTCAACGCTCTCGTGGCGTCAAAAGGTCGGGCCATCCACTGCAAAAAGTCAGTTAGTTATGTTATGTTATGTATCAATAATATAACATATAAAATAGTAAACAAATAAATGATTATATTGCGTACATAGTGGGTGTTTGAAGTGTTGGGCCGGGGTGGAATATGCGTCCTATCTCGCAAAGAATGAGGGTAGGATGGGAATATGTACAAAACCAATCCATGTACTCCCTCGAACACTCTCCGCGACGAGTAACCCGTCTCAACCGTGATACGTTGAGACCCCCAAAGATATGGCGTGAACCGCCGCCATGCGGCACTCGGCCACCGAGACCGAGAACTGAACCTCATACCTCTTCGGGTTGCTCGGTCTTTATGCGAAATCAGGCTGAATAGGAGGGGTAGGAATGACCTGAACAAAACCCAACTGTCGCAGTACACGATCTGGGTTGTACGGCTCAATGATACCTCGATAACGTATGAAACCGACATACAACGTCCTCGGAATCATGGCAGCCTGGTCATCCCCATATGGCGTCCAGTCGACCTGAAAACGGATAAATGTAATAATTTCATGTTACTAACGTAGTAGTAATATATGAGAACATAATAATATATATTTTAATAATGCATTAAATATTCGTACCTCTGAAACCTGAAGGTTGTCCAAGCGTCTACGAATGGATTCCAGTCGGACGAAATCCTTGCCGACGATGTGATAATCCCACTTCCGTGCCCGAGGATCATGATCACCGAAGGCCGCCCCCTCGCCGTGGTCGGAAACACGGGAAGTACTCGTATATCCAAGACTTTGGAGGAGCGTCAGACACCCGACAACCTGTTTGCTATCCGCTCTAGACGCAACCCCTAGCTGACGATATAGGTACGCCAAAGCAGCTGAGCCCCATGAGTAAGTATGAACTGAATCAAGGTCATCCAGCTCAGTTATGTTCTGGGGCATGAGGCGGGAACCACTCTTATCAGTGAAGAGGGTACACCCAAGTGTCAGGAGGAACCATGCGCGAACCTGCACGTCAGCCGGACGACCCTGATCCATGCACCGATCGAAAATCTTCTGAACGGTAACGCCACCGTTCCTCCAGACCAGTGACTCCTCACATAATAACTCTTCACGAGTCAAGCCGAGGAGCTCCTCAAACCGTACATATTGATCAGAAGTCGGCAAAACAGCACTAACAGTCCGACCCTCAATAGGAACACGTAGGATATGCCAAACGTCATGTAACATGATCGTCATCTCTCCAAAAGGCATGTGAAACGTGTTCGTGTCGGGCTGCCAACGCTCTACAAACGCTGTAAGCAATGGAAAGTCAAGGTGCCCAAACATAATCCCTGGTAGCTGGGCAATACAAGGTCTATCCAAGCGCTGCAACGACTGCTGCGGGAAATCCCAAGTCAGCAACGGATCAAATGCATTGGAGCGGTTATGGCACAGCATAACATCCCTAGCAGTCGTATCGTGGTATATACGGGAGCCGACGTGGCCCCGCCAACTAGGAATCAGGGTACCGTCAAGTGGGCCCCCAGGCATCGCCTCGGTAACTAACCACGAAGTATCCCTAGCAGCTCTAGCCCTGCTCGACAGCCTACTAGATCCGGAACTCGACCCCGAAACAAACCTCCCTCTACTACCCTTCCTCACAGGCACATGGGAGGCGGCTTCACCCACATCAGCTCCATCGTCATCTCTCATAGCATGATCTAACTCCTGCTCGTCCCCAGTATCCCATCCAGCACTATCAGGCGCGTCCTCAGGAATAGGCATCTGGCTAGCCTGAGCATCAGTCCTCGCCCTCCTACTAGATGCATCAACACCACGAGATCTAGTGTGTCGTGGCGTCGATCCCTCAGGACCATCAAGACCCTAATAATACATTATGTTAATTATTTATTATTTATTTAATGTCTACGTTATTATATTGTAATTACTACTAATCTATAACCATTGTCACTCTAATAATTACTTAACTAAAATTATAAGGAAAACTAATACTAAGATGCATTAACATTGGTGATGGTGTTAACATAATATTATTAAAATATATTAACATGCGCAAAGTAAGTAAATTAGGGCATTATTATATAACTATTCACTTTCTAATAATTAATTAACTAAAATTACAACAATAAATCATATTAACTTGCTAATATCATTAGTAAACATGCTAATAAAAACAAATACCCTACACAACTAATATTAACATGCTAATAAAAACAAATACCCTACACAACTAATACTAACATGCTAATAAAAACAAATTAACATGCTAATATCATTACAATAAATAATCGTAATATGCTACTAATATAAAATAATAACATGCTAATATCATTGAAATATTTTAATAATATAATAACATGCTCAAATCAATTTATTAACTTATTATATAATAACTATTAAATTTAAATAATACTATTATCACATGCTATTAAACAATTAAATAAATTAAATCAAATAAATTAAATAATACTACCATGTTACTAACATGCATTAACATAATAATAATAAAACCTAATTACAATATTATCACACAAATTAACATATTAACTATTCCAATTAAATTAATATATTCAAATAACTATTGACATAAATTATAAAAGCCCAAATAAACACAAATTATTATTTTTAATTCAAATAGAAATCATTAATACATAAATTACGAACAAACATAAATTATTTAAAATAAACATAAAAATATAATTAATAAAAAACAGAAATTAAAAAAACATAAACAAAACATAAATTAAAAAAAAGGAAAAAAAACCCAAAGTTCCCCCCTCCCCTCGCCGGAAAACACGAACAACAATAAAATTTTTTTTTTTTCGAAATCTGCGGGGCAACGGACAGAAATTCCGTTACCACCGCACAGTGGTAACGGACATCTTTACCGTTACCACCGCAGAGGTAACGGATCAGATCTACGTTACCTCTGCGGTGGTAACGGTAAAGTGATCCGTTACCATGGATCACTTTTCCGTTACCACCGCAGAGGTAACGTAGATCCGATCCGTTACCTCTGCGGTGGTAACGGATTAGTCATCCGTTACCGGCGTGTGGTGGTAACGATTTCTTATCCGTTGCCCTGCATTTACGGAAATTTTTTTTTTTTTTGCCTCGTTTTTCCGGCGAGGGGTGGGGGATTTTCCGGCATTTAGGGTTGGTTTTCACCACAAATAACTACAAAACTAACCTGATTTGAAGATTCCCCGATTTCCTTTGCCTTCTTCCTTGAGCCCATTCTTTTTCCGGCGTGTTGTGGTGGTGGTCGGCGTCGGTGTCTTCTTCTCCTCGCTGTGGTGGTCGCCGGTACGGTCTTCCTCGCCTGGTGGTGGTGGTTGCCGTGTGGTGGTGGTGGCAGTGGTGGTGGCGGCTTTGGGGGTGGTGGTGGCTTTGGTGGTGGTGGCTTTGGTGGGAGTGAGGAGTGAGAGTGAGAGAGTGTTAGAGTGAGGGAGTGAGAGAGTGTTAGAGTAAGAGAGTGAGAGAGTGTGGGGGGTATGGGGTAGTATTTGTAGGGGGTAGTTTAGGAGTATTTTAAAAAAAATACGGACGATTTCAAGTAAATACGGGCGGTATTTAGTAACCCCCTTACAAAAATACTCCCGAAAGGGAGCAAAAAAAAAAAAATTTTTTTTTCGAAAATACTACTTGATGTACATTTTGTACATCTGATAGATGAACCAACGCTCCCCGAACTAGAACTCCCTAGTCCCTATTGTATTTGGTTTCCCCCTCTATTCTCTCCCTGGTTCACATCGCAAGACCTTCTAACCGTTAGTTTCCACTATATCGGGCTGCCTGCATTCCTTGCTTCCACCGCCGCCGCTACTACTTTCCGGTAAGCCACCACAAATCCCTTCTCCTGTTTGGCTCTCTTTTCTTCCTTCACTCCCCTATTCTTGTATTCCCTCACACACGTAAATATGAATTCTATTGCAATGCCTTATTTCTCTATCTATCATTTTCATTTTCATTTTAGCTCCCTCTTATTCGAATTGTTAGTCGTTTAATAATTGAGCGGACAATATATCTATCCTTTCATTAATCCTAATCCTAAATATATACAGCAGTAGCACCCTCAAGATAACTTTGAAGTAGTTCTTTCGCCCTTTTTTTTTTTTTTTTTTTTTACTTGCAACGATTTGACAAATATACAACTTTTACCATTAATATCTCTGATTATATATTTGTGAAAATTATAGAAAGTTGAAATATTGTAATTTATATATTGAGATAAATTTAACAACACCTTACATGCTGCAATTTGTATTGTATATTATTCAAATTTGTATTGTATATTATTCACAAATTTCCGGTCAAAGTAAGTGTATGAATAGTGCAAAAGTCAAAACATTGCGAGTAAAAGAAAGTAAACGGAGGAAGAATACATTTTAAAGATGTTATGTAGCCTGTGTATATCTCTCTCACGTAACATTTGTGCATTTTCTTTGAACTTTATAGTTCTGTGATTAACTGACCATGACATGTCTTCCTGCAGGTTTTCTATAAAAGTCAGGTATTGTTAATAACACTACTAAGTAATGAAAGGAATTCTGGAATTAACCTACCATGAAAATGGGGTGCTTTTACTTAAGGGACATTGTTGAGTACTGAACTCGAGGATGGTACTTGCGGCTGCTTCGCAGCAGTCTATTTTTGGAATCCGTTTCTTACAAGGAGTGGATTCATGTTGTGACAGAAAGAAAACGAGTGCTTATTTTTTCCATTTTACATCTGTGAAACCACTGCAGTCCGACTTGGCTTCTGGATCCAAATATAGCCGTAAGTCTCAATTTTGTTTCCGATGGTCTCGATTAAGCCTAAGGGAACATTTTTTCTGGTCAAAACACAAAGCTCGGCATAGTAATGTCTGCATTGACAACGTGGATAAAATTGAACATGATGGAGGGAGGTCACAGAAATATACAAGTGGTCTGCAGAAGAATGCGAGACAAATTAGTTTGAATAAGCCTGTTTTATTCGAAGGACCCTTTATTGAGAATGATGAGCTCAAAAACAATGATATTCTTCAAAATTTCTGCAGCTTTGGAAAGCTGTTCGAAGCAACAAGGCTGGTGGAGGTCATGGCCCGTCGAAGTCAAATTCCTCACCTTCCTTCTTGTATAAATTTGATACGTGGTCTCACGAATCTCGATCAGGTTGAGAAAGCCGCAAAGGTCTTGCAAATTGTGGTCATGTCTGGGGGTGTCCTAGATGTCATTACATACAACATGTTGATTGGGGGTTTGTGCAAGAGAGGGAAGTTAAACTCTGCCATTGATTTCTTGGAAGATATGAGCTCAAGTGGCTGCCCACCAGATGCAATCACGTATAACACTATCATCAGGAGCTTCTTTGACAGGGGCAAGTTTGATGAGGCTATTGCATTCTGGAAGGAGCAGCTTAGAAAGGGGTGTCCTCCTTATATTGTCACATATACCATTCTGCTAGAGTTAGTTATGAAACATTGTGGGTTAGAAAGAGCTCTCTGGGTGTTGGATGATTTTGCTGTTGAAGGCTGTTATCCTGATCTGGTCACTTACAACTCACTGGTAAATTCTACTTGCAAAAAAGGAGATTTCCAAGAAATGTCCTTGGTGATGAATAATTTTGTATCGCATGGTTTGGAGCCGAATACTGTGACTTACAACACTATACTTCACGCTATCTGTAGTCGTGGTTATTGGGAACAAGCTGATGACATTTTGTCCTTCATGAATCAAACTTCCCATCTGCCGACAGTTGTTACTTATAATATCTTAATTAATGGTTTGTGCAAGTATGGGCTCCTGGATTGTGCCATAAATTTTCTTGATGAAATGGTTAGCAGAAACATTTCCCCAGATATAATCACTTACAATACCCTTTTAGCAGCCATATGTAAAGAAGGAATGGTGGATGAGGCTCTTTGCATTACTAGGCTTTTAAGTGATAGGAACTGCTCTCCTGGCTTAATTACTTATAACATTATCATGGATTGTTTGGCTAAGAAGGGTTCTATGGAGAATGCAATGCAAGTGTACAATGAGATGATCGATAAGGGGATCACTCCTGATGATATAACTCACCGTTGTCTAGCGTGGGGTTTTTGTCGGACAGATAAATTTGATGAGGCTATGGAGGTACTCAGGGAGATGGATAGAAGAAACCACAAGATTTCGATCAGCTTTTGCAGGTTTATGATTCTGGAGCTGTGTAGAAATGAGAAGCTGGATATTGCTATACAAGTTCTGGAAATCATGTTCTGCAATCAGATCAGGCCAGATGCAACTGTTTTTACCAGTTTAATTAGAGGAATAGCTGCTTCTGGTATGATGGAAGAGGCTAATGAACTCTCTTCTACGCTAATTCAGAGGGGGATTCTGAGAGAACATGTTAACCTGAATTGACATGCAAGTTTTGACTGCTCTAAGATTCCGAGTATGGTCCATTCAGTATCATCTTCTCTTTGGCTTCTTCAGAGTGATTTCTTCTAAGGTACTTGCATCTATGCTTCCACTTTTTTATTTAAATATTGATTTGATTGGGTTAAAGTGTTATGTTGTCTTTTGCAGCCTGTGATTTTTTTTTCATGCACACTTTCACTATGTCTATGAGGCCCATGATGTATAACTCGATCACACTATAATATATATGAGCATGGGTGTCAAACGTCTACTGTTGTTTTCTTTCCTTAGCTATGTTATGATGCTGTTAACTTTTCAAGGGAGAACTGGTGTGTCGATTTTTTATTACTTAGAGAGGTTATATGTTGTGGAAGTGACAGTTGCACTTTCTTCCATCTCTCTTAAGATCCAGTAGCATTATCGAACAGAGCTCTATGTGAAAGACAGAGCAGAGAGGGTTCCCTTGACTTATGGTTGTCTGACTTACAGTAATCTGTTTGTCTGTCGTCATATGGTGTTGGAGCTTAGAAGTTGTTTTTCTTGATTTTGGTGTCAAGTAAGCATCTTCGTTTTACTAACATCTTGTGGTTGGAGCCTGAGTGTGATGCCTTGACTTGATGACCACCGAAGTTTTCGGGTTTCATTTTGATGCTGCTATCTTTGTGCGTTATTTAAGTGCAGCAAATATTTTTGCATAAAGTCCGTTTTTATTACACTATTTAGAACTTTGTTGGTTGGTGCCACTGCCTTTAGCTTATTTTCTGCACAATTTTTTCTCTTTTGGTGCAAAATGTCTTTTCTGAGTATTAGGGACATCTTTTTTGCGATTATTCTGACAAAGATGAGTCAACTAACTGAAGAAGATAAGGAGTATAAGTTTTACATATCCAACGCCCCTGAAATCCTTTCTGGAGCTGCAACGGAAGAGAAAGAATGCGAGGGAAATAAGAACCAGTTGCCTGCTAAGAACCCGTCTACATCTCCCTTATCGTAAACATATGCAAGGAAAAGGAAGTAATCAGTCAGCCAGTTAGTTAGAGAATATGGGCTGGAGGAAATGCTGACACATAACAGAAGTTAGTTACAGATTATAGTGGAGGAAAAGATAATGTAACAAATAAAGACCCATTTATTGAGAGAGGATTCAGAAAAGGGAGCTTTTAACTTTTGGAGGGAGAGTCATTAATTTATCGAATATTAAGGGTTGTAATTGCGAGATTACTCTGATCATTTTAATATGACTACTATCCAAGTCCTCATAGTTACCTGCTACTGCTTATTATATCTGTTATCATTGCTAGAATTCTTAGTTCTTAGAATTTTCAAATTACAAGGTAGGTTTTGGCATTTTCACAACTTTATGACGATTTGACCCTTGATTCTAGTTGTGACTGTGCTATGATCTCAGGTAATTAGAGAACAATTAAGTATCGAAAACAGATTCGAAGTTAAGATATTTTGTTGTATTGATGAAGTCAGAGTAAATTCACCAAATACAACCCTCAAGTCTTTTGAGAGGATGAGGTTCTCTCCCAGTGTGCTTCTGTTAAATTTAGTTCAATTTCAGTCACCATTCTTATTGATCATCAGAATATATACATCCTAAGTAGAGAGTCCTACTTCAACATAGATTAGGAATAACAATTCTATTCCTAATACATATCCAAACTAGAGTCCTAACACCCTCCCTCAAGTTGGAGCGTGCATATTGCGAACGCCCAACTTGGATAACAAAAATTTAAACTGAGTCCTACCAAGTGCTTTATTAAGAATGTCTGCCAACTGAAACTTAGTAGGAACATATGACGGACTCACAAGACCTTTGGTCACTGCATCACGAACAAAGTGACAATCAACCTCAATATGTTTAGTACGTTCATGAAATGGATTCCTGGAAATATATAACGCAGATTGACTATCACAATATAATGCTGAACTCCCAGATCACCCAACAATTGCTTTAGCCACTTTAATTCACAAACAATAGCTGACGAGCGAGATATTGTAGGCTGCTTCTTAGTTTTCCAGGAGACAGGAGAATACTCCAACAATACAAACCACCCACTCAGGGATCTCCGGGTAATAGGACAACTGGCCCAATCCGAATCACACCACCCTTCAAGGCGGAGATCACTATCTGAAAGAAATAATATTTCGATTTTTCTTCAAATATCGAACCACTCTCAGAGCAGCCTCCCAATGAATAACTTTATGATCCTGCATAAACTGTGACAAAATATGAACAGAATATGCCAAATCAGGTCTAGTAACAGCAAGGTAAATCAACCTGCCCATCAATGTGCGATATTTCTCTGCATCATCAAAAAAAGGACCATTAACCAAAGCGAGCTGATGGTGCTGCTCCATAGGAAACTCAGCAGTCTTGGCACCTAGTAAGCCGGCCTCAGAGATGATATCCAAGGCATATTTTCGCTGACACATAAATATTCCGTGCGGCCCTCTGGCAATTTCAAGGCTTAGGAAATATTTCAAAGCACCTAAATCCTTCATTTTAAAACACTTGCCAAGGTAAGCTTTGAAGTTCAGTAAAGCTTCCTGATCATTCCCTGCAATAATCATATCATCCACATAGATAAGAACGTTCAGCTGAATATTTTTCCTGGTCAAAGTAAACAGGGAATAATCAGAATAAGACTGCTTAAACCCATAAGCTTTCAAAGCCATGGCCAATTTGGCAAACCAACACCTAAGCGCCTGCTTCAAACCATACAATGATTTTTTCATTCTGCACACCTGATTAGTATTTCCTTCCTGAAAACCAGGAGGAATTTTCATATACACTTCTTCCTCCAAATCACCATGCAAAAATGCATTATGGACATCCATCTGATGAATATCCCATTTTTCCACAGCTGTAATGGCCAGGAAAGTACGAACTGTGGTCATTTTTGCTACAGGGGCTCTGATACCATGTTAAATTTAGTTCAATTTCAGTCACCCTTCTCATTGATCATAGAATATATTTATACATCCTAAGTAGAGAGTCCTACTTCAACATAGATTAGGAATAACAATTCTATTCCTAATACATATCCAAACTAGAGTCCTAACAGCTTCACACTCTACAATTTATGAAGACTTTTCTCTCTTCTATTCTTGATTATTTATACTCCTGCAAATTTTTCTCTACCACTTCACTAACAAAAATTACCAACTGATTTCTAGTAGGAAATCATTAGAGATTTCCTTTTTTCTTTCTCTTTCTTCTAACTGCTTCTGATATCAGAATAGTCACACTTACTTACTAACTAATCGTTAGTGCGACTTAATTATCCTTTGTGCGTTTTTTAGCATATGTGAACAGCACAGGTGTTCGGGCCTGATTCTTAGCAGGAAATCAACAACTCTTAAGAAAATATCTTCTAGGGGCCCTCTTATAGTCCTTTACTCCTTTAGGGTCCGTTTGCTACGGTGTAAAACATTTTCCCGGAAAACTGTTTTTCTCTATTTTTAAGTTTACATTGTTTGGTTTGCAAAGAAGTGTAAAACTATTTTCCCTAGGAGTAAAATTGCTCTTCCAATTATGGAAAACCATTTTCCCTTAAAAAATGAAGGGAAAACTGTTTTCCTTCATTTTCCTTCTCTCTTTTGTACACTCCTCTCACGACCTCCTTATTTTCCCTTTCATTTTTCTTACATGGAACCAAACAACGGAAAACAAATTTTTAGAATTGTGTTTTCCATTGTAAATTGTTTTCCATGAAAATCATTTTTACACTGAAAATGTTTTACGCCCAACCAAACAGTGCCTTAGTCTAGGTAAGTTTTCTTTGACTGGGTGCGTCTCCTAATTTTCTCTTCTTCCCAAGTGCCCTTTCTCTTTTCCTTTAACTTTCAGATGTCATTAATATGTGGGGATGATAAAAAGCTGAGATGAACTCGAAGTCGGGTTAGCCTTGCTTAATTTTTAAATAGTTCAGATTCAACACCTGCTCGAATCTGAGTTCTTCAAGCTTGGAACTCTAATCTCGACTTGGCTTGCAGCTCATCAAGCTGCATTCTTCTGGCAAGCAAATAGTACTTTAATCTACAATATCTTGTTCATACTTAAAGCAAATAGTACTGTTATCTTTGAATAAATGTACACTACTACTCAAACTCATATATACATTTAGTGGGGGGAGGAGAAGAGGGGGGGGGAGAGGAACTCGAGATCATATAAAAGCTTCCTGATATACGAATTAAGAAGTTACATGATCTAAAGGATGAAAGTTGGCCCTTGTCACAAATGGCGTCTAGGTTATTATAACAAATCATTTAGAAAGAATTAACAATTTGTCATGTGTAAAGCAGGTAGTTTTACTTTGATGTATGGCCTTTGCATTAACTTTGTTTGTGCTTCTTGGGCACATGATGTATTGCTATGAAGCTCTCGACCTCTCGTCAAGTACTATAAGATGAGTGCAATATTTGTACATTTTTGGTGCTTTTAAAAGTGGGCCAAATTGTGTAAACAAATAAACATCTACTATAATTAAAACGAACAAGTGGAAGGTATAAAATGAATATCCACAATGAGTCAAATGGAGATTGTGCATCTAGAACAATAATGATTAGGAAGAATATTATTAGCATGAGCAAGGAGTCAAATGATCACCAGTTTTAATCTAAATTAGATTAGTACAGTTGAGGTCAGTTCGAAGTGCATGCTGGTAAGAACTTTTAGGGGCTTTTAGACATCGTCACTTTGTGTTTGTTTTTTCAGTTAATTGGTGTCAAGTTTGGTCTGATTTAGCTTAAATTGATTTGAGGTTGATCAATTTCAATCTTCAGGTTTAGAGTGCTTTTCTTTTACTAGCTTATGAGCTGATATCAAGTCAGTTTTAGACGGTGTTTCCTCAAAAATAAGTTTTTTGTGAGCTTACATTTCGTAGGACTAAAATACAAATTAAATAAGGGGACCAATGAACATTTATGGGGTAATGAACATATAGCATTATGCAAAATGTCAAATGGGCAGATGCTAAGATGTTGAGCAATTATACTCTTTAATGAGTACAGATAGATGACAATGTATGAAGTCTTATAAGCGTAAGTAGATGAGCAAGATTTTTAATTCATATGAGCATGAAAAGGCACTCGTATAGTGATACCTTTATATCATATATGTAGGTCCCTTTGTCCCTAAAATTTCCCCCCTTTAATATCTATACATATGCATATACATAGATAAACACACACATAAATATATACTATTAATATATAAATACATAGACGTATGTGTATACATACATGAAGCTGACACATACATACACATTCAAGCACACAGACTTGTATTTAATATCATGTAGAGCAATTGTTTTATACGTATATGTTAGCAAATCATTACAAATTATATTTGAAAAGTTGAGCAAATCACGAGTTTTTGAGCCGACTTAAGGATTACGAAAAATTGAATTGTTAAGCTCTCAAGAGTCGAGCTGAGTTCAATATCTGTTGAACTCACTTTAGTAAGTGTTGACTCAATATTGACAAAGTCGACCTCTAGTAGCTCCCCGGTAGGCTTACCTTAAGTTGAAAAAACCCTACTTTTTACGATCAATTTACTCATCAAACATTCTTTCATATAATTTCTTTCGCTTTGCTGGAACAAAGTACAAACTGATTGTGCCCCCTTCATTTCACTTTTTTGTTTAACAATATGTTCTCTTTTGCGACCTTTGGAACAATATCTGTTTAAAGGTGAGATCACGAACTTGAAGACCTTCCCAGATTTTGCTTTATGCGTATATTACACCGGGTTGTTGTTTTAGCTTATAAAATTATAAAATTTGTTTTAGTTATTGATTGGCAATAACAGGGAGCGGAAAGCCCTTTTTTCCTTTGTATCCTAATTTTGGTGGCGCAACCAGCCAACCTTACAAAGTGAAGTAAAGTAGAATCAAGGGAATTGGAAGGGTGGGATAACCGTGCCAAAAGGTGGCACGTCCTTGCTGTAGGCAATAGTGAGGCTGTGGTGTATAGGCGTGTCGTGCTTGGCCACTTGTGCCAAGGGTGTGACATGCCTGTGCCGTGCTTCAGCAAGCAGATTCAGGTTTGATCTTTGTTACCCAAGTTGCTTGTTATTATGGCTATGCACCTTTGTCATGATGGTAAAGCTACTAGTTTGCAAGTTTCTTTATTAGTGGGTTTGTTATGACATAGTGCGTGACATTCCCTATAAATTTGTTCTAGTCAATGCTTCAGGATTCATTTCTTGCATGTCCTTAAACTTTATTATAACTGCATTTCTAGTCCATTGAATTTTCAATTTGTCTGCTGTTTTTCTCTGACTTCATTTTGGCATAAGGCTCTCTTGGGTCGTTAGCTCAGTTGTATTGCTGTCCGCTTAGTTGTATTTCTGTAGCTCCTAGGAAATAAGTTCTGACCTGGGTTTTACCCTCTGGAATGCTGACATGTTTCTGACGCAGACGCCTTATATTTTTTACCCCTTGGAGATAGGAGGCATAAGAGAGGGGGGAGGGGACAAATTTTCCAAACTGTTGGATACAATATCTACACTTGCTGAGAGTGGTCTGACATAAGACACAGTGGTAGCAAACTACAAATAGACATGAAAGCTCTTCAGAAGTAGCAGCCAACAATAAATATGTAAGGAAGTTTTATTTACAGTGTCTTGTCTAAGACATTTTGAGATACTATTACAGATCTAATTTGTTCGTATTCCAGAGGCTGCAAGTTCTTTTTGTGGAGAAAGAGCAGGGAAGGTCTTACTCAAGCGTCTGAAAGAATCAGAGGAAATGGCATCCATTTCCATTAGTGTGTTTGCCAATTCCATAGCCTCATGGTGCCACCCTGCAAATCCTATCCCTTCAATCAACAAAGTATAAGTTGTTTCATTTGGTTGACAACCCTTTTCGACCATACGCCCCAGCAATTCAACTGCATCTGCCAGCCTCTGTTCTTTGCAAAGACCGAGTAGGATCATATTGTAGCTAATAACAGTTGGTTGAATACCATAATTCTCCATGTCCCTTAGTAATTTCATAGCATCATCCACCATCCTATCTCTGCATAAACAGGACAGAAGGGCATTGTAAGTGATTTCATCAGGATCAATTCCATTCTTAAACATTTCTTCTACCATTTTCATAGCCCTTGGTCGATCCCCAGTATTCCACAATGCACTTATCAAACAGTTGTAGGAGCTCGCATCTGGATTACATCCCACGTCACTCAGTTTATCAAAAATCTCCAGAGCTAGATCAGCCTTTCCATTCTTGCATAGAGCTGCCAAAACAGTGTTGTAATTGACGATATCAGGCAAGCATCCATTTGATATCATAAGATCTAGAACTCCAATGGCCAAATCCAATTTCCCCTCTTTACAGAATGTTGAAATCAGAGGATCATAGCTATAGTTATCAGGTTTCAGGCCTTTTTCCATCATGACTTTCAGCATAGTTAGAGCCTCCTCTACCTTACTCGCACGACATAAGGCAGCTATTATTATGCTATAAGTAACAACATTAGGCTCAGATCCTCTAGCTAGCATCTCTCTCACTAATTGTTCCCCTTGTTCCCATTTTCCTCGGTCTAGTAGTGCTCTTAAGAGAATGTTGTATGAGATCGCGTCTGGATGAGAACCTTGGGAGGGTAAGCTCCGGACAAAGGCAAATGCTTGATCCACTGAGCCGTCCTTGCACATCCCTCTAATCATGGTGTTATAGACATAGATGTCGGGCTCTAGCCCTCTTCCTAGCATCTCGTTGAACAGTTGCATTGCTTCATTGGTCCCGCCTTCAATAAGAGTAGCTTCCATCAAGATAGTGTAGGTAACAACAGTTGGTTGACAATCATCTATCAATAATTTATCCAACACTTTCGAAGCCAAATCAAGCTTTCCCCTGCTGCAAAGGCTACCAATCATGATGTTGTAAGTGACTATATCAGGGGAATATCCTTTACCCTTCATTCTGTTAAGAAGCTGATTAGCATCTTCAATTCTGTTTACCTTACAGAAACCACTGATCATAGCATTATATGCAAATAAATCTGGCTCTCCTTTCGTTTCTAAAATCTTCATCACTTCTACTGCTTTATTAATCTCTTTGCTGCTAAAGAACCCTTTAATGAGCTTTGTACAGAGGACTAAATCAGGCTTGTAACCTTTGCTTACCATACACTGAAGAAAATAGAAAGCTTCATTGAACTTTCCTGCTTTATAAGACTTTTTGATCAATTTCAGCAACTGGGGCTCTTTGAAATCAAGTGGGTTGAAAAATGCCGGTCTAGTTTCGACAGAATATGCTTGGAGTTTTGGTAAATTTCTGTAGTAAATCTCATTTGATATGGTCTTTTTGCAGGTAATTGGGCTATTTTGATATGAAGACAATGAAGGGATTCGGAGCTCTGAAATGTATGGAAGACAATTAGGGAATAGTTCAGTTGTATATATTGTCATTTGGTTTTCTTAGTTTCTTGCTAGGCTGAAATTTTTGTTAAAACATTCATGATCACTGCATATTTGAGGAGAGAGAAAGAACGAATATTTCTGTAGAAATCTGTCACTCCCAGTGGTTGTGGGCTGCTGAGGCATTTACCGCTCTTTTTTTTGGCGTTTTGGTATTTCGTGTTTATTTAGTTCCTGGGACCTGGGTAATAATATATTTCCAAAAAAAAAAAAAAAAAAGGTTCATGGGTAATAATCAGAATAAAGAGCTCCTATTGGCTGTGGGAATTTAGAAGCTTGACCACTGAGATAAGGATATGAACGTGGATGTCTACAAAGGCCAACACTTGGCTTAGTTGGGATTGTGTGTATTTAGGGCTACATGGCCCTATACCTCATGCACAATCCCGAGGTTGGATCTCCACCACAAAATGCAAATTATCTTTTTATCTCCTTTTCTCATGAACATATGACATGGCAAAACTACCAAGCTTTGGAACATGTCAATCAAGTCATAGTCCTACTCGGTTCTCCCTTCGGTCTTTATTAGTTTACCGTATTTTTTTTTGGGATGTCCCTTATTAGTTTACCCATTTTTTTTGTTTCTATTTGTGAAATGGGACCACTAACTTTCCATCACACATATATTCAACTTTAATATAAAATAGGAAAAATTGACGTGAATAATCCCAACTTTCACCGTCTTCTCAAAATAATCCGAACTTTCGATTATTCCAGAATAATTTCAACTTTTAAGGGGACCTTCTCAAAATAAGCCAAACTATTTTTTTCCTTGCCTACACTAATCCATTTTAGGTCTATAATATATTGAAAATTAATAGTTCAAATTATTTTGAGAAGGTACCCCCTAAAGTTGGGATTATTCTAAAATAATTCAAAGTTGGGATTATTTTGAAAAGACTGATGAAAGTTGGGATTATTCATGTCAATTTTTTCTATAAAATAATAGTTTCTCTTTCTTTCTATGTCCCACAACATTATTTCTCTTAAAACTCTGTGCAAAAGAAACGGGTAAACTACTAAAGAACGGAGGGAATATTAATTTAATGTGATACGTATAGGGGATATCACAATGATAAATTTGCATTTTTTTTAAAAAGGGTAAAAACTTTCAATAGTACCCCCCTCTATTTTATTTGGGAAATTATTAAAATATTAACAATAAACTATCCGGTGACTGACCTTGTGGAGATGAGCTCACCTTTTTTTATTTTTGATGACGATCATTCTACCTTTTTTTGGAAAAATTTGAATGGGACTAACCCACCACCTATCCGAGATAGGATAGAGTATCCTCGCTTTAAGAAGTTCTAAAACTTTCTCTTTAATCACCTCTTTCATGTTGGGATTTAATGTTCTTTGAGGCTCATTAGAGGAGGCTTGATCGTCATCCAAATGAATTTGATGCATAACAAAGTAGGAATTACACCCTTGAGATGGTCAATTGTATACCCAATGACACTTTGATGTTGTTTTAGAATACAGAGAAGTTTATCAAGAGAATGACCATGGAGTGTAGAATGGACAATCACGGGGTAAGTCTCACTATGTCAGGGTATAGCATATAACAAAGAAGGGGGGAGGGGGTTCTAACTCACATGTGGGAGGAGGTGTAGTCCTCTCCTCTTTTTCCAAAGAAGTTTCCAATACCTCAAACTTTGCATGATTAATTAAGTTGATAGATTAGTGTCTTGTCCACGGCTTGCTTGATCGAGGTGTCAAACTTCACCCTCCTTCTCTTGTTCCTCCCCTAGAAGCACATTTTCAAGGGGATCCCTTGCTTCAATCAAATCCCTTAGGCTTAATACTTCTTGCTCAAAGGGTATCAATCCTATGCACTTCTTCCATAACGAGGGCTTTCATGCTCTTGTTGAATGTAAATTCCATTTTCTCATCCCCAACCCTCAAAGTCATGACATCTCTCTTCATATCCACAAGCACCCCGACTGTTTTCAAGAAAGGTCTTCCCAAGATATGGGGCATTTCATAGTCTTCTTCCATTTACATCACAACAAAATCACAAGGAGTGAAGACTCTCCCTACTTGCATGGGCACATCTTCCAAATCTTCAACAAGGACCTTAATCGAACGACCTGCCCATTGTATCACTCTTCTAGTGGGCTTGAGCTCAGAGTTGGGCTTCCTTGCAATGGAAAGTAGCATAAGGATAACACTTGTCCCCTTGTCAGCCAATGCTCTCTTTGGCTCCAAGTCTCCAATTTTCAAGGGTATAGAGAAAGAACTGGGATCTGCAAGCTTTTTGGGAAGCTTTTAATGTAGAATCTCACTAACTTATGTGGTGAGAGCAATAGTAGAAAAGTTTGTCAAGCTTAGACTTGTTGGTGATATGTTCTTTAAGAAACTTGGCATAAGTAAGCATTTGTGCCATAGTATGGAGAAATGGAATATGCACTTGCAAACCTTTCATTACCTTAAGGAACTTGACAAACTTGTTATTGAATTGCTTCTTTACTAGCCTTTAAGGGTATGGAACTGCAGGAGTGTAGTTTTTCATTGGAGGAGGCTTTTTGCTTGATTTCTCGATTTTCAACCACTATTGGAGTCTCCTCCTCTTGAATGTCTTCCACAATGATTTCTTCCACCTCTTTACCCACTCCACTATATCAATATCCTCATTCTCCATGGAAGGACTAGCATCATCGAGTTCGAGCATCTTAGGACCTTCATAGTGAACCCCAGATCTCAAAGTGATCGCTTTATCTTGCTCTCAAATGACTGGTTGGCTAGAGGAGTTTGAGGAAAGTTGCTCACTTAACTTGTTGAGCCACTTGAGCAAGTTGTGTCTCAATCATTTTATTGTGAACATTTTTAAGGTTATCTCTCCAAACATCCTATCATTGTCGGTATTGGTTTTTGTGTGTTCGGATTGGAAGAGTTGGAGAGTGGATTCCAAGGAAGATTGTTTAGGTTGAGTTGGTTCAAAGGGGGCTCTAGGGGGTTGTTGTGAGTTTTGGAAACCGGGTGGTCTATTTGGGGTTTGGTAGGGTAGAGATAGTTAAGGGCTACTTCTATCCACCACTTGCATTGTTCCACCTTTCTTGATTGTTGAAGCTGGAATTTCCCTCATTTATTGAGTTTGCCCATGCTACATGATCCATAGACCCACCATAAAAAAACTAGCATGGTCAGAATTACCACAAATCCCATAAGAAAAGGCTTGAGATGTGTGTTTGGCTAGGAGATGCCAAATTTGCCTATTCTAGCTTCTTTGCAAGGGTGTCAAGCTTGGCATTAATGTGGTTAATAGCATCAAGATCATACTTGCCCTTGGTTGCAAATTACCCCAAGAGTAGTGCCTCACTACCTCTTCAATTATAGGTTCAATGTTGTCAACTAGAAGCTTAGTTAGTTGGTTTCCCGCACCCGAATCAAGGCTTGCACGAGTTATAGGAATTAGAAAGCATTAATGGAAGCTTTGCATGAGCATCCATTGACTATACCCATGATGAGGGAAAGATATTCGAAGGTCCTTGGACCTATCCCAAGCTCCATACAATATTTCATCCTCCTCGAGTAAAGTTTGATATCTTTCTTCTAGCTTCAGAGGTTATCTCTTCAGAATAGAACTCATCTACAAAAGTCTCGTTCACTTGTGCTCAATTAGTCAAAGAGTTTTTCGAATGGATTGCAACCATGTTTTTAGCCTTGCCCACAAGATAGAATTGAAAGAGATTGAGCCTCAAACTATTGAGTCACATTATTTTGCTTCACCGTGGCATAAAACTACGAGAAGTTAGCCAAGTGTTCTAGAGGACACTCATATGCAGTGGCGGATCTAGAAATTTGGAAATGGTTGGTCACACTACCGCAAAGCTGCAATACAACTAATGACCATTTAATATTGCATAATCTCAATATACAACCACATAACACATAAAAGTTACAAAAAAGAACAGTAAGCCTCCATTTAATTGAAATATTATCAAACTTTGTAATCGCATAATATTGTGACTAATATTGGTTAGTCTATCATTATAAGTAAATTATCTACAAAAAATGACCTTACTTGAATAGACTCAAACCTGTCCTAAACCAAGCCGAAGATACTATGGCCTCCCAGCAAACATTCCCTAAATCAGACATGTTTGGCTAATTATGGACTTTGAAAATATTTGGACCCATACCAAGGCCTTACTTGTAACACCCGACCTATCCGGGGTTGAGTATATTGTCACCAATGCGCATCCAGGGCCAACAACTATCCTCAATAACCAACACAAGTTCTTCCGTCGCATTTTGTCCTCACTCATACGCACCCCGAGAAACTTCCCGTCCCTGAACTACTCTCAGCAAGCGCGCTTAATTGTGGAGTAACTGAAGAAATGAGCTCCCTAAAAGAAAGATGCATCTTGTTAGAAAGAGTAGCCTGCTAAATCCCTTTAAAACAATCATGAAGGATATTACATACACCCCCACTAGAGGATAGCAAAGCCCTCATTGCGCCTGAGGACTCCATACATTCGGTCACAGCGACTTGTGGGTCGCCCCAGCCTGAAAACTAATCACATATTTGACCGCAGCCGGTGATATAGCTCCAGAATCCTCCCTCATTAGACGACTAACCTTGAATTAATTATCCACACGATCAGTACGCGGTCGTAGGGTTGCTCTGATATCATTTGTAACACCCGACCCATCCGGGGTCGCGTATATTGTCACCAATGCGCATCAAGGGCCAACAATTATCCTCAATAACCAACACGATTAGTTTTTCCGGCGCATTTTGTCCTCAATCATGCGCACCCCGAGAAACTTTCTAGGAGGTCAACCATCCCTGGACTACTCTCAGCCAAGCACGCTTAACTGTGGAGTAACTAAAGAAAGGAGTTCTCTAAAAGAAAGATGCATCTTGTTAGAATGAGTAGCCTACTAAATCCCTTTAAAGCAATCATGAGGGGTATTACATTACTTGTTTGATCCCACAATCTAAAAAGGAAAGCAATTAAAAAAAGAAAGAAAGAAAGCATAGACAATTTACAGTTCAGTTATTAGTCGACAGGTGTCAATGTGTCATCGTTGCTCTGAATTTGATAAAGCTCCAAACTTTATCATTTTCATCTACAATTACTGATTTGGTGGGAAACAGAATTAAAAAAAAAAGGGAGATGAGGATTATATCTGTTGCATTACTTACTCGAAATTTTTCCGTTGTCTTCTTCAATGCTTACTATAAGCTTCTTTATTTGCCTTCTCATTTACCCCTTTTTCTTTTTTCTGCTTTTCAATTTAAATATTTTCAATTCCGAGACTATTATTTTTATTGTTGATGAAGTATGTGAGACAAGAATGTAAATTAGGGTTTTCGTACATTAATAACCCCCTTTCTCTTTTTGATGCTATATATGATATATTTGAGTCCTCTTCCTTCTATTTTTGGTTTCTTTATTCTTTTTACATGCGATTAAATCACACATCGGACAAAAAAAAATCCCTAGATATTGAAAATTACTCATCTTCTATGGAAAAAAAACCTAAAAGTGAAAGAAGAATACGTGAAGAGAGAGAAATTGGAGCGAAGGTGGGTTTGGTTTGTTCGGACTTCGGAGGCCAGCGAGTGAGATTGAGTGGTCGGCTACGGCGAGTGGGACTTAATGGCCGACAATGGCGAGTGGGTCTGAGTGGGGAGCTGGGCTGTGGCGGGAGAGAGAAACTGAGTGGTTAAGCTTATTTGGTTTGTCAACGATAGAACGCCTGTTTTGAATATTTTGAATTATTTTTGGTAAAATAATGGTTGCTCACATGACCAACCAAGACCAACCATAGCACCACCATTGCTCATGTGCATTACCCCCATAAGGCTCTTGCTTAATCATCTGAATCAAATGCAGAGAGAACTCAAAGTTAGCGATTGTAGTAGGACGACGAGTTCCACACTTAAGTTAAAAAGTCTCGGAATGTCTAAAATCCTTGAAAGCTCTTGGTTGTTCATCACCCATTGTGCTAGAAGTAGAAGAAGGAGATGTCTCTTGTTCAAATGGTGGTTCTTCCCACTGGTTGCTCAACACTTGAAGAGTGCAATGTTGGTTACCAAAAAATCCTTCTCAATTGTCTCAATATGCTCTCAATATTGTGATATATAGGGATTATAGGATGACCCGTTAACCTTCTTGACATGCAAACAACACAACTAAGGAAACGACAAGACACAATTTCCACAAGTAGCCAACAATCAAGAGTTAAACAAAAAAGGAAAGGTGATTTAGTATCAAAACTAACAAATCAATTTGTAAATCGTTATTTTCTGGGCAACAACGCCAAAATCTATCGGGCTCGTTGTAACACGTCAAAAATAAACCTAAACTAACTAATACTAGGCAAGTAAAGGGTAGAACCACAAGAAAGTATGGCTAAACAACAATAAATTTGCTAATTACAATGAGCTAAACCTATTTAGGTTTTTAAAAAGACTAAATACTAAGTTCTAAACTCTAAAATAAGTAGAAAATCAGTAACTTAGATAAACAAAAATAGAATGAACGAAGTAAATCAAGGATAAAGGAACTAGGGGATTAGGGAATTCACAATCAAATAATCCAAACATCCAAAATCCAGATCAAGGGGAATCACAATAGGTGTTTTAACAATGGGAAAGATCATTTATAAGAACGCTAATTACTCTCTCGAGCTAATTGGGGAAGCTCGATTAGTCACTCATGGCCTATTCTCATGGCATGAGTAACTAATCTGACAAATACATAACAAGATCATTAATCAAGAAACCCTAGATCAAGAAAAGCCTATTTTCATGGAGATCTCAAATAGCTGATTTTAAATTTCAAAGGATAAATTTCATCAAAAGATATAAAAGAATCATAAATTTGATAAAAAAACGACCATATTAACGTTGCGTCTGATACAACATATTGCGCGCGCGCTCAACGTCGATATTGTACATGTAACACCCCGACAATTCTCTATTTTCCAAAATACCATTTTCATATAAAACTTACAGAATTATCAAAGCATTATCGCCCCGTGTGATAACGTTTCGGCTTATTCAGAATTTTGCAGCGAAAATAAATAAAATAACTTTGAAAACTTAATAACTTAGTCAACCATAAGTAAACTCCATAACCAAACCAAAAGTCAACCAACTTAAAAGTCAACTAGTCAAATCACAACTAAATTCAAATCATAAAAGTATTAAATAACTAAACACAAGCTCTCCACGAAACCCGAACCCATGATGCATCATCTTCAGACCTGGAACAGTCGATGCTCTATTGATCCTGAGAGACTGCTCACCAAATGGGTCATCACAGGATCAATAAGGCACAACCATGATCGACATCCAAAAAAGCATGTAATCAGCAAAGCTGAGTACTATATATTAAATAAAATATAAGTCATAACATGATACTAATAAACATTAATTCAAGGATAAATAAAATATAATAAAATAACAGATTGACTATACTGAACTAGACTCCAAAATCAATAGATTAATTATAATTAAATTCAATAGACAATGGATAGAGTTGTCCAAACCAAACCAGTCTTCAATTTAAAAGACGAAGTACGGGCGCGACTCCGTACTCCCATGACCAATGATATCGATGTACTAATTTAAATAAGATAGAACACGGTGATCAATCTGTTCCCAAGAAAAGCTATGGGCTATCTCCATGTACTCCAACTCATACAAGTCCAACACTTCAGACGTGTACAAGTCTAAAACTTATTGCTATTTACTTTCCACTTTAAGTTATTAATAGATTATTTATTTGTTGAGACTCACAAAGTAAGACAACCAACATAAATAAATAACATGGATAAGCAAAACTTCCATTTTTATCTTAGGATTAAATAGTGTGATCATACAACTCAAATAATCCAAGAACAATTCCATTACTTAGTTTAATAACCAACCAATATCTATTTGTTGACTTAGATCAACATCAACGAATATTTATTTGTCGTCTTAAATCAACAATCAACCAACCTTTCCATATGCGAATAACCAACTTTACTAAACAAGGTCCACGGTCCTTAAAAGTATATACAATAATAATAATCCAAGGGAACAACATGATCCAATAAACAATATAAATATTAATCCCTCATGTAAATTAATAAAATAAAGTTCCCAATCCCACATATTTGCATCAATCATCCATACAAACATATAATAACCAACTTAGGCAACATGCTTCACACAACGGCATAAAACATGCAAAATCCTAGTTTGAGGACATGATGCTAGTATAATAACACATAGGTATGTACATATCTTATGTAGACAAAACGAGATGCCACTTTCACAACCTTAGAAGTCGCCTAAAGAATATTCTTCACCTACCAAATACCAACATAATCAAGAATCAATACTCTAATAAATTTCCAGCAACTTTAAAATATTTTAACCCTCATAAAAAGTGTTTAAAAATCCTCTTAACCAATAAAATTTCCACTATTAGTGTCCACTAGTATAGTACTACCATGCTAGCCATAAAACACCCTTAAAAATCCATACTTTGATATTTAAAAGTCCATCATAAGACTACTAACAAAAATTCCAGCAACTTACAACATGTTTAAAACCCTTTTAAAGTCACTCTAATGTAGTTTTAAATATTAAAGTATCTAATTTTCATAAACTATAACATGGTACTACAATTTCCAACTCTTAAAACATTAAAAAATCATGCTTTAATGCTTAAAACCCCGACTTAAACATATATAATAAATCTGAAATTTTATTACTAATATAGAGGAGGAAGAAGATAAACCAAGAAGAGGAAGGAGGAGGAAGACGGCATGGGGGGAGCGGCGCTGCCGGCGGGCTGTTGCTGCTGTCGTACGGTGGCGGTGGTCGGTGGCTGCCGTGACCCGAGAGAAAAACCCGAAGGAGGAGAGAGAAAAAATCGGTGGAGGAGAGAGAAGGGCCGAGTGAGGAGAGGGAGAAAGAAGAGAGGAGAGAAAAATTAGTGTGTTTGTAACGTGACAAAATTTATTTAATGAAAGGTATTTATAGTTTCCCCCCATTAGGAGTCCAACATTGGTTTGAGCTTTAGTGAGTTAGTTTAATGAAGATGCTCATGAAAACATTATAAAAGTTTGGGCTCCTCTTCCCAATATTTGAAGTCTTTTGTACTTCCACTCAACTAATTAAATATAAAATAACTTTCAAAGTATAACTCAATAAAAGTTCTGGGACGGAGGGAGTAATATGAAATACCCAAAATAATATTTATAATTTGGTATAGATAAATTCATGAATTTCATAATTTGGACAAGATAATTATTTAAGAATTTATAAAATTTCAAAATATTTTACTTAGTGTGTCTATATATATATTTGGACAAGATAATATATACACACTTGAGTTATATTTCTCTGGAAATCTGAATTTTGAAAAAAGAAATTTTTTTTAGAAGCAAAGCATCAACTGAAGAGATTTTAGCTTCCAAAAACCTGTCAATTAGATCAGAAATCTGTCAATTGATTACATAATCAATTATCACCTCAATTTTCTCTCAATCAAGTCTGTATTTCCCCTCTTGTTTCAATCAAATCTCTCGATTAACCATGGAAATCCTCCTCCTTCCTTCTTGAGTTGTTTTTCTCTCTTCTCCTATGACTATAAATACTGCACTTCCACTCCCTTTCAAGCACCATTTCACTTCAAATTTCAGTAGGTAAGAAGCCAAATTCAAACACCAGCTTTATGTTAAACGAAATTTGAGAAAAAGACAGCCACTGCATCGTGCCGCCGCCGGTACCACTGGCTGGCCGGCTGACTGACCACCTTCTTCTTTCTTCTTTCTCTCTCTCCTGTGACCTCTGTTTCTTCATTTTTTTTCTCGAAGGAACTGGTTTCCAGTTCTTTGAGTTGTTACCATGTTTTACTTTTCTTTGCCTTTTGATTTATTATCTTGTTTTACTTTTATTCTTTTTTTTCTTTCTTGTTTTCTCCTATTTTCACGAAAAGTACTTCAGTAACTATTGTTTGCTTTTTGTTTTTTTTTTTCTTTTCCTTTATTTTACAAATTGTCTTACCTAGTTCTTTGCCATTTTCCTTCTCCTTATTTTTTAAAACATTACTATGACTATGCACAACTTTGACACTTAACTAGTATTTTAATGGAAAAATTTATAGTACCTAACTACCTACTATATATCTTCAACTTAACAATTTTAATTACATCGGCTATTGCATAGGTGACTAATTTCATTAATTAACTTATTATTGTAGATGGATATTTTGTAGAAGGAACTTTCTAGGGGAGACTTTATTATTTGTATTCTCCCTACTCGAGGTAATTTTGATGTCCATCGTACTCTGAATCCCGTGTAAGACGATTTACCTATGTGATTGTGTGAGTATGTGGTTATGTATGTGACAAGTAATTATGGACTAGTTTGTAAGTACAGTTTTTCCACCATATCCCCTGATAAATTAAAAAATTCAACATATATCCTCAATGTTTCAAATATTTACCATATACCCCTGAGTTTCCGAAAACGTTCACCATATGCCCTTTTCGTATGGCTTAAAGAAGCGGTTCATTAAATCTATAAATACAACTGGTGTATTGATTAACCCAAAAGGCATAACAACAAACTCAGACCATATCGGGTTCTAAAGGCAGTCTTTGGGATATCCTTAGGCTTGATACGAAGTTGATGGTAACCAGACCTCAAATCTATTTTCGAAAAGACTTTTGCACATCGAAGTTGATTAAACAAATCATCTATACAGGGTAATGGGTACTTATTCTTGATGGTAATCTTGTTTAGCTCCCGATAATAAGTACATAATCTCAAACTTCCATCCTTTTTCTTCACGAACAAAACTGGGGCTCCCCAATGTGACACACTTGGTCGAATATATCCCTTTTCAAGTAACTCATCTAATTGTTTCTTCAATTCTTGTAACTCGGTTAGGGCTATCATATACGGTGCCTTAAAATTAGGGGATGATCCTGGGATAATCTTGATGCTAAAATCAAATTCCCTTTGTGGAGGCATACCATGTATCTCATCGGGAAACACATTTGGGTACTCCCAAACCACATGTATATCAGCTTTGGAGGAATAAGGGGCATTTAGGTCTATGACACTACAGAGGTACCCAAAATTGTTACACTCAGGCATCTTTTGAGCTCTCAATCCGGAAACAATTTGGATATAAGGTTTTCTCACAATCTTTTGGTATGAAACTCTCCGCCAATCAGGTGTTTTAAGGGTCATACTTTGCTTAACACAATTGATGTCAGCCTCATATTTGGTCAACCAATTCATCCCTAAAATCACATCAAACTCAGGTAACTGAAACTCTATAAGGTCAACTAAAACTCAACTTTCCCCAAGACAATTGGACAACTTGTATACATGACTCTACACCTCACGGTTTCTCCAGTAGGCAGGGAAACATTTATAGAGGGAAAATCACATAATGGTTCAAATTCAGACTTTTGGCAAACAATGGGGAAATAAGGGAATGTGAAGCTCCAGAATCAAACAGAACATGGGCAGGCAAAGAGTGGATAGAAAAAGTACCGGTAATAACAGTGTCATCATCATCAGCCTCATCTTGTCTCATGACATAGGCTTTTCCTGTTGGTGCTTGTCGTGGCGGATTACGGTTAGCTCCAGCATTGTTGTTGTTTTGGCTACGATCAATACCAGCTGAAGTAGTCCCTTCTATGGCATTGGTGGTCCCTTGTGGCTTCGGGCACTCTCGAACATAATGCTCATGACTTCCACATCAATAGCAGGTGTTCGTGCCAATACGACACTCATTTGCTAAATGATTCATTTTTCCGCACTTGGTACACCCCTCTGTTCGCAGATGCCCTATAGTTGTTCTTGTGTCTGTTGCCTCCTTGTCCTCTGTAACCGGATTGATTGTTGTCGTTCCTCCTAAAGTTTTGGCCTCCTTGGTAACCCTGATTTGGCCTTTTTGCTCCTCCTTGTGTATCATTCCTTCCATCATTTCTCCTTTTAAAACTACTATTATGGGATTCCCGAAGCAACAATACTCGTTCCACATTAACAGCAACATCAACCATATCCTGATAAGAAGTGAACCTTTGAGATGCCAACCTATCCTAATATTTGAGCTGAAGACCTCGCTCAAAACGGTTCATCCTTGACTGCTCACTAATCACCAGTTCAGGTGCAAACCTTGAAGCTTTATGAACTTATTAGCATATTCCAAAACACTAATTGTACCCTGCTGGAAGTGAAGGAACTCATCTTCTTTCTGCTTCCTAAGGGATGGAGGATAAAACTTATCGCGCATCAGTTCCTGGAGTTTGCTCCATCCAAACCCAGGTTCATTCTTATTTTCTCTACAATCTTCCACCATAAACTCGCTTGACCCGTGAGATAAAACACAGCAAAGTCCACTCCCCATTTATCAGGGCATCGCAAGGTTTCAAACAATTGATCCATGGGATTAATCCAATCTTCAAACTCCACTGGATCAGGCTTACCATCATATGATGGTGGGTTAAGAGACGAGAAATTCTTAAACATGACGACACTCTCACTTTCATTTGTGACTACCTTCCTCCGAGATTCTTGGATTAACTCAGCTAACATAGTGCTCATATTCTCCAATCTTTTCATTCTTTCCTCATGACTGGCTGAAGGTTCATAATCATCATCGTGAACATCCTCTACGTGCACATCCTCTATGTGTGCATTTCGGGCACCGTTAGTATCATCGTTGTTGACGTCGATGGTCGACATTATGCATGTCAAATTTCAATTAGGTCAAAATAAAATCATAAAATATTTCCCTTTTCCCGTATCCTACACTCACACTCATTATATACTTTACACCATTTTTTATTTTTCAATTAATTATCCAATTTTTATAATCTAATCCTATTTCCTCATTTATCTACAATTTAATCATTACATCTTTATTTCCTTTACTTCCTTTTTATAACTTAATCACTTTTATTTGACGTAAAGCCATGGGGTTATACATTAGGTTTCAGAATCGTTCGCTCTGATACCATTTTGTAATGCCCCGACCATTAATTAATATTTCATGATTACCAACTTAGCAGCGGAATACCTATTTGGTCGAGGAATTACCACCGTACCTCTGATTAGGAAGGTACAAGGCTTCAATCATATAACATATTAACATTGTGAGACATAATAGTGATAACTTATACAACTTATATTATACTAAAGCTTAATACGTTAACGTTACTAGTTATAACAACGATAACTTATAATATGTTAAAGTATATTGTCTTACATTCTAATTCAGTTAATCTTACAAGTTTAAAGTACTACTACTAGATGATATTAAAAGGTGGTAATCCTTGCCACTACGCAGTACCATCGACCACAGCAGTACCTAAAACGTAAATACAAAATGTTCTGAGCGAGGCTCAATAACAAACTACTCCAGTAACGTAAATTCATTTCAATACATTATATTTGCAAATAGTGGGAAAGAATAATTCAAACATTTATGACAACAACATTCATTTAATATCACCTTTATCATCCATTAATCCTTTCATCCATTTTTACTCTTGTTGCTACAAAATCAATCAGCTCTGGGACGTCTCCCAGCCACGTGTATGCACCACTGTGCAAGGACCCGTGCCCCGGGAGTTTCCCTACACTAATAAAGGACCAGTGACCTAGTAAACAATAACGGGCCAGTGCCCCAGTAAACAGCTCAGTTCGTGCACGATCGCCAATCAACTCAGCAAGCCAGTTCTTTCACTTTACTTTATCATGTTTCGTAACTTTTAATATTTATATGATAATCATCAATCATTCATCTCAACTCTGCCCCAATAATTAAGGTAGCAAAATCATATCTTACCATATCATGATTTCATAACTCGTGACAGTTCATAAATAGTATCATAATAATAATCATCATCCCGCAACTGAAAATAAATAATCATATTCATAAACATTTAACATCTCATTGTATACTCATATTTTCATAAACATATTTGAAGGAAATTGCGGGTACCAACAGTAGTTGTTACCTCGATTGCAGTATAATAAACATCTTCTTATGTCCTTGAGGTCGTCCTTATTGAGCTCCGAGGAACGAGTTCTTTTTAAAGGTTTAAGACGAGCAATTAGTAAATAATTAGGAAGAATTCTTAATGTTGTTCAATGTACGGTTTTTAGTTTATAAATTAGTTAGGTATATGTGTTGAAATAGAATTTGACTTTATTAGTGTTTATGTGACAAGTAGCTTATCCTTAAAAGCGTGAGTCAGTATTATTAAGTTACCATTAAGTCCAAATTCATTTAAAAAAAAAAAAAAAAAACAAGACTTACCAACAAATGCTGGCTGAAGCTCGAAGGGGGGGGAAGAGAGATGGAAGGGATAGGGCTACGTGCTGGGTCACGGTGGAGGAAGGCTCAGCAGGGGGTGGCGGTTTGTCGGCGCTCAGCAAGGCGGGACAACGTGAGGGAGGCGGGGGTCGCGGTGGAGTTCGCGCAGAGGAGAGAGAGAGATGGCGAGAGTGAGAGATGATAGGGGAGAAAGAGCAGCGAGGGAGGAGGGGGAATGGGCGGCGCTAGTGATGCTGGCAGTTGTCGACAGTGGTGGTGGTGATTTGGAGGAGTGGTGGTTGATTGGGTTTCGAAAAAACAGAGGATTAAAGTTGGAATTTTTAACTCATTTTGTTGGGAATTAATTCTGAATTTTTTTGTTGATCCTGTGATGAAAATTTCAAACCCAATCTCCCCTATTTATAGAGGAATGGCTATCTCAAAGGATGTATTTTCATATTTAAAAATTCCCAAACCATTTGTATCCATGAAATTCAAGTAAACAAGAAGCTTAACCTACTGTTTTTGCTGAATTTCGGTGGGTTTAATCCAATTGTGAGAGCAATAGTTTGGTAGGAATGTTTGCTGGTTTTGTAAAACAATGGAAATGAGGCAATACCATGGTTTTGGTATCTCTGTCTCACACGCCATTGACGAAGTAGGAGGATGGTCTCCTCCTCTTCTCTTTTTATTTTCCTTTCCCCTTATTTTCTTTTCTGAAGATTGGGATGAAGTTGGGCTGATTTTCAGCTTATAGATTTCTTTTTGTTTATTTGGGCTCATGGACTTGGCTATGGACCATCAGAATTTATTACTGACACCTAGTATAATACCCAAATTACTTATAAAGTTGTTTGAAAGATTTTTGTGGTTTAATTTATGAACTTCATAATCAATAAATTATTTATCAAATATTCAATACCCTTTTAACATAAATTAGAAACCCAAGTATAATTAAAACTAACTTACTGTATATTACTTAGTAAAATAGGGTCGATTTTAGTTTAATAATTTATAGTTAAAACTCGGGATATTACATTTAAGATCGCATCGGAAGGCGTGCACAGAATATCGTCGTATTGGTACTTGTTTTGATGGGCTTCTCGAAATTCATGTCCTTGAAGGGTCGTCGGAGGCGTCCGTTTTTAAAAAAAAAAAAAGTCGTTTTGGCGGTGAGATCGGTCGTTTAGGATCATCTCAAGAAGCGCACCAAGAATAACGTCGTATTGGTACTCGTTTTGATGGGCTTCTAGAAATTTGTGTCCCATAACGGTCGTTGGTGGGGTCATTTCTTTAAAGAAAAGTCATTTTTGCGGTGAGATCGGTCGTTTAAGACCGCCTCGGTAAGCGTGCCTAGAATATCGTCGTATTGGTACTCGTTTGGATAGGGTTCATATAATTTGTGTCCTTTAAGGGTCGTCGGTGGCGTCCGTTTTTTTAAAAAAATGTCGTTTTGGCAGTGAGATTTGTCGTTTAATATCGCCTCGGGAAATGTGCCCAGAATATCGTCGTATTAGTACTTGTTTTGATGGGCTTCTCGAAATTCATGTTCTTTAAGGGTCGTCGGAGGCGTCCGTTTTAAAAAAAAAAAAGTCGTTTTGGCGGTGAGATCGGTCGGTTAAGATCGTCTCAAGAAGCGTACCAAGAATAACGTCGTATTGGCACTCTTTTTGATGGGCTTCTAGAAAACTGTGTCCCATAACGGTCATTGGTGGGGTCAGTTTTTTCAAGAAAAGTCATTTTTGCGGTGAGATCGGTCGTTTAAGATCGCATCGGGAAGCGTGCATAGAATATCGTCGTATTGGTACTCGTTTGGATAGGCTTCTTGGAATTTGTGCCCTTTAAGGGTCGTCGGTGGCGTCCGTTTTTTCAAAAAAGTCGTTTTGGCGGTGAGATCTGTCGTTTAATATCGCCTCTGGAAGTGTGCCCAGAAAACCGTCGTTTTGGTTCTCGTATTGATGGGCTTCTCGAAGTTCGTGCCCCTTAAGGTTCGTCGGTGGCGTCTATTTTTTAACAAAAAAAAAGTTTTTTTGGCGGTGAGAAATAGAGTTTCATTTATTAAGGTTAATTAGTTAGAGTTAAGGGCATTATGGTTAGGGGTTAGGTTAATTAGGACATTAGGGTTAGCGGGTTAGGGTGGATGGAGGGTTAATTGGGTTAATAATGGCAAAGTTGTAAATAATGCAAACAACGACTTAACGTCCTTTAGGAAAAAGGGTAGGTGGTGCACAATTTTAAAAACTTAGGGGTACGGTTGTAACGCCCCGAATTTCATACATTCTTATTAAGTTAATTAATCAAGATTAGCAGCGGAAAATCTAGCTTAGTTGGCACGTTACCGCAGTACTTTCCACTTAGGGAAAATACAAGGCGACATTTAACCTTATCATACAATGACTTTACTTTGATTATCCACTTATTAAAGAAACACTATAATAATTAGAGGACATTTTCTAGAAATTTCGCTAGAGTTTCCTTTGTAAATTGGACAATCCAAAAGGGAGAATATTTAGAAAACCTATTATAATAAAAAAAATATTTCCAAATCTAGAACTCAACGCTTTCGCGGAGCAATATAAGGAGAGAATCAAGAACACTGTCGCTCAACTAGAGAACATGAATAAAACTTAAACTATTAAGACTAGTTATTACAATGTAGAACGTCCTCGTCTCAAGAGAAATGTAAAACAATCATAACTGAACTCTTAGCACCTAACTTCTTCTATCTTGAGAAATATGCTCCATAACTCCAACCTGAAACCATTGTAACACTGCCATCCACCAAGTGACAGGCCACAGTAGTGACAAAACAAAACATTCACAAACACATCAGCACAATGCTGAGTACTAACCCATAAAACATTCTTAAAACATGCTTTGGTGTCTACGACTCTCGCGTAATTAATACGTTCACATCATTCATAACAACATCACCATAACATCACAACATTCACTTTATTCATCTTCTTTCATGACTTATAAGTTCTCACAGACATCATAGCAGCGTCTTAACATCATCATAGTTCTTTCATATCAAAGCGGAAGACATACTTTCATATCATTAGACATTCATAAAATATATACTTTAAGTCATACGGGATATCATAAATCATCATCATCTTTCATTTACTTTATCATTACCATTCTTTCATTGGTTATCATTTATAACGGAAGGCAAAGCCACCGAGGACATTTATCCCCCATCAGAAGGTGGCATATAATGCCATAGATCGTAACAGAAGGCAAAGCCACCGAGGATGTTGTCCCCCATCAGAAGGTGGCATATAATGCCATAGAACATAACAGAAGGCAAAACCATCGAGGATATTCATCCCCCATCAGAAGGTGGCATGTAATGCCAGGCAAAGCCATCGAGGACATTGTCCCCCATCAGAAGGTGGCATATAATGCCATCATGCGGGTGCCACCGAGGACCTGGTCCCCTATCAGAAGGTGGCGTTGCCGTCAGAAGGTACGTGCACGACCCGACACAGACACAAAGAATACTCTCTTAACTCTATCGTGTTGTGTTTCGTTTCTTTCGCGAATCGTAGTTACATTACATAATCGTAATCGTAATCATACATAGTCGTCATCATGTTCATAGCATATACTTTTGCATAATCAGAAATTGTAATTAAATCTCATAACTTTAGGTACTTTTCAGAATACATAGCAGAAGCATAGCAGAAGCATATCAGTCTTTTCATATTCTATATCGTTTAAGAGTCACTCATACTTTGAGACTGTTTCAGAATTAAAAGGTATACTTTGGCATATTCAGAATACATGAACATACATCATATCGAACATTTCATACTTCGTCATTCATAAGAACAAGAGTCATCTTTTCACACTTTCCGATCCCTATGAGACAGAAAGTACTATTCCATACTACATCCATATGATAAGCTTATTAGTGATATAGGTCACATATCCAACTATCGTCATTAACCATCATTCAACTCTATATAGCTCTCACGATAGTCCAGTGATACACTTTCTTAGCTCTCGAACTTCCTAAAATATAATAATAAACCTGATGTAGTTAACAAATGTACTTTAAATGTCATATAATACCAAGATTGTCTGAAAGTCAATATATTATCTCAATTCTAAACATAGTAAGGCTAAAAATAGCTATTCAAAACACTTCCCACGACCTTCAAGTTCATAAACATAATGAGACATGAACAAATTAAGTAAGATATGCATTCTTCATCATCTTAATTCATCTTCAAACTCATACATCATTTCAACCTCGTGGACAAATAGTTAACTATCATATTAAGCACATGTCTCCATAAAAGTGACTAAGCGATTCACTAAAACCTATCAACAAGTAACTTAAAATCCCCTCATCAAGTAATTTCCAATAATCCATCTTTAGTAATTATAACATACCATAGGTTAATCTGAATTCCATAACTAGTTTAGTTTTAGACCACCCAAAAAACGTCGTAATTCAGAAATATAAGTTTACTAAGAAGATGACAGAAGTTCACTTATCAGTTTCATTAACTTAATCAGTTTCATCAAATCAACATAATCCACATCCAACTTCAATTTCCTCTAAAGACGGATATTAATCAAGTCTCACAGATTAATTTGAGTTGTTTCGGGTAAAAATTTGTGAGTCGGGGGAGTTAGTCAGGATGATGGGACGATGACCGTTGAGAATAGCCGAGTGCTCGAAAGGTACCACAGAGACCTGCAAGAATGAAGGTTAGACTACCCCGGGGGTGTTTCCGGGATCTCCCCTCCGACACTCGAGTCAGTTAGGATGCTTAACTGTAAGTATTGAGCAGTTGGTCTAGAATTTATTACCTGTTCATTAATGAGACATTGGGTATTTATAGCGTTGTGGATTCCCATAAAGGGAACATTGATAGGATGGGCCTCAGGGAGACTATTGGCTATGTTGCCTTTTCAAGGAATAAGCCTTTTTTGCCCCTTGTCTGGGATCCCTAGGCATCATGGGATTAGGGTAACCATCCTGTAGGACCCATTGTGCCCCCTGCCTGGGGGTTTGACGGTCTTCCTCATAAAAAATAGGACCTAGGGAATATTGGGCCCAAACATTAGCCCCACGCGAGACGTTTAAGGGAGGGCTCCCCAGAAGTCGCAAGTTTCGCGGAAAGTTGAATCTGTACTTGGCTTGGGTTGGACCCGTGCATCCTGAGGGGTATCTCAAAGTGCATTAGAGATGTTTGAGAGGCCAACGGGCCCCATATGTCTCGAAGGGTATCCTTGGCCTCACTCGAGATGTCTCAAGGGCTAATGAGCCCCATGTATCTCGAAAGGGCGTCCTTGACCTCGCTCGAGATGTCTCTGGGGCTAACAAGCCCCATGTATTTCGAGGGGGGTCCTCGACCTCGCTCGAGATGTCTCTGGGGCTAATGAGCCCCATGTATCTCGAGGGGCATTCTTGACCTCCCTCGAGATGTCCCATGGGGCCAATGAGCCCCATGTATCTCGAGGGGCATCCTTGACCTCGCTCGAGATGTCCCAGGGGCCAATGAGCCCCATGTATCTTGAGGGGTGTTCGTGACCTCGCTCGAGATGTCTCTGGGGCTAACAAGCCCCATGTATCTCGAGGGGCGTCCTTGACCTCGCTCGAGATGTCTCTAGGGCTAATGAGCCCCATGTATCTCGAGGGGCGTTCTTGACCTCGCTCGAGATGTCCCATGGGCCAATGAGCCCCATGTATCTCGAGGGGCGTCCTTGACCTCGCTCGAGATGTCCCAGGGGCCAATGAGCCCCATGTATCTCGAGGGGTGTCTGTGACCTCGCTCGAGATGTCCCGGGGGCCACTGAGCCCCATGTATCTCGAGGGGCGTCCTTGACCTCGCTCGAGATGTCCCAGGGGCCAATGAGCCCCACGTGTCTCGAGGGGCGTCCTTGACCTCGCTCGAGATGTCCCAGGGGCCAATGAGCCCCATGTATCTCGAGGGGCGTCCTTGACCTCGCTCGAGATGTCCCAGGGGCCAATAAGCCCCATGTATCTCGAGGGGTGTCTGTGACCTCGCTCGAGATGTCCCGGGGGCCAATGAGCCCCATGTATCTCGAGGGGCTTTCTTGGCCTTGCTCGAGATGTTTCCGGGGCTAATGAGCCCCATGTACCTCGAGGGGCGTCCTTGACCTCGCTCGAAATGTCTCTGGGGCCCCATGTATCTTGAGGGGCATTCTTGACCTTGCTCGAGATGCCCCAGGGGCCAATGAGCCCCTTGTATCTCGAGGGGTGCGTGCTGTACCTCTCTTTGGAGAATGTTAGGCTAATACTCGTTGAGTTCCTTGAGAGATCTTTGAACCATCGCTCTGGGGCGTTTCGAGGGCTGATAGGCCCTGCTCACCTCGAGGGGTGTCCTGATGCCGTAGCGCTTGACGGACACCGACTCCAGTAGTTGGGGTGACTTGGAGTATCCCTCGCTTGATCTGGGCGAGGTGCCTAATTGTAGGTCTTTGGACTCAGCTGGATTTAGTCAACCCGGTGAGCTGGAATTCACTGGTCGGGCAGCTAAGGCTGGTAGTTCTGGTTAGGGTGACTGTTGGGCCTGGTTTAAGGCCTAATGTCAGCCTTGTTGCTTCTGGGAGTTTCCCAAGCCCGCGAGATACCAACCGTTTTGTACGGTGTTTGTTTATAAATGGGGGGGGGGGGCGTGTCATTTGTCCCATTCACGTTCTTTGGATTGTTGCTGCGTAAAATATTTTCGCCTCGAGGCCACACAAGTCGACCGACGTCTTTCATCAAGGTGCAGGATCTCGAAGGTGTTTTGGATAAGGTACGACCTACTTCCTTCCCTTTCTTTTTATTAATAAATGGAACCTTCCGGACAAGATCCCCTCTTGATAAATAACGGGTGTTCTTTGTCTAGCTCGGATACCCTCCCGGCACTACTCGAGCCCTTGATCGGTGGAGTGTTAATAAATGGGGTGCCCGTGGTGTCCGTAGCATTCGACTGTCCCGATCCCTCGAGGGTGCTTGACGCTTTACCATGTTCGAGTGACGGGGCTTCAATAATGTCTGATGGGGGAGAGGAGGTAAATAATCCCCCATACGAGGTGACCGTTGCTCGTCCTCGGGCAATTAGGAGTTACTTTGACCATCTTCTTGATGGCCAGGTTGTTCGAGTGATGGAGGGTAGCAGTGAAGATCTTTCCCATGAGCCGAGCACCAGCGGTGAAGAGGGGGAGACCCGGACTCAGGGCAAGGGTATCGCGCACTTCTTCGTTCGAGGACCTTTTATGCAGTTCCTGTTGGATAACCTGTGCTTTCTCGAGACGTCATATTGGATTCGACATCCATACGCATTGTACATTCCTGAACCCGACGAGACTGTATGTACCCCTCCGACGGGCTGCGTGGCTTTGTATAAGGCTTATCTCGAGTTGGGGTTAAGGTTTCCCGTTCATCCCTTCATTATCGAGGTGTTACGTTCCTATAATCTGGCCCTTTGTCAGTTGATGCCTAACAGCGTAGGCTCGATGGTTGGGTTCCTCGCCATATGCGATATGATGGCGGTCGAGCCATCCCTGGTCCTCTGGCGGAACCTGATGAAGTTGGTCGTGATGTCTGCGACATCGAACAGTGAGGGTTGGAATACCTTTAAGGCACGCTTTCCCTACAAGATTGTGGGGACCATGCCATCGAACCAACAAAACTTCCACACGGAGTTCATGTATGTATATCGAGCTGAGCAGTGGGACTTTCCAGTTGTTCCCTGTCTCGAGGGCCCGAACATGGCTTTAAATAGGTCAGTACCCAGAATGTCGGAAGATGAGGCCAGGGTTGCCATCTACTGCCAGACCATAACTTTGATAGTCAATGGCGATCGAAAGCAGGTCCCCACCCATTGGAATCCTAGTGCAGAGGATCTGAGTGACGAGGACTTCCTTTCTTCGATGGGATTGAGCCCTGCTTATCCTAAGGGTAGGGCCTCCGCTGCTCGGTGTCTACTTGTCCTGGCTGGTATGTATTATGACCTAACCTCTATTTGTTTTGTGCAGTCATTGCCCGTCGAGAGCTCAGTGAAGCCATGCAGAAACGGCTGACGGCTAACCAGAGGGTGCATGAGCAGATACGTTCGAAGGTGTCGAGGGGGGAAACTCGAGTTCCTCGCCCTCCCAAGGTAACTTACGCTCCTCGATCTGAACATTCTGCCTTATGTTTTATGTTCTTAACTTCTGTTTTTCTGATAGAATCCGGTGAAGAGGCCCAGTATTCGTCCTCCTTCGGCGGCGGCCATCGTGGCGCCCCAGGTGTTGGGGGATAGAGGGAGGACAGCGACCCTCGAACCACCCTCTAGATCCACGGTGGCTTCCTCGAGGGCTGCGGAGGCACAAGGAAAACCCCCTCGCCACGAGGAGACCCTTGGCAGGAAAAGGGCAAGGACGGATGACTCAGACCAGACCTTGAAGCCCTTCACCGAGCTTTCTGGGGTCGAAAAGGCCAGGCGCTTTGACTTAGCTCTAAAGCGTATTCTGACCAAGGCGGATGTCGAGGCTTGCCGAGCCCTAAGCGAGGAAGAGGAGGTCGATGGGCTTCATGCCTCCTGGATTGATGTACGTTTTCCTTTTTACTAAGCTTTCACTATCTGCTGTTTCTTCCTTACTTTTATTGCTTTGCCTGTTTTCAGTGTTCAGTTCGGATGGCTGTCATGAGCCATCGACACACTATTGACTTTCGTCGACTCCGGTAGGATCTCGCTGAGCAGAGGGAGCTCGCTCTGAATTATGAGCTCGAGCTTGAGGCCGCCCAAAAAGACCCGGAAGAGAAGGAGAACGGCTTCACTGTTCGAGAGGAGGGGTGGAGGAAGAAGATCCAGGATGCCCAGAGCCAGCGGGATTCGATCAAGAGGCAGTTCGACTCTTCGAAAGGCGAGTCCTCGACTTCTAGGGAAAAGATCATCCTCGAGTGGTAGAGCTCTCAGACTGGTAGGGACTTTGCCGCGGACATGGGGCTCGAGGGGGCCGAAGTTGCGACAAGTTATATGCAATTATAGAGCGTTGAGAAGTCCATTTCACTAAGGTTTAAGTCTTAAAAGGGAGAATTTGACTCATCTAAACCTTAGTGTGGAGAAGAAGGAGTTTTGATGAATTTGCAATATTAGAGGAGATTTAAGGATATTTCGTGGTTTCATATGCTTTTGATCATTTACAGGTGGATTAAGCTCACAAAGTTCCTTGAAGTCTAGATTTCGATGGTTGTTATCCAAGTTCATCCCTTAGTGTATCTACAACAATGATTGCCACCATGAGTGTTGAAAAGCCCACCTCGGGCGTTGGTTGGAGACTAAATCTCAAGCAGTGGCTAGTGCGCACCATGGGCGCCATTTACACACGAATCGCGCATATCGAGCAATAGAGGATCCTGCACAGCAGCGAAGGCCCGACTCGCGCACAACAAGCGCACGACCCGCACACTTCGAGCGGAAGCAGGAGCTTGGCAGCGGCGAGTGCCCGACTCGCGCACAACAAGCGTACGATCCGCGCACTTCGAGCGGAGATTGGTATTTGGCAGCAACGAAGGCCCGAGTCGCGCGCCATAGCTGCCCGAGTCGCGCACTTCGACGCGGTTATGATTCTTCGGCAGTTTTCAGCTTTAATTCCCTGATGTTTTATTAGTGAGAAAAAACATTGTTTTGTGGAGGGTATGCAATCCTGGACCTAATTAGAGAGAATAGAGAGGAAGAACCCTAACCCCTATTTTCCCCTTTTGAGTTTCGAATCATTAGTTTGAAGATTTCTTTGATGGATGCTATGTCGATCGTAGCCTAAATCTAGTCTTGAGAACGGTTAATCAAGCTTGGGTCTATTATTGTGAGGTTTCTCTTTGTTGACTTTATCTTAATTATAATTGTGATTCCTTGTTCTTGATCTATGGTTATTGTATGTATTGCTAGGAGTACTACTAGTTTATACATTCGATTTATCTTTTGCTAGGATTTAAAATTGATGCCGAATCATCTGTTCTTCTTTCATGAGTAGCAATCTAGGGTTTGATTAATGAATCTGATTATTCTTGATCAATCACTAGAGAAATCACAATTTCTTATTTGAATATGTTGTGTTAGCAATCTGTTAATTGGCTCATTGATTCCTTGTTCGTTGACGTTCTTTTGATTTGAATTTAATCTCTGATTAGATTAAATTAATCTTGGGAAATTCCCACTGGTAACCCTGTACTATGGAACAATTGCAATGGTAAACCGTTTTTCTTTTGAGTTTCAAAAATAACCCTATACTTAGTAATATTATACAACCGTAACATTAATGATGGTTAAATCATTACTTCAATCGTTAAACCCATTTACTATCCTAACCCAAGTTAACCCCAAACTACTACCTAACCCAAGTTAACCACAAACCACTACCTAACCCACTAAATCCCCACCCCACCGCCATCCTTCCACCGGAAACACCATACCCCATCATTCTCTCCCTCCCGATGACTTTTTCTCTCTCCTCGTTACTCTCTCCTTCCCCGTGACTTCTCTTCTCATTGGTGGAGAGGTGGGACAGTAGTGGAGAAGTGGGACATTGGTGGTGGAGTGGGGTTCATGTGGAGCGGTGGGACAATCGTGGAGGGGTGGAACTGTGGTGGTTGGATGGGATGTTAGTGGGCTGGGTGGTAGTTGGGAGTTAGGGTTAACCTGGGTTAGGTAAGCCAATAACACTAACGGTTGAATAAACGATTAAACCATCATTAATGTCACAGTTGTATAATATTACTCAATATAGGGTTATTTTTGAAACTCAAAAGAAAAACTGTTTACCATTGCAATTGTTCCATAGTACAGGGTTACCAGTGGGAATTTCCCATTAATCTTTAGTTCAAGTTTTATGATCATCTGTTTGTGATTGTTTAACGGTTCTTTTGAGGGAAAGGAATTTGATTTCCAACTTTGAGTAATTGAGAGTAAAGTTACACATTTGAGAAACCAATGATCAATAGTATGAATCGAAATGGCCATTAACCGAACTCAAGATTCTTCTCTTATTGATTACATTATTTCTTTATTGTTCTTTAGTTCTTCGTATTTAGTTATTCAATTCTTTACTCACAAAACCCCCATTTGATCTATTATAAGCACGAGTTAGTCCCCAAGTCTTTGTGGATACGACCCTACTTGCCACTTACATTCATTTGTATTGGAAAGAAGGAAAATAAACTTTTATCTTTGGTAGCGCGTACGACCGCGTCCCACCAGAGGCTGACTCTCCCCCGACTCTTGAGGCTCCCGTGGAGGGCGTCGATGGCTCTGGTTCCAGGGAGGTCGGAGTTCGTGTTGAGAACGAAGATGCCTCGGGCAGAGAGGATGAGGGTGGCAAGGATGAGCTCGATGACTCCTCCAGTTCGACCACTCTCGTCTCCTTTAGTAGTTTGTCAAGTAGCTCTTCTAGTGATGCTGAGTAGTTCTTGTATTCATGTTTTTGCCATTTGTATCTAGCTTTGATGTTCTTTAGGATGTATCTTTTGATTGAAATGAAAGAACCTTATGCCCTTTGTCTTGTGTTGTCCCTCGAAGTCTATTTTTGGTTGATGTGCTTATTTGAAATTAACCGTTCTCGATATGCTCTTATCTCGAGTGGTGCCTGGTAAGGGTTGCTTCTCGAACATGTTCTTACTTTCGAGTTGTAGCCCCAACGAAGGGCTTTACTAAGCATCAAGGGGGCAGTACCCCTTCTTCGTAAGTTGGGGCCTTGGATGATGTTTTTAATACTGAGGGTAAGACTGTCTTTCTCATGCTTTGAGTGCCCTGAGGGCTTTGGGCCCTGTACACGCGGCACGCCTTTAGGGTGATGGGCTCCTGCTCTGGTGAGGCCCATGAGGGTAGTTAATGCAGCCTTGGAATTCGTGATTTGTTTTTCTTATAAGTATGAGGTGTTTCAACGTCGTCATTACACCATTTGCATCTTCTTCCTTCAAACTTTCAATCTCGGCCATCCTTTTTGCCTCCATTGCAATATCTCAGCCGTTGATCACCCCCGAGGCTCTTCGAGCGGCCAAACGCCGCCAGCTGGCGAAGGCTGGTTCGAACTCCGCCTCTGCTGCCTCGAGGTTACCTGATACCTCGAAGGCGATTAAGCTCGAGACAGTGACCTCGACTAAGGATGTGGCTTTGGTTCGGCCACTAAGGCCTTTCTTCCCTTGGCTCCTGCGGTGAAGCAGGAGACCCTCGAGGCCAAGCTCGAGGGAAAACTTCCTTTTCCGCTTTCTTTTCCCATCACTTCGTCTGGGGTGTAGCAGGCCCCATCGAAGAGGCTGAAGGTCGAGGGGTCATGCCCTTCGACTGCTCCTGTTCCATTTTCTGCCCTCTCGAGGGCAGATCTAGCAGGGAGATTCGAGAGGGCCTCCGCTTTTCTGGTGACGGCTGCCGATGGCCAGGATTTTGAGGCCTTGAAGGCTATCCTTGTCGAGGTATGTGTCCGTTTCTCTCTTTTTTCTTTTACTTAGTTGATTTTTGTTGCTTTCGTGCGTGTGTTTTTCGCAGCTCTCGATCAGGGTGTATGCTCTGGCCCACCGTCCTCGGGGCACCTTCCCTGCTGAGGTCAAGGACCAGATGTCCTTTGACGAGAGGAGCTCCCTTAACAATCGAATCCGGATTCCTAAGTTGAAGCTTTCTGAGGCTGAGGGAGCCATTAAGAAGGATCAATTGGACTTCAAGGAGAGGATGCCGAGGCTCAACAGACCATCGAGGACCTCACTAAGCAGAGGGACTCGGCCAGTAGGAGGCATCGTCAGGCCTCGAAGTACAGGAAGGAGGCCTTGGCCAAAGCGGAGAAGGCCGACAAGAGGGCCACCGATGCCATCAAGGAGGCTACTGCTTGTCGGGAGCTGATAATCGAGAATTGGAAGGTCTCCGAGGCCGGGAGGATCTTCCTCCAGGATGCCTCCCTTCAAGCTTCCGAGGTTGGCCGCTCTGAGGCTCTCAAGGACGTTCGAGCTGTCCTTGAGAAGTTGTCTCCTGGCCTTTCTTGGCAGGAAGTGGAGGAGGGAGTCGTCGCTCTCTCCCAAGTGGAGGTTAAGGCTCCTCGAGGGGAGGGTGACGCGGAGGTCGCTCAGGTCGAGGACCAAGCTCCTGCTGCTGCCAATCGCGAGGGCTGACGTCCTCGCACCCATGATACCGCCTCCTTAGTCTTCCTCTTTCTTCCTTCTGGTTCCTACAAGGGTTAATGTATTACAACTCGGTAAGTGTATACTTAAAGCGCATACTTCGATATATTATATTTGCGAAAATTGCTGAGACAACCTTACAAAAGATGGCTTATCATTCTGCCAAGGATGGGTGTACATAACAGATGCCCCTAATTTTGAGGGTTGAAACTTTAAAATGTAGGGCTTCGAAGGCCGGACCCGGGTTTATACATAAAACTTTTTGAGATTGTCCGCATTCCAAGGTCGGGGCAGGGGGCAGCCTTCCTGGTCTTCGAGGCGGTACGTGCCTGGTCGAACGACCATAGTGATCTTATAAGTCCCTTCCCAGTTAGGCTGTAATTTGCCAAGGCGAGGTTCCTTGCCTGTGGCTTCGAACTTCCGTAGGACCCAGTTGTTGACCTGCAGAGGTCAATGTTTGATTCGTCGATTGAAGAGCCTGGTGATTTTAAGTTTGTAGGAGATGGCCTTGAGGAGCGCGTTGCCTCGAGTTTCAGGGAGTAGGTCGAGGTTTACGCGCTTCTCTCCTTCGTTTCTGTCGTGGTCGTAGAAGGTTATCCGTGGTGAGGGGATACCGACTTCGACGGGCAGCACAACTTCGCTCCCATACACCAAGTTGAATGGTGTTTGTCCTGTGGCTTCTCGAACTGTTGTCCTCGTGGACCACAATATCCCAGGAAGGTCATCGATCCATGAGCCTTTGGCTCGCTCTAGCATTGTCTTCAATCCCTTCAGGATTACTTTGTTGGCGGCCTCAGCCTGTCCGTTGGTCTGGGGTCGACTGACAGCGGAGAATCTGGTTTCGATGCCAAATCGAGGCAGTAATCTTTCGTTGGCCCGCTGTTGAATTGTCGCCCATTGTCCGATATGAGGACTCGAGGGACGCCGAATCGAGTGATCAGATTACTCCAGATGAACTGTTGAACTTGCTTGTCGGTGATGGAGGCTAGTGGTTGGGCCTCGACCCACTTTGTGAAGTAGTCGACAGCGACCAACATGAATCTCCGCTGGCCTGATGCTGGGGGAAAAGGTCCCAACAGGTCCATGCCCCACATGTCGAAAGGCAGTGGGGCCTGGATGGTAGTTAAGGGACTGGTCGCTTGATGGGGTAAGTTGGCATGCATCTGGCATTCTTTGCATTTCTGAACTAAGTTCGGGACATCTTCTTTCAAAGTTGGCCAGTAATATCCAGCTCGAAGGGCTTTAGCAGCGATGGTCCTTGCACCCTGATGGCTCCCACAGGCTCCCTGGTGTATTTCTCGAAGTACATAGTCGGCTAGTCGCCCTCCTGCGGGGTTAAGCACCGAAGGAGCGGGTGGGTGAAGGATTTCTTATATAATTGTCCTTCATGAAACACAAACCATCGAGATTGCCTCCTTACTTTTTCTGCCTCTAGCTCGTCTGTAGGTAATACCCCATCCCTTACAAAGGACACTAACTTGTTCATCCATGTGGGGCTCCTGTCGAGGGTAGCTACCCCTCTGTTGATGCTGGGGGTATCGAGTACCTCCCACATTATGGGGTGGGGTGACAGATCTTCAGCGGAGCTGTCCAATCTCGACAGTGCATCTGCCTGTTGATTTTCCGACCGTGGGATGTGGGTGATGGCAAAGGTGGCCAGATTACTTACTTCTTCCTTGATTTTCACGAGGTACATCTTCATACTGTCTTCCTTGGCTTCGAATTCCCCAGTAACTTGTCCCACGATGAGCTGGGAATCTGAGTGGGCCTTGATGTTTCGAGCGCCCGCCGCCTTACAGAGTTGTAGCCCATGTAAGAGGGCTTCGTACTCAGCTTCATTGTTCGAGGCAGTGAAGGCGAATTTCACGGCGTACTCCGTTATGTTCCTTTGAGGATCGAGGATTAACAATTCGGCCCCGCAACCTGCTTTCGATGACGACCCGTCGACGAATAACTCCCAGGGGCCTTCCACGATAGGCTCGGGCCTCGAGGTACATTCGGCGATGAAGTCAGCCAGCTTCTAAGCCTTGATAGCTCGTCGGAGTTCGAATTCTATGCCGAAATCCGACAGCTGATTAGACCAATCCGTTACCCTGCTGGATTGGTTCTTGCCTTCGATTACCTTGCGGAGGGGCTGACTAGTTAACACCTTGACTGGGTGAGCTTGAAAGTACGGCTTGAGCTTGCGGGTGGCGACTACCAGTGCGAATATCATTTTGTCGATCGAGGGGTACTATGCTTCTGCGCCTCGAAAGGCGTGACTAATAAAATAGACGGGGTGTTGGCTCTTTTCTCTTTCAGCGACGAGGACGGTGCTAAGTGCATTATCTGACACAGCTAAGTACACGAACAGTGTCACTCCTGGCAAGGGAGAGACAAGTTTGGGAAGGCTGGCTAGGTGCGCCTTTAGCTGTTGGAATGCCTCTTCTGCTGGCTGGTCCCAGTTGAAGGTCGGCTGCTTTAGTGTTCAGAAGAAGTATAAGCTTTTGTCTGCTGACCTCGACAGGAACCGTCCTAGTGCCGCCATACAGCCGGTTAGGCGTTGGACTTCCTTGACGGTTCGAGGGCTTTTCATCTCAATGATGGCCTGGACCTTATCTGGGTTACCCTCGATGCCTCTCTCATCGACTAGGAACCCGAGGCACTTTCCCCCTTTCACGCCGAAGACACACTTCTTCGGATTCATCTTCATGTTGTGGGCGCATAGGGTGGACAGGGTTTCTTTCAGGTTAGATACATGTTCACTTTCTTGCTGGCTCTTGACGATCATGTCGTCGACATAAACCTCGACATTCCTTCCTATCTGGTTTTCAAACATCTTGTTGACGAAGCGCTGATAGGTAGCACCAACGTTTTTGAGGCCGAATGGCATTACTCTGTAACAATAAACCCCTGAATTTGTGGTGAATGCTTTGTGTGAACTTGATCTTCTTCGCCATGGGGATTTGGTGGTATCCGGTGTTGGCGTCCATAAAGCTAAAGAGGGCATGCTCGACGGTTTAATCGACAAGTCTGTCGATCTTGGGGAGGGGGAAGTTGTCCTTTGGACAGGACTTGTTCAGGTCCGTAAAGTCGACACACATTCTCCACGAACCAGTTGATTTGCGGGCCAGCACCACGTTAGCCAACCACTCGGTGTACTGGCATTCTTTAATGAAACCTGCTGCTAGCAGCTTTTTCACTTCTTCGGCTGCTGCTTTACTTCTCTCGGCACCCTGATGCCTCAGCTTTTGCTTTACTAGTCGATGTCCCTCTTTGATGTTAAGGCGATGCACCATGATCTCGGGATCGATGCCTGGCATTTCGTTGACCGTGTATGCGAACACATCTTGGAACTCACGGATGACATCGATGATCTGAGCTCTGGTGCCGTTGGGTATCTGTCTGCCGATCCTTATCGTTCTCCCTCTTGTATCATCGATACATACCTTTTCATCCCCATCTATCGGCCGAGGTCTCTCTTACCGCTTTGGGTTCTCGGCAACATAGACTCCCATCGTGGGGAGAGGCCCTTCCGGCTCGGGATGCTTTCTTTTCTTGGTTGTATCGTCATGCTCGGTGCTTCAGCCGTTGACATAACATTCCGGGCATACTTGGTCCCCGAACGGTTGGGCGACCTTACCGTCGTCGGCCTCGAACTGCAGCAGTAGCTGGTAGGTTGAGATGGCAGCTTTTACCTTGTTGAGGGTGGGACGCCCAATTATGACTTTGTAGGGGAGGTTAACGAAGACGACGAGGAAGTCGATGAGGACGCTCCTCCCCCGACCCTTCTCTCCCATTCTCGTAGGAAGCTTGACCGATCCTAGAGGGTGGACGGATTGCCCCCCAAATCCTACCAGCGGCTGGCTGATGGGTAGGAGGTCTCTCCTCTGATATTTCAGTTTTGCCAGGAAATCCATGGTTATGATATCTGCGGAACTTCCGCTGTCAATAAGTACTCGACCTACCCTCAGATTGGCAATTTTCATTTCGACGACCAGGGGGTCGTCGTGTGGGGTTTGAATAGGTTGATGGCTGTCTTTGAAGGTCATGGTGGGGTAGGCTGCTGTCTTGGTCGTGTCCGCCGTCCCGTGTTTTAGGGTGTAGAGGTGTTTCTTTCGTGAGCGGCTGGTTAAGCCACCCGAAGCGTATCCACCGGTTATGACACTGACGAATCCTGCTGTTTCCTCACTCCTAGACTCCTTCTCTTTTTGAGGCTCCTTTTTCTTTTCTGCGGGGTTCTTCAAATATCGATTAAGATTTCCTTCATCTGCCAACTTGTCTAATGCTCTTTTGAGTTCTCTACAATCGCGAGTGGTGTGTCCGCAGTCATGGTGGTACTCACACCAAAGCTTCTTGTCTCTTCTATTGATGGAAGTTCTGATGGGCGTTGGATTTGGCAGAGTGTACTTTTCCTTGATATCGAGGTATATCTCTCTTCGGTTGAGGTTGTACCGAGGGTCGTAGCCGTTGTCATCCACCCGGGGCTTCTTCTCTCTTTCCCTCCGAGGAGCTTCTCGAAGAGGGTCACCTCGAGTCCCATAGTCGTTTTTTTCTCTTGTTGGCGTTGGGTTCGTCATGCGTCTTACAGATATCGGATGCTTGTATGAACTTCTGGGCGAGGTTCATTGCCTCAGAGAAAGTGGAGGCCTCGCTTTCTGCGAGTTTCAGCTTGAATCGGCTTGATGGGTAGAGGCCTGACATCAGAGCTGTGAACGCCACGCTATCTTGTAGGTCGGAGACTTTCATGGACTCTTCATTAAACTTCTTGATATAATCTTCCAGGTCTTCTTCTCTGCGTTGCCTTATCGACATTAAGTGAATGCTGGTCTTTCGGTGTCTTCTTCCTGCAATAAAATTTTGCTTGAAGGTGGTCTCAAGGGAGGCGAAGTTCGAAATGTTGCCCGGGGTAGTTCCGTGAACCAAGTGAGTGCGAACCCCTTTAGCGTGGTGGGAACTTACACCAAGCTGCCTTGCTCCCTGTCTGCACACTCATTTGTGCTTTAAAGGCTGTGAGGTGATCGAAGGGATCTGTTGTTCCCCCATAATGCTCGATAGGTGGCACCTTCACCTTTCGAGGGTTGGGAGTTCGCATGATTTCTTCGCTGAAGGGCGTGATGAAGCCGAGGTTCTCGAAATGGGCATTAGATTCCCCGTTCATTTCAGAACTGCTAGCCTCTTCCTCGTCGTGCTCCCGGGGTCCTCTTTCGCGCTGTCGAGACCCTTCCCGCCTCTAGCTATGGTTCATGGGTGCCTCTTCCTCTTGTCTCGAGCGAGCCTGTTGCTCGTTGAGAATTTCGCGAGCATCTCGATTACCGTGCCTGAGAGATCGCTCGTTGATGATGTGCCGGGCATCCCTCCGGCTAGGAGGGTCTCGGGGCGGAGCTCGAGGGGCTCTAGTGGGATTCTGGAGGGCCCGAGTCGACGCTTGTGGAACTGGGTCGTCGAGGGGAGGATTGCGTCCGTCCTGCCCCATAGTGAGTCGTGGGGCGGGAGGTCTGTTGGATGTTCGCTCTGCCAACTGCTGTAAGTCCTGCTGGGTGACATGATTTGGGCTGGGTTGCTCCAATCGAGGGGGCTCAACTCGAGGGAGGGTTCCTCTTTCTCGAGGTTGTCTCCGATTGGCTGCGCTGGCTGCCTCCCGAGGCACTATTTCCTCAAGGATATGTTGATGTCTCTCCGAGAGCACGGGGGCCCTACGAGGGTCGCCCGCTGTTTCATCAGCTACCATGGGAGGGGGGTTCCCCCCTCGAGGTGGTGAGCTTGGACGTTGCTGGGCTCGACGGGGTCTTCGAGCATTGGCCATGGCTTTTTGTTTGGCAATCCCCACAGACGGCGCAAACCTGTTTAGGGTAAAAACTTGTGAGATGGGGGAGTTAGTCAGGATGAGGGGCCGATGACCGTTGAGAATAGCCGAGTGCTCGAAAGGTACCATAGAGACCTGCAAGAATGAAGGTTAGACTACCCCGGGGGTGTTTCCGGGATCACCCATCGGACGCTCAAGTCAGTTAGGATGCTTAACTGTAAGTATTGAGCAGTTGGTCTAGAATTTATTACCTGTTCATTGATGAGACATTGGGTATTTATAGCGTTGTGGATTCCCATAAAGGGAACATTGATAGGATGGGCCTCCGGGAGACTATTGGCTATGTTGCTTTTTAAGGCAATAAGCCTTTTTTGCCCATTGTCTAGGATCCCTAGGCATCCTGGGATTAGGGTAACCATCCTGTAGGACCCATTACGCCCCGTGCCCGGGGGTTTGATGGTCTTCCTCATAAGAATTAGACCTAGGGAATATTGGGCCCAAACACGAGTAATACCAGAAATTAGCATAGTTGTGATACTTACAACAACTCAATCAATCAAGGCATCAACAATTAGTACTCAAATTCAAAATCAATAATTTCAATATTGACTTTTATTATGAGGAAAACAAGAGGAGGAGAAGAGAGGGGTGTAGTACCAAGCTAAGGCATCAACACAAGGAGGAAGGTGAAGGCAACAGCACCACCGTGCAGCGGCGGCGAGCACAGGCGAGAGACAGAGCATCGACGAGGCCAGCAGCAACGACATGAGGTGGCGGCGAGCACCGACATGGTGGCGATATGGGCGACGAACGCCGGATCTCGATGCAGCAGCGAGGGACAGCAGCGATTCAGAACGAGCAGAGGAGGGAGATCGAAGAAAGGAGGAGAGCTGGGTGCGGTTTGTCGAACTCTGGTGAGCTCAGGGAGAGCGCCGGCGACGCGAGAGAGAGAAACAGGGGAATCAGGAGAGAGAAGGAGTTTGGGTTTCCTTAGGTGAGAAAAAACTTGAGAGAGAGAATTTGATGGTTTTGTTTTCCTCCTTAAACCGACAAAGTGAAGAGAAAAGGAACCGACTTTTTTTTTTTCTAATATGGGCAAAATACCATTGAATAATATCTGTATAAAATTAAATTAACAAACACATTGCAACATCTCAATTACAAATTCATAATTTTCGGAACATAATTAATATAATAAATATGATTAACGCTAATTAAAACGCTCTTAAAAATTGGGGTATTACAACGGTATATGGTGAATATCTGAAACATTGGGGTATATGGTGAATTTTTCAATTTGTCAAGGATATATGGTGCAAAAACTTTGACACTTAACTAGTATTTTAAAGGAAATTTTATAGTACCTACTATCTTCAACTTACCAATTTTAATTACATCGAGTATTGCATAGGTGACTAATGTCATTCATTAACTTATTATTGTGGATGGAGATTTTGTAGAAGGAACTTTCTAGGGGCGACTTTATTATTTGTATCTACGATACTCGAGGTAATTTCGATGTCCATCGTACTCTAATTCCCGTGCGGTTTACCTATGTGATTGTGTGATTATGTGGTTATGTATGTGACAAGTAATAATTATGGACTAGTAGTATGTAAGTATTACGAATTTGTAATTAGTAATTATTAATATAAAGGTATTATTTTCGTATTACTATGTAACTTGGATATGCTACTATAATGTTGATAATAGTATAAATCTTTATATTATCATGTATTTATTTTGGAACAATGATTAGTAATAAGTATTAATATGTGATTATTCTTGTAATGAACTTTTGACTTGAATATGTTACCATATTGAAAAGACTTGTGAAAGTGCATGGTTATTAAACTGAAAACTTGTGTACATTGTGATCTTTTAATTTAAACTAAGGAGGGTAATGAAGCCCGAAAGGGTGTTGAACAAGTTGCCCTATATGATAGTATAGCTATCTATAGGTTAATTATTCTATACGATACAAATTGTTGTCTTCCTTCTAATTGTTGTGATCCAAGTAGAAGATGTGTGCACACTAGGGACTCTATGATATTGGCCATGGTTGTATAAGGGTGACGACCTCTTGTTGAAGTAGGCGGATAATAGGGATTAATCTCGGCCTACTGGCTTTCACATTCCCTCTCTTAATTAAATTTATTATTGTTAATTGTGTGATTAAATGTTATTTGATTTTATGACTTATGATTGAAGTTATTAAGACTTCCTCCGCATTTTTTTAGTTGCACCATTTTCCTTTTAAGGACGTTTTATATTAGTTGCACCATTTCCTTGTATAGTAAAATTTTGGATGTCAATTCACTTTCTTACCCCCAAATAACTTACTCCATCCAACTCAATTAATTCTCTAACTGACTTAATTGATGACCCACCAACCTAATTAATGTACAACCACTTCTTTAATCGCTCCCTCCATTACTTCTTTCATCTCTCCAAAAACTTTTCATATTCCTCATCAATCAATATACTTTGTTCTTCACGTTTCCATATTACTCTTCACACACACTCTCTCAGTTCTCTTTAGGGTTCTTCACTCTCTTTCTCTCTCATTTCTCTCTATTTTATGAGTTTTGGTTCATCTTTTCTCTCTCCTATTCTTCCCACTGCCTCTCCTGTTTGATTTTAGGGTTTTGGGTTCACTTCACTTGACGCGCGATTTTAGGGTTTAAGGTTGAAAAACACCATGAACCCTAACTCTTCTTCATTGAAATAAGAGGCTTCAAAAATGTGTATGGAGATTCCAGAAACGCCTGAATAGATATGGAATTCACGAGCCACTCCTTCCAAAAGTCTTCTAGAAAGCGTCGTTTGAGGTCCGTAGAGAAATATTTCGGGTTTGATGCTTCAATCGACGTGAAAAGAGGAAAATTTCAGATGCTTACCATTCATTTTTTTGGGTGGAAGGATCCCATTGTTCTGGAAATGTACAACATGATGTGGCCTAGATTTTTTACGGAAAATGAAACCAGCTAAGTTTCATTGCTCTGAGTTTTTTTTAACATGCAACTTGTTTTATTTGTGGGATTTGTTGGAATTTTGTTAAAATTAGTTGGATTTGTGGTATTTTGTTAACATTAGTTGGATTTGTTTCATTTGTGCGATTTGTTGGATATGTGGTATTTTGTCAAGATTTGGATTTTTTTATTTATGCGATTTGTTGGATATGTGTTAAAAATCAGTTGATATTTTGTGGTGTTTTGTTAAGATCATTACACTTCAAAGATGGTATAACAAAACCTTAGGTTCATGCTGCAGATATAGCTCTTTCAGACTCCTTTTTCTGAGATAACTAATTTTTTTGCTTTTCTAGTTCATACACTATTCAAAGTCAGCAACTACCATTTATCAACAATAACAAAATAAAGGTGAAAATCAATTGCATTCAAAAACTAGGAGTAGACAACATCTCTACTGAAATTTCGAAACATCACTCTTATAGTGGCCATAGAAAATTTACAACTTGGTGATCGAAAAATATTGTTTCACCTTTTCATGCAACACCTTTTCTCACTTCTTATGTGGTTAGAGGAATAAAAGAGTGCATAAAAGAATTTCCACAAATCAACTGATTTTCATGATACTTCATCGCTTTGGTCTTAGTTCCCATGTCTCTGATTTGTTTGTATTTTTTTTGGAAGTGTTGGAACTGTTGGATTTATGGTTTAATTGATAAGAATAGATACTTTAATGCTTTGGTGGGGTTCTGGTGCTTTGAGGACAATGATGTAAACTTGAATATGTTGCCTTATTTTGATGATTGAGTAAAGGTGATTGACATGTTTTTGTCATGATCTCAATGATACTTTGGTTAAGAGATTGTTTAGCAAAGACCATCAAATGATGAATTTAAAAAAAAAATACTACTACAAACTAATTTCAAATATGGTTTCTTATGTTATGTTTGTCTTGTTTTGCTCATGTCACCTTGGTCAAATGTATTCCCAACTTGTTTTTACTAAAACTAACAACAATACATAGTATAGTACATTATGTAATTAAAATGCATGCATCATTTTCATTTCATACTACTATAAGTCAAATTCCTTGCACATAAAGTTTTCTACTACAAAAAAGAGTATGTTTTAAGTACTTGGCGCTTTAGTGATTTTCCTTTTCTTTTTACCCATTCTTGATTTACAAAAAGTGCTTGTCATGCTTCACTTAATGTAAAATGCATTTAGTCTAGATATTCAAAGCCATCAACCTCATCCTCCCCGAGTTGTGCATTCATATTCGGAGTTATGATTCCTTCATCCAAAAGAGCTGTTGTTTCATTAATCAGTTGTTGCTCAACTGGCACAACCACTGGCAGCTAACCTATGATTTCCATTAATATTTGCCATGATGAGGATTTTTGTAATTAGTACCTCCTTTAACTTTTAGTATTTCAACCATAGCATATTGTAGTTGGAGCCATGTATAGTTGATTAATTTAGGATCATACTCATCATATGCATCCACCAATGAATCCACTAGTTCCTTAATGTCCTTTGGAAACTTCTTTTGTTGTATTGCCTGAATTGAGTTGAAAAATCACAAGTCTAGGACATTGAGATCACGTGACTGGGCAGGTTGACAAATTAGCTTTATGTTGAACCCATCTGAATTCGCTACTTCATTGTTGGGCTTATATGAGGTCTTGCATTATCTTGTTGGATCTATATACATTTTGTAACCCACTGTGGCCATTTCTGTTTGAGTGATGGATTCAAGTGATTGATTATTTTTTCCCCGATAATGGCTTTTGTAACTGATGTTTGTGGTCTTAAATGAATATCCACTGCTGTTTGGTTGACTGTTGTTCTTTGAGCCACAACCTCTTTTGTGAATGGCCAAATTCCCATCTTCCCATCAAACAAACACTCCCCATCTTGTGTTATAACTGGTCTACCGATTACTGCAAGGACAGTGCACTTTGGAATGAAAGTTTTGCGTTGTGTGTGCCTTAAGGTTCTGCTTCACCTGCTAGCAAGTAGTATCTTTCGGTTACCTTACTTTGGAAGAACCATTTCTCATCAATGTGTATAACATTGAATAGACACTCAAATCTTGGCCCTGTTCTAACACCTCTTGGGATAATTTTGGTCCATTATCCACATTAGCCTTGCATGCTTATAGTGACTCTTAAGGGTGGGTTTAATGTTGTTGGTATGTGACCTAATAATCCCCCTTTTCAACATACTCATTACACATGGTGCACTCACCTATAATGCAGAAGCAAATGCACTTATAATGTTTCTTTTCTTTTGGGGAATTGATTTCAAATACTCCTCGTCCTACATCTTTGCCTTTCTACCAACCCTCCTTGACTGCTTGCTAGTAACATCAATAATTAGCCCTTGATGCTACTTGATTTTTTGTATGTTTCCATATTCTATAGACTGGGGACCTATTTACCCCAAAGTGTTCAGCTATTTGGTTAACACAACCATGTGCTATTTTCATATCACTTGACATTGAAAAACAATTAATTACCAACTGAGTCCTCAAGGCATTAGATAATCCCCTTTTTTTACCAGCTACTGTGATTTGTGTTGTTTCATTACATGTTTCATGGTCTAAATCATCTTCAGGATCAGAGGACAAAATGTATAGCTTTTCACCTTCACTGTCTGAATCTTGCAGATTCTGAAGGAGAAGATGCTCGTCCATGTCCATGTGAAAATCATCTTCTTCATGGCAGTGAGGTTGCTAATGTTGCTGAGGTTGTTGAGGTTGCTGATGTTGTTGATGTTGCTGAGCTGACTGGGGCAGCAGCCATAAACCTGGAGCAGCTATGTGAAATTAGTGTTGTGTGTGTGTTTTTTGTAATAAAAATTGTGAGAGAAAATTTGACTTTGCAATGTGTATTTATAGACTTAAGGGGTTGAACTTGGACTTTTGAAATTTTGGAGGGAGTGTAAAAATCCCAAAAGTAACCTTTTGGTGGTTCCAAATTTTTCCTCCCTTTTTGTTGGCAAACCCATGTGATTTTTGGTGGTAAAGGGATGTCACTTTCACATTTTGCTTTTTTCTATTCCCTCTCTCCTCCATTAACTGATGGCTTAAATGCGGTCAGTAATGTCCATTTTGCACTCTCTCTCTCATCTTTTCTTTTTTTTGTGCAAAACTCAAATGATGCAACTAAATAAATACAGAGGTAGTATAACGTTATAGAACCTAAACATTAATATTATTATTGTTATTTGTTCTCATTTCCATCTAAACTCAAAACTTATTTTTAAAATTATTATTTTTACGGGATGGAGTCAAATTACTCAGTTTTTTTGATTTTTATGAGTTGTCTCTCTTGTTGTTCTTCTTGTCTGTTACTTTGCAGGTTGGACTTGGTGATGGGGATCTCGTGTGAGGAGACTTAGTAAATTCACCTAGATGACTTTATTTAGTTGTTCTATCATGGAATTTTTTTAGTATTGTCTAAAATTTAGTTGTAATAGTATTCCTTAACTTTAATTTCCCTTTCTAAGGTACTTGGGTTTAGTTATTTCTTTTCGTTAGCATTTCGTTTACTCTTAGAGAGTAAGTGGGAGGTAATATCCTCCAAGTTTGAATAAATGTTTTTTTTTTTTGGAAAACTATATCTATTGATTAATTAGTTATTTAAATTTGGAGGGTGTTACAAAGTGGTATCGAGCTTAGGTTTAAGATTAACTAGGAAAAGTTGGGTTAAATAAATTAAATAGGTTAGTAAAATAAATAATAATAAAAAATTAGAACTAAATGAACTAAGTTATGAGAGTGGGATCTGATAGCGATTTTAAACAAGCTATTCTTGCAAGTGTACAAGACTTAGTAGTAAGTGATAAATAATAGGGTATCGTATCCACAGGGAACAGTTGATTAAAATTAAGTCTAATGTCTACGAATTTAATCCTAAATATAAATATAATGGTTTGATTGTAAACTAATTAACCTAATCGAAATATAAAGCCACTAAATAAACTTGGCAATCAAAAGTGACTTGGAGAACAGACAATAATACAGAATCTAGGACAGTCGAATCCACCACTAATAATATAACTAATAGATTAATTAGAATGAGAATTAATGAGTTCTACTGAGAACCCTAAACTACAAGCCAGAATTAACTCATAAAGAAATATTATTGCAATCAAATAAGTGACATAAACCATCTAACTAAAGCATGGACTATTCAATCATTCAATCACAAACCAATAAATACCATTGCATAACATCACCCTTTGAACTACAAAAACAAAGTGTGTAAACCAAATACCCAAACAAGTCAATAATTCGTTCTACAAGAAGTATTGCCGACCTAATTTGCAAAACAATAATCTCACAATAACAACCTAAAGTTATGCAATCATAAAACAAATTATAATTCTCAAACAATTAAACAATTTAATCATACTAATAGGGTTTCATCTAAATCCTAGAAAAACGAAATTAGCTACTCATAATTGAAGAGAGCATCACCTAATTATAAGCAACCATGGTCGAAAATCAGATTGCAAGCTTCATGTTGTTGCTGCGTCTTCGTCTTCCCTACTGCTGCTTGCCTCCCCCTCCTATTCCTACTGATGGTCTCCTCTTTATTTCTCTCACTAATGTTGCATGTCATCCGCCCAACCAAAGCCCATCTTTTTCCATCTTACTTCCTAATTTCAGCGTGTTACTTATCCCATAAAGCCCTCAAGATTTCTTTTCCTCTTTGTTTCTTCATTTCATACATGGGTTTAAGTGGCACCATTGGGCTTTAGCCCACTTTTCTAATTGGCGTGAGTTTGCATTCATGGAAATGGGTTTAACCCATAAAATTTCCTTTTCTTCTTGCTGCATGGTTTAGTCAAATGGGTTTAACCCATAAAATTGCTAAGGCCCATTTTCATTTCTTTGACTCCAACATTATAATGTTCCTATCAACATTAGATATATTATTAATAGTATAAAATATGACATAAGTCAAACTAATAAATAATCATATAAACCCAATTACTAGTTAACCTATAAAAATGATTAAAACCCACAACTTATAGTTTATAATGCTAATAAATAGCTACTAAGAGGGAATAAAAAAGTTATAATATATAATAATTCGTACTTATCAACTCCCCCACACTATAACTTTGCTAGTACTCGAGCAAAGAAAATATCAAAGCAACACCCAATAACACTCAAGATCAACTTGGGTCGTATCACTCCACCATCTCTCAGAGAAGAAACCAAACTAATGAGAGTTTAACAATAGGCTAAAACAGTTTTGTTCTAAAAGAACTTAAAAGTTAGTCATAAAACATTTTTTTTGTTAGCTTAGCAGTTATAAATGCTATTGACTTTTATTCTCAAGCAACCTTTGTAATAAATTAGTTTGATCTCATAAGTAATCTAGGTGCTCATGTGCAAGTGTATTGACGTTCGAATACGAGGTACTTTAGTCGGACTTGATTATTGTTTCAGTTGATTCTCACATACTTTTCCGTACAAGAGGCACTTAGTACTTGTACATGGATCGTCTCTTTCATACGACATTGCACTTGCCACCCAATGATCTCAAAGGAGTTTTTCGATACTTTGTTGTTTGCATGGTTTTTGAGGCTTTTATTTTACGATTTCCTTTTTGGAAATACAAGATTTTTTTTTTCAATGGTTCACATTTTCACAATTTTGATAATTTGGATTACTGATCCATTAATTTTTTTTGAACCATGATTCTCTCTGTTTTTTAACAAAGTCAAGTAATTCTCCAGTAACCAAGAGCAGTGTAAGATCACCAAGAAAAGTATAGGTACTAATTAGGTAGATTAAAGTATAAAAATCCTTCCTCCATAACCCGCATCTAAGCCAATGAATAAAGTGTGCTAGATTACAAATAAGCATAAGCATTGTTAAGGTACATTTCATAAGTTGCAAGAGTGAAGATCTTCACATTCATAGCTTCAAAAACAATTTTATGTAATAAAACGAAATTTGAGTAAAACGTTGTTAGATTAGAGCCCATTATCAATTATTCTCATTAACTAGTTGCTCCTCTAAGAGATGACAATGAATGATGCATGTATACCCTTAAATAGACACATAATAGCATATATAAACTCAAAAATTTGAAGTACTACTTTTATTTTATTTTATTTTGAATGATGAATGATGCATGATCGAAAGAGATTATTTTATTTTATTAATGTTTTGAAGTACTACTTTTAAGTACTTAATATATGTTCCTTTATGTTTTAGATGGCAAGACTTTACCAAACTGCAAGAAAAAGGATGGCGAGGAAACTTACTAGCCCTATCTCTGCTTCACCTTACTTGATTCGCATGAGACACGAGGATGATGTTTGTGATTATGTCCACCGACTGACCTTGGCTATTGAAAGTTACCATTTCAATGATTTGTATGGAGATTCCGACTTTTGCACTCCTGAAAAGAAAGCTTATGTCTTGTTGAGAACTCTACCCGTGGGAGGACCATTAAGAGCAATCAAAAGAAAATATAGTGATGTTTATGTTAACGGGACACCTAACTTTGAGAGGTACAAGCATAGAGGATCGTTTTACAGAAGTAAAACTCATCTCATTCGTTCCTCAAAACGCAATGGTTGAGATTAAAAGATAAAGAAACTGGCCGACATCTTTTATAAAGCTTTGGCCGACTAAAGAAAAGATTAAAGAAGGAAGACTCATCCTTCCCGTTTACATATTATGACAAAACGTGGGCGGCTGGTTTTGCTGAGCTGTAACTTTCCAGCTGTCCTTTGTTTCGTTTATGACCACTGAGTATCCGCGGAGGGTTATGATTGATGCTATGGAAGAATTTCATTACAATCTAAACTTATATGGCTCCAGTTTTGATGAAGGAGAGGCCGATAGAATCCCTACCCCTACCCACCCTCAGTCTGATATGGAGGAGGAAGAGCTTATGGAGGAAGAAGAGCATAGGGAGGATGATGACCTTTAGGTTTCTTTTTTCAATATGTGTAATAAGGTTTTGAACCATTAGTTGCTATATTGAACAATGATGTTATTTTGATTGAATGTTTCGAATAAAATTGTTTACATTTTCTAAGATTGTGTTCCTAGCTCAAATTAAATGACTATGCCTCATCATTATACGTTACATAAATAATAAATGGTGTTAACACCATTGTTTTCTCTTTTCTAGGTAGCTTATGTAATTTAACATATATGCTCGTTCACGTTCACGCCAAAACAAGAACATGGCTGAGACTCCCGAACAAATAGTTGCCCGATTACGAACCCTTGAGCAATTATCCCAAAGTTTGGGACTTGTTCTCCAAAACGAACTCAACAACCATGTCGATGAAGAATCTCAAACAATAATGGCTAACCAAATTGCCAACTTGAAAACATCAACCTTCGTTGGTCGAGAAGATCCTCTTATGTTGGAAAACTGGCTGCGAGACATGGGGAAAATGTTCAGTTCCAATTAGGGGTGGCAATCAGGTCTGGTTGGTTAGGTTCAGGTCGACCTGTTTAGGTAAACACATCAAGACCTATGAACCTGAACCCGACCTATTTAGTTAAACATGTCAAAAAATTGAACCTGAACTCGACCTAGGATCGAACGGGTTGACCCGAACCTGACATGATTGACCCGATTACTGAACAACTTTAATTTTGGCAAAAAAAATTCTGATTTTAACATATTTTACTTAACACATCCAACTATCCAAGTATCCAACACTCAAAATAAGAAATCAGTATCCAATTAAAACATATTTTTCTAACACACATCCAACTCAGAAAATTAGAAGCTAAATCCAATTGCAAGTACTCAAGTACCAACTAGTTAAGATCTAAATAACGAAAAAGAATCATAAAAAACAAGCAGAAAATAAAAAAGAAATGTTAAAACATAAAAACATAGGATGAAGATGAACTGATGTCGTGAAGTCTACAGAATGAAACTAACATGTGAAGAATTGAAGACAAAGTGGAAAAAACAGAAGATGAACTGATGACGTGAACTCAATAATTTCAAAGTATTCAGACCAGAGATGAGATTTGAGCTAAGAGACCGGCCGGCAAGACTGAGAGAGAGAAAGTCAGACTCAGAGAGAGAAATGAAATTTGGATTTTAGGGTTTGTCATTTTTGCCGTTATAATTTTAGGGTTTTACTTTTTAACTTTTGGCTTCATAGTGGATCGCTAAATCAGCCTAAATGACAATATTTGATTTTTAATTGGGCTTGGCCCAAATCTAAAATTTACTCAGTTTTTTAGACATGTTATGCGGGTTGTTTTCGAGTTGGAATTTGCAAACCGGACCTAACCCAATTAATTTAGAGTCGAGTTTAGGTTGACCCAATTACTGAAATGAGTTGAATTTTTTTTGGGAAATTTCCTCAGGTACCCCAGAGGTTTGACGTAATTCTCAAATTACCCCTCCCATTTGGGGAATTCCTCAGATACCCCTGGACTTTGTATTTGGGCTCAAAATACCCTTATCATACACCGAAATTCAAGTGCATTAATTTCCTAAGGTACCGTTGAAACTTAAACTTTGAACTTCAAAACTCAATAAGGGTATTTTGAGAATTAAGCCAAACCTCAAGGGTACCTCAGGAAATTTTCCACTTTTTTTTAAACCCATCTATTTCGGGTCGGGTTATCGGATTGGTTCACCTTTTGCCGACCCTACTTCCAATGGAACTCCTGACACCCAAAAGGTTGACCATGCTACCTTTTACCTTCGAGAAGATGCCGATCTTTTGGTGGGAGACTCAAGGACCTACTTTCGTATGCAACCTAATTTTGGTTTGGCTACTTTTAAGACTGCTATGAGGGCCCGATTCTTTCTAGAACACATTAGGAGGCAAAAATGTAATGAGTTTACTAGATTCAATCAAGGATCCACTATGAGAGTAGAAGAGTATGCTAAAAAATTTCATGAATATACTAGGTTCTGCCCTATATGGTTCCAGATGAGGCTACAAAAGCCCAGAAATTTGAGGATGGACTTAGCTTTAGAATCCAAAAGAGACTAGGCTGTAGTACCTCAACTAATTTTAAGGAGGCTTATGGTAAAACTTGCAATATGGAGAGAATTTTGAAACGAGAAGGGGAAGTATTGGGAAGAATCAAAAGGAAAGACCAAAGTGGGAACTCCCAAACTCAAGGTTATGAGAAAAAGGCTCGCTATGGAGGAAATAATGATGGGTGTAACCATCAAGGAGGTCGTTATAACAACAATTACAATTCTCGCAACAACAATCAAGGTCAAAGGAGACAAGGAGACAATAATAAGAAAGTGTTTGTCTGTAAGAAGTGCAATAAGAGTCATCCAAGTTTCACATGTCAGGGTGAAAGAATTAAGTGTTTTCTATGCGGAGAACCAGGACACAAGGCCAACCAATGTCCAAATAGGCAAAATGATCAAAATGGACAAAATAGGGGAAACAACAACAACAATGGAAATGGCAATCGAATCCAATACCATACCAATAATTGCCCTAAGGTCCAAGCAACAGTGGTAGTCAAGCCACTCTAAATGCTACTCAGAGCAACAACCAGACTAATGGAAATAGTGCACGCCCAACTTTAGGCATAATTCACGTCATGAGTAGAATTGAAGCAGACACCAACAGTAACAATATGACGGGTACTTTTCTCGTAAACTCTAACCCTACTTTCTTACTCTTTGACTCTGAGGCGTCTCATTCTTTTATTTCTGACACTTTTGTGGAAAAATTTCCATTAAAACCTTCATCACCGTGTGTAGCCAACATTATCATATCCACCGGAAGAACTGTCCCATGTAATACCCTTTTTCAAGACATTCCCATTAGCATAGCCAGAACTGATCTACCTGCCGACCTAATCTTGTTTTCTTTGAAAGACTTTGATGTTATCTTAGAAATGGACTAGTTGAGAAGATATAAGCACCAGTGGAAAAAAGCCCAACCGCTCCGGTCAAATTGAGCTTATCTGCTCCGGAAATGGACCGAGTGGTTGGGCTCGCAGCGGTTCACGAAATTTTACTGATCCGGTTTTGAACAAGATCGGTTAACCATTAACTGATCCGGTTTTAAGGTGAAAATTGGATCAGTTAATAATTAACTGATCCCGTTTTTACCTTAAAACCGGAGCAGTTGGGTTGAAATTTTTGTTAAAAGAAAGGTACAGACATGCAGGCTGCAGATCTACACTACATTTCACGTCTCACATGTTGTGGAATACTGGAAAGTGGATTGTACTCAAACAAATTCTAACTTAATATAACAACACACACTCACACACACACACACACACACACACACACACACACACACACACACACACACACACACATTAGATTATATCCTTTCAACGACCAAGATCTCAAACTAATATTAACAAAAACTAACTTTCTCTCTCTCCTCTCTTCTCCTTCTTCCCTAGTACGTCGTCTCTTTCCTCTGTTTTCCTTCTCGTAGACTATACGTTCTCAACCTCTTGTCCTCTACTTCTTGTCCAAGAATTTAATGGAATCAATTACCGCAACGCTGAAAGGTTAGATTGTTTTTTGAAATTTGTATGGTTGTTCGTAATTTTGTTCGAAATTTTTGTGCTTCTTCATAAGTTTGGAAATTCGTATGGTTGGACTTAATAATTTTGTTCATAATTTTCTGGAGTATTGGCTGTAAGTCTTTGCTTTAACCATAGAAAAGTTCACTGTCACATCATACATTTTCTTGTTTTTCTTTTTCTTAATCCGATTCAAATTAACCAAATACAAATAAGGCAGATGATGTATCATAAGACTGAGATAGAGCATCAAATTTCATGTCAAAAATTGCTAGTGCTTAATTATTAGATGGATAAAGATGCTAATTGGAATACTGCTAGATAGCATCAAATTAATTAAATAGTACAAAAATTGCTAGTGCTTTTGGTAAAGCCTTCTTCATTGATTTCACACTTTTGGGCCTCAGTGGGGATTGATTCACAGTATTCCACATGGAGAATTTTTTTGCCAATATATTTTTAGAGTTATAGCTAGTATTAATTAAAGTTATAGGTAGTCTTAGTTAAAGTTATATCAATATGTTTTTAGAGTTGTAGGTAGATTTAGTTAGTGTTATACCATTATGTTTTTAGAGTTGTAGGTATTATTAGTTAGACTTATACCAATATGTTTTTAGAGTTGTAGGTAGTATTGGTTGAAATCAAGCGTTAAAAAAGAGTGATTTGGAATTTTGATTATCTATTTGAATTGTTTTTGTTTTCCCTAGTTCCATTTAGTGTGTGTTGTATTCAAGTGATTTTGGCTCTTTCGAACTATGAAAATTAACTAGAGTTATAGCAACATTTTTTTAGAGTTATAGGAAGAACTAATTAGAGTTGTAGCCACACTTCTTTAGAGTTATAATCATATTAGTTCAGAGTTATAGGAAGAATTTATTGGAGTTGTAGCAATACTTCTTTATATTTATAGCAATGCTTGTTTAGAGTTATACTTAATCTTCTATAATTTTTACAGGAATTAGTCACTAGAGTTAAACCTATACTTCTTCTAGAGTTGTAAAAGTAGTAGTTAGAGTTTTAGCATCACTAATTGTTTAGAGCTCTAGGAAGTATTAACTAGAGTTATGGCAATACTTGTATAGAGTTGTAAGAAGTA